>CM055118.1:45826681-46156681 GCA_029206835.1 Rana muscosa
TTGAAGTTGCTATGGCCAAAATTGACGACCTTAAAAACAGGTCCAGAAGATACAATTTTAGAATCAGGGGCCTGCCAGAAACCATCACAGATATACCTGATGCAGTTGGCTCCCTTATCAAGGAACTTATCCCGGACATTCGCTCTCACAGGCTGGAACTTGATCAAGCTCATAAGGCCCTGGGCCCATCTCGCTCAGATGGGCTACCTCGGGATATTGTTGTTAAACCGCACTTCTATGCGGTAAAGGAGGAAGTGATAAAAAGGGCCTGCTCCGCTCCACAACTCCAAGTACTGGGACATCCAATCCAGATTTTTGCTGACATCAATCCCTCCACAATCCAGCGAAGATGATCGCTCAAACCCCTGCTTTTTGTTCTGACACAGAAAAATATTAAATATTGGTGGCTATTCCCCTTCAGCCTTAAATTTGAATTAAAAAACAAATCCTTCAGATTCTCTTCCTTTTCTGAAGAAGAAAACCTGCTACACAAGTTGGGCAACATTTCCAGAGACGCTCCTTCCCCTATGCAGAGCTCCTCTTCAAGTGCTGCAAAGCGACTCCCCCCTCCAGCCCACTCACTCCATTCTAGAAAAAGTCCAAAACCAAAAAGGCTAAAGAAGGTGTGCCACCATGAAGAAGGAACATGACATTTTTCTCTTTTCACTGTCCCACCAATATGGGCTTCATCCCCTGTTTCCTATCCTCTACCACTAACTAAGTTTTTCGCTAATGTACTAGGGAGGCCATAATGTACTGGACTGCCTTGCAATGCTCCCTATTCTGCTGATCCTGATTGTGAGGATTCCCACAAGGCTCAATCTCTTCACTCGGCAACATGGCCCAAAGTCCAAGATTTGCTATACAGCCTTAATGTACCCTAATGGTGTCCAACCTCTCCGAATTTGCCTGAATTACTTACTTAGGACTTACTAATCCTACTCCTCCTAGTGTTTGGTTCAATCACTGTCCAGAAAATGTCTCTATTATCCATGCCCACTGGGTATTTTCTAATATCCACTTCCCCTGCACCTCCTACATCTGGACCCACTTATCTCCCCCTGCTGGTTTTCAACCCTATCCTCCTATCTCTTAGCCTCCCCTTCCCCTGGTCCTCTTTCTTGCAATGCATTTGCCTTGCCTAGGCTTGATATTGCTGTTCTTTAAATGTTGGTTTTGATGCTTCCCTTTTGTTATTAATAATTTTTCTTCACATGGGACTGCTGCAGCTAGAACGGTACTCATGCACCTCCTCCTGCCCCCGGAGATGCCGATTTTTCCTCCTTTCTTGGTCAGGATTGCCCCCTCTTTTATAGAGGAGGGATGTTTTTGTAACTAAGGGTACAGATGGAGTCTCTCCCTCCTACCCTCTGGGTTTTGATGTGTCTTTCATTCACTCTTTCCTTGCTCTAAATCTTTTCTTTTGTATTAACTTCTCTTTCTTTCCTTTGACTCGTTTCATCTCACCCCCTCCCTGGCTCCCTGTTCGGAACAGTGGGTGGAATAAAGGAATAAATTCACCAAATGCCGGAAGATTTTCCAGTACTATTACAACCAAAAAGTAGATATTTTATTTCTTCAAGAAACGCACTTTCCCCGTACATACAACCCCCCGTTCATTCACCCTAAATTCCCCCACTTTCATCTTGCTAATGCGGAAAACAAAACAAAAGGAGTAGCAATATTTTTCTTGCGTAACTGCAAATTCTCACTAATCTCTGAATTTAAAGATCCAGAGGGTGGATTCCTGCTAGTTAATGGTCTAATTGACAACCAACTCTACTCCTTGATATCATGCTATGCTCCGAATAGGGGTCATGCTACATTTTTCAATTCAATGTTTCGATCTCTAAACTCATTAACTGAGGGCACGGTTGTTTACGACGGGGACTCCAATATAGCTTTTGATACAGGGCTAGATAAAACTCGCCCCCTGTGCAGGGGCCTTATCCGTCCTTCCAAGCAGAGTCTCAATGTTGCAAGACAGATTTACCAACAGGGCTTGGTAGACATCTGGAGAGAGGTAAACCCAACTATGCGGGACTACACTCACTTCTCTAGTCCTCACAACTCCTTTACTAGAATTGACCATTTGTTCATCTCGATAACCAACATCCCGTTAGTAACAAAGTCCTTATATAATGGACTCTGTCTGGTCAGACCATTCACTAGTATTCCTGATAATCAGACGGCTATCAGGGCAGAAAGGTGGAGGTAGCTGGAAATTGAATGCCTCTATCCTTAGTAACCCTACTCATGCGTGTGAAATTTAAAAGAATATTCAGGAATACTTCCTCCTGAATGATGTAGAAAACATCTCCCCAGCTACTCTGTGGGCAGCCCATAAGGCCACTATCAGGGGTAAACTAATTCAGGTGGCATCAAGGCTGTGATAGGCTCGACACTTGGATGTGGAGAAGTTAGAACAAGAATTCTTACATCTAAATAGACAACATAAGCCTAACCCTACATCAGTAATAGTGGAGAAATTGAACGCCACACGCACAGCCTTAAATTTAGCCCTTGCCGCTATTGCAGAAAAAAGCTTATGCTGGAATGGTACCCACTTTTATCATCAGAGGGATAAGACAGGTTCCTTACTGGCAGCCAGGTTGACCCCTAAACTGAGGTCACACACCTTACCCAAAATTAAAATTAGGGGCGGTAGCCTTTCACAAAATCCCCAAAGGATTATGGAAGCCTTCTATAAATTCTATAGGAAGCTGTACAGGGTGGATACTATAGTCCCAGACACCTCCCTGGATTCCTTTTTTTTAACCCAATTAAAATCCCTAAGCTTGCGGACCACCATAGAGATAGGTTGGAATCGTCGATCTCGGCGGAAGAGGTCGGTCGCGCAAGTTATTAAATATTTGAAAAGCCAATCCACCCCTGGACCGGACGGCTTCTCTGTCCCATATTACAAACACTTTACTACCACATTGGCACCTTATATGGCTCGATTTTTTTAACGAGCTATGTAAAGGGGCCCAACTTGTCAAGACTCTAAACTCGGCCTTTATCTGGGTAATTCTCAAACCGGGAAAGGATCCCAGCTCAGTTGGCAATACTGACCCATATCTTTAATAAATAATGATCTCAAAATTCTGACAAAGATCCTTATAGACCGTATATCTACCTTCATTGACCTCTATATCCACAGGGACCTAGTAGGTTTTATACCAGGGAGACAAGGCCCCCGATCAAATCAGAAGAGCGAGTAACATAATTTCTCTTCTGAGGTCGAGCTGGGATGGTAGTCCTCCCAGGCAGGCTTTCTACTCTCTTTGGCCCTCCAAAAGGCATTCGATTTTGTGTCCTGGTCCTGCCTTGTACCAATTTTGCAACAATGGGGATTTGGCCCCAGCTTCATGAATGTGATAGGGGCTTTCTATTCAAATCCTGGAGCGAGGATACGGCTGCAGAGATAGTACTCAGAATCTTTTCCGATATTTAGAGGCACTAGACAAGGTTGTCCTTTATCCCCGCTAATTTTTGCCATAGTCATTGAAACACTTGCCAGCGCAATTAGAGACCACCTGGATATACATGGGGTACAGTGTGGCACGCAAACTCAGAAATGTGCGCTCTTTGCAGATGATATTCTGCTATTCATCACCTCCCCGTTAATTTCTCTACCCAACATTTGTAAATTATTGGACGGTTTCAGCGCAATCTCGGAACTTAAGGCATATTTCTCTAAATCTATGGCATTTATTATAAATTGACCGAAACACCTAGTCACTAGGGATGAGCCGAACACCCCCCTGTTCGGTTCACACCAGAACCTGCGAACAGACCTAAAGTTTGCGTGAACTTTAGAACCCTATTAAATACAATGGGCTCGAACGTTCAAAATCTAAAGTGCTAATTAAAAAGGCTAATATGCAAGTTATTGTCCTAAAAAGGGTTTGGGGACCCGGGTCCTGCCCCAGGGGACATGTATCAATGCAAAAATAAAACTTTTTAAAAACGGCCGTTTTTTCAGGAGCAGTGATTTTAATAATGCATAAAGTGAAACAATAAAAGTGAAATATTCCTTCCTTTACATTTCGTACCTGGGGGGTGTATAGTATGCCTGTAAAGCAGCGCTTGTTTCCCTAGAACTGTCCCTGAACAAAATGTCATTTCTGAAGGAAAAAAAGCCATTTAAAACCACACGCCGCTATAATGAATTGTCGGCTCCCGGCAATACAGAGAAAAGTCATTGATAAAAAAAAAATAATAATGCGTGGGGGTCCCCCCAAATTCAATTACCAGGCCCTTCAGGTCTGGTATGGATATTAAGGGGAACCCTGCATCAAATTAAAAAAAAAATGACATGGGGTTCCCCCAAATATCCATACTAGACCCTTCAGGTCTGGTATGGATTTTAAGGGGACATTCAACCCTAAATTTAAAAAAATAATGGCGTGGAGTTGCCCCAAAAATCCATACCAGACCCTTTTTCCGAGCATGCAACCTGGCAGGCCGCAGGAAAAGAGGGGGGACAAGAGAGCGCCCCCCCCTCCTAAACCGTACCAGTCCACATGCCCTCAACATGGGGAGGATGTCCCCATGTTGATGGGGACAAGGGCCTCATCCCCACAACCCTTGCCCGGTGGTTGTGGGGGTCTGCAGGCAGGAGGCTTATCGGAATCTGGAAGACCCCTTTAACAAAGGGGACCCCCAGATCTTGCCCCCCCATGTGAATTGGTAAGGGGTACATTGTACCCCTACCATTTTAAGAAGAAAGTGTAAGAAAAATGTAAAAAAAACACAGACACCTTGGAAAAGTCCTTTATTAAAAATAAAAAATAAAAAACACATTCCAGCGATGTAATGCAGTGTCCTGCGGCGATCCGATGTCCAGCGCTGCAGTCTCCACTCGAAACGTCATTGGCTGAGCGGACCTACACTGCGGAGGAAGTTCCCCATCAGGTCCGCTCAGCCAATGACGTAGGCGAGGTCTGAGGTACGAGGGGGCGGACATTGTATTACATCGCTACCAATTCACATAGGGGGGCGGGATCTGGGGGTCCCCTTTGTTAAAGGGGTCTTCCAGATTCCGATAAGCCCCCTGCCCGCAGACCCCCACAACCACCAGGCAAGGGTTGTGGGGATGAGGCCCTTGTCCCCATCAACATGGGGACATCCTCCCCATGTTGAGGGCATGTGGCCTGGTACGGTTCAGGAGGGGGGGCGCTCTCTCGTCCCCCCTCTTTTCCTGTGGCCTGCCAGGTTGCGTGCTCGGATAAAGGGTCTGGTATGGATTTTTGGGGGAACTCCACGCCATTTTTTTTTTACATTTGGGGTGGAGTTCCCCTTAAAATCCATACCAGACCTGAAGGGCCTGGTATGGATATTTGGGGGGACCCCACGCATTTTTTTTTTAATTTGCGGCAGGGTTCCCCTTAATATCCATACCAGACCTGAAGGGCCTGGTAATTGAATTTGGGGGGACCCCCACGCATTTTTTTTTTTTTTTATCAATGACTTTTCTATGTATTGCCGGAAGCCGACAATTCATTATAGCTGCGAGTGAGTTTTAAATTACTTTTTTTCCTTCAGAAATTACAGCTTGTGCAGGGACAGTTCTAAGCACGGGAAACAAGCGCGACTTTACAGACATACTATACACACACCCCAGGTACGAAATTTAAAGGAATATTTCACTTTTATTGTTTCACTTTAAGCATTATTAAAATCACTGCTCCTGAAAAAACGGACGTTTTTTAAACTTTTTTTTGCATTGATACATGTCCCCTGGGGCAGGACCCGGGTCCCCTAACATTTTTTATGACAATAACTTGCATATAAGCCTTTAAAATTAGCACTTTAGATTTCTCCCATAGACTTTTACAGGGTGTTCCGCGGCTTTTCGAATTTGCCGTGAACACCCCAAATTGTTCGCTGTTCGGCGAACATGCGAACAGGCAATGTTCGAGTCGAAAATGAGTTCGGCTCGAACTCGAAGCTCATCCCTACTAGTCACACGGTTGAAGGAAAATTTCCGGGTTTCATGGAGCAATACGGTAATTACCTACCTGGGGGTCAATCTTGCAGCCTCTGTAGACTGTTCATATGCAGTGAACTTCCCTCCTATGTACTGTAAATTAGAAAAGGAACTTAAAATTGGGCTAAACTGGAGCTGTCTTAGTTAGGTAGAGTTAACTCAGTGAAAATTACCCTGCTACCAAGAATCCTCTACCTATTTTTAGATCCCTGCCCATCCCAACGTGCAGCGATTTCATTCCAAACTTATCAAATTTATTTGGGGAGCAAAAGAACATAAAGTTGCCAGGGAGACCCTTTACCGAGCTAGAGACAAGTGTGGAGTAGGGTTACCAAACTTGTTACTACCAAGCTGCCCGATTGACCCAACTTTCGATTATATATTCTAGGTCAACTCACCCAGATTGGGTGCACATAGAAAGGCAGGCGGTCCCTCACTACACTTTGGATTTCCTATTATGGTGCCCTCCAAAAACTAGGCCAGCAATTTTGGCTCCTACACTTTCCTACACTTTCCCATTCCCTTGTTCTGTGGGACTCACTTAAGACTAACTCATATTTGATTTACGATTATCTCATCTTTTCCTCAATCCCTTTTCCCCCCGGGATTAGATATAAAAGCCTTCAAATGTTGGTTGGACAAAGGGATGTATAGGATTGGCTACTTTGTTAATCCCAGGGGTCCACTCACTCTTGTGTACAGGCCCGGACTGGGACAAAAAATAGGCCCGGGCATTTTAGACTGAGCAGTCCGGGGGGGGGGGGGCTGCGGCGGCGCTTCACGACGGCGGTTAATGATGGGATGTGGGGTTCCAGCACCTTGTACCTCTGGACCCCTTTACATTACACAGCACCCTGGACCCCTTTACATTACACAGCACCTTGTACCTCTGGACCCCTTTACATTACACAACACCCTGGACCCCTTTACATTTTATAGCACCGCACCTCTGGACCCTTTTACATTA
This sequence comes from Rana muscosa, assembly GCA_029206835.1. Classification (NCBI taxonomy): domain Eukaryota; kingdom Metazoa; phylum Chordata; class Amphibia; order Anura; family Ranidae; genus Rana; species Rana muscosa. The sequence continues at coordinate 45,833,644 of CM055118.1, forward strand.
CACAACACCCTGCACCTCTCGGCCCCTTTACATTACACAGCACCCTGCACCTCTGGACCCCTTTACATTACACAGCACCAGTGCACCTCTGGGCCCCTTTATATTACACAACACCCTGCACCTCTGGACCCCTTTACATTACACAGCAACCTGCACCTCTGGACCCCTTTACACTACACAGCACCCTGCACCTCTGGACCCCTTTACATTACATAGCACCGCACCTCTGGACCCCTTTACACTACACAGCCCCCCACAGTTTGTTACACAGACACCCCCCTAACAGTTCTGGACCCCCTGCATATTACACAGACCTCCCTACAGTACAGACCCCCTCCCTACACTACAGACCTCCTCCCTACAGTACAGACCCCCTCCCTACAGTACAGACCCCCTCTACAATACAGACCCCCCTACATTACAGCCTCCCTCTACAATACAGACCCCCTACATTACAGCCCCCCTCTACAATACAGACCCCCCTACATTACCGCCCCCTCTACAATACAGACCCCCTCTACAATACAGACCCCCTCCCTACAGTACAGACCCCCTCCCTACAGAACAGACCCCCCCTACATTACAGACCCCCCTACGATACAGAACCCCTCTACAATACAGACCCCCCCCCCTACAATACAGACCCCCCCTACAATACAGACCCCCCTACAATACAGACCCCCCTACAATACAGAACCCCCCTACAATACAGAACCCCCTACCTTACAGACCCCCCCCTACATTACAGACTCCCCCTACATGACAGACCCCCCCTACAATACAGACCCCCCTACAATACAGAACCCCCTACATTTCAGACCCCCCTACAATACAGAACCCCCCTACATTTCAGACCCCCCTACAATACAGAACCCCCCTATATTACAGAACCCCCTACAATACAGAACCCCCTACAATACAGACCCTCCCTACAATACAGAACCCCCCCTAAATTTCAGACCCCCCCTACAATACAGAACCCCCCTGTCATGGATATGCAGTAGTGTTTGTCTGTCAGCTTACCTTCCTTCCCATGTGTTCATCTTAGAGGCCAGAACCCTTTCACCTGGCTTCCTTTATAATCTCCTCCCAGCCTGACTCCACCCCAGGCCCTATCACAGAACACTATATTAACCTGTGCACTGCAAGCCTGCTTTGCTGATCAACGTGTTTGTTAGGCATTGTGTGTTTGGGTTCCTGCCTGCCGTGTGCTTCGTCTGTCTCTCTGTTACATATTTGGCTTGTCCCCGTCTATCCCTGTCTGCTCGTGACCCTTGACCTTTGGCTCGTTCTCTCGTTATCCTTGTCTGCTTGTGGCCCCTGACCTTCAGCTTGTTATTCGGTTCTCTCATATCTTGTGCTGCTGCTTCCCCTCTTTTCCCCTTATCCTACGGGGCGTGAGCTAGGAAACTCCAGGGGCCGCGACCTGGTCCCAGCCTGCAGCATAACATCCTCACCACTAGAGGCCCTGGAGAAGACCTGCTGGGTCTTAGACTCCGCGCCCTGGGGAATCTTGGCTCTAGCTTCCGTTAGGATCCCGGTTGTGCTCCTCTGGTCCCGCTTTCCACAACCACCCAGTTTCCTATCCGCAGCAGTCAGCCATAGGGTTCACTACCTTGCGGTGCACTCCTGTCCCCCTACGGTGTGCATCTGTCACCTGGCCACAGGTGACCTTGACAGTTTGATCAGCCATGGACCCGGCTGACATCCCGATCCCCACGGATGATCCATTGCGGGGCATAGTCCACAGACTTGAAACCCAGGAATCGAATCAGACTCAGGTGATGCGATTCCTCCAGGATCTGGCTTCTCGATTCGAGCAGCTTCAGGCCTCCTTGGGAACCCCGAATCCGCAACCTCAAGTACAACCAGCGGTGGTACCTATCGCACCAGTCACAGCCACACACTCACTAACACTGCCAGCTCCGTTCCGTTTCTCTGGGGACTTCAAGGCCTGCAGAGGGTTCCTTAGCCAATGCATGATTCATTTTGAGCTTCAGCCTCAAAACTTTCTGTCTGATAGGGCAAAGGTAGCCTATATCATTTCCCTCCTCTCCGGTGAAGCTTTAGCCTGGGCAGCCCCTCTGTGGGAACTGAATGATCCAGTGGTTTCTAGCCTGTCTGGCTTCTTGAAACTTTTTCGGAATATCTTTGAAGAACCGGCTCGTGTCTCTTCAGCGGCCAGCGCCCTTCTACGTCTCCGCCAAGAGTCTGCTTCAGTGGGACAGTACGCCCTTAATTTCCGCATACTGTTGGCTGAGTTGAGCTGGAACAATGAGGCCTTAGTCGCAACCTTTTTGCATGGCCTTTCTGATAGAGTGAAGGATGAATTAGCAGGAAGAACCATCCCCACTGATCTGGACGGAGTTATCTCCTTGTGTAACCAGATCGATATTCGCTTTCAGGAAAGGACCCTAGAAAAGCGGCGCCAGCACTCCTTGGTCCTTAGTCAGCCTGAGCTCCCCTCTCCTCGACCCGTGGAGCATCTCCTGCCAGCTGAGGAACCCATGCAGCTGGGCAGGACCAGGCTATCCCCAGAGGAACGTGCTAGGCGCAGAACTCTAGGCCTGTGTCTCTACTGTGGGGGCAAAGGTCATTTTCGTGACACTTGCTCTCTTTGTCCAGAAAAACGTTTGGGTCCACTTCATCTGGAAAGTGGAGTATTGGACCCAGAAATATCACCTTCCCCTTCTCGTCTTCTGCTTTCTGTGTTCCTTCATGTTGGTGCTTCTTCTCATTCGGTCTCAGCATATCTGGATTCCGGAGCCGCTGGTAATTTCATGGACTGGGAAATCGCGTCGTCCATGAGACTTACTCTTTTGCCCCTCACCACGCCATTGGTGGTCTTGGCGATTGATGGTACTGTTCTCCCAGGGGGACCTATCCGCTTCCAGACCCTCCCTGTTAAGATGTCGGTAGGGACACTCCACCAGGAGTGGATATCCTTCCTTATCTTACCCAAGGCCTCAACACCTATAATTTTGGGTCTCCCATGGTTACAGCTCCATTCTCCTCATGTGGACTGGACTACTGGACAGATCCTGGCTTGGGGTTCCTCCTGTTCCTCGTCCTGCCTACCCAAGGTTGCCCCCTGTGAACCTGAGGCGGTCATTCATTCCAGGTCGCATAACCATTTACATTTCTCTGTCCCTAATCGCCCTTGGACGCACAGCCAGGCTAGCTTGTCTACAAGTCCTGCAGTCGCTACGTCTTGCGATGCAATTCAGGTAGTCGCTACACCTGACTCTGCTATTCACTCGGCCTCTGTACTAGTTATGCCAGTCCAGCCCATGCCCAGTGAGCCGCCTACTTTTTCTTGTTCAGGACATTCTGCTTGTCTTTCAGCTATTCAGCTTGACTCCTGTGACATGTCACCCTCTAACCAACCTGACTTCAGGGTTCCACTGACATCTGCCCAGTTTGATGGTCCTGTGCTAGATGACCAGTTCATCTTTAAGGGTCTAGGGGACCCTCCTCAGATTTCTGTTGATCCTCTCATGCCCTTGCTTATTCCTAGAGAGCCTTTGGTCCTCAATAGATCTTCTTGTCATCTCCCTACCTCGGTTCTGGTCTCTGAGGATAATCTAAAGTACGAGGTTAGACAAGTTCTGGATTCTCGGCTCTGCAGAGGTATTCTTCAGTACCTTGTGCATTGGAGAGGTTTTGGTCCTGAGGAGGCATCTTGGATCGCTGCATCTGATGTCGTTGCACCTCATCTGTTGAGGAGGTTTCATCTGAGATTTCCCTTTAAGCCTGGGCCCAGGCGGGGGAGGGCCCATAAGAGGGAGGGTACTGTCATGGATATGCAGTAGTGTTTGTCTGTCAGCTTACCTTCCATCCCATGTGTTCATCTTAGAGGCCAGAACCCTTTCACCTGGCTTCCTTTATAATCTCCTCCCAGCCTGACTCCACCCCAGGCCCTATCACAGAACACTATATTAACCTGTGCACTGCAAGCCTGCTTTGCTGATCAACGTGTTTGTTAGGCATTGTGTGTTTGGGTTCCTGCCTGCCGTGTGCTTCGTCTGTCTCTCTGTTACATATTTGGCTTGTCCCCGTCTATCCCTGTCTGCTCGTGACCCTTGACCTTCGGCTCGTTCTCTCGTTATCCTTGTCTGCTTGTGGCCCCTGACCTTCAGCTTGTTATTCGGTTCTCTCATATCTTGTGCTGCTGCTTCCCCTCTTTTCCCCTTATCCTATGGGGCGTGAGCTAGGAAACTCCAGGGGCCGCGACCTGGTCCCAGCCTGCAGCATAACATCCTCACCACTAGAGGCCCTGGAGAAGACCTGCTGGGTCTTAGACTCCGCGCCCTGGGGAATCTTGGCTCTAGCTTCCGTTAGGATCCCGGTTGTGCTCCTCTGGTCCCGCTTTCCACAACCACCCAGTTTCCTATCCGCAGCAGTCAGCCATAGGGTTCACTACCTTGCGGTGCACTCCTGTCCCCCTACGGTGTGCATCTGTCACCTGGCCACAGGTGACCTTGACACCCCCCTACATTTCAGACCCCCCTACAATACAAAACCCCCCTACATTACAGACCCCCCTACATTACAGACCCCCTACATTACAGACTCCCCTACAATACAGAACCCCCCTACATTACAGACCCCCCAACAATACAGAACCCCCCCACATTACAGACCCCCTAAAATACAGAACCCCCCTACATTTCAGACCCCCTACAATACAGAACCCCCCTACATTACAGACCCCCCTACATTACAGAACCCCCTACATTTCAGACCCCCCCTACATTACAGACCTCCCTACAATACAGAACCCCCCTACATTTCAGACCCCCCCTACAATACAGAACCCACCCTACATTACAGACCCCCCTACAATACAGAACCCCCCTACATTTCAGACCACCCCTACAATACAGAACTCCCCCCCTACAATACAGAAACCCCCCTACAATACAGACCCCCCTTCAGACCCATAATGTACCTCAGATCAGCGCGGGACTGCATGTCGGGTCCCCTCCCCCTATGTAGACATAAAGGAGGAGGGGGAAGCGGCTTCACTCTGCTCGGCTGTGTGAGACAGCCGAGCCGAGACTGATCAGATCACCAGAGCCACGGCCACCGTGACAGAGAGAAGGGGATCGTTGCGGATCCCGGCCCCCTGATGTGCCGATGGGTGTCACTCGAGTGCGGCTCCGACTCGCAGCTGAGAGTGCACGGGGGAGACGTGACATGCGGCCTGGCGGCCCGCTGTAGGCCGCCGCGGGCCGTCGTGGGCCGCCGTGGCCCACCGGGAATATGCCCGGTTTGCCCTATGGCCAGTCCGGGCCTGCTTGTGTACTCTATTAGCAAATTAGAGATGCCCCCATCTGAAAAGTACCGGCCTCGCCAAATTTCACATTTTCTTCATAAATTGTGGACCAAGACTAGAGTTTGGAAGACTGGCATAGGGCTTCGGCCTTTGCCTTCCAGGAGATATTGAATACAGCGCTAGTGGAGGCAAATCTGAAAGTTCTGATTAATATCTTGTCCCTTTAAAATTAGCCAAAATGTATTCTATATCTTCTCCTCTGTGCTTCCGCAATTGCGGTCACGTGGGAACAATGATGCATGTATGGTGGGATTTCACCAAAATTTGAGATTTTTGGAATAAAATCTTCCATATGCTTCATAAAGTCACGGGTTTGCCTGTACAGAAAGCACCCCACATAGCATTACTGAATTTCCCTGTCCCCGATGTCCCTAAACTAGTACGACGCCTCATTTTGTTTATTTTTATTGGGGCCAAATTAACCATGGCTTGAGCTTGGAAACAACCCTATGTCTCCTTCACCTTGGCAAAAGGGAAAATCTCCTGGATTATGGCCCAAGAGAAAATGGTAAGCACAAAGGTATACTACTGAGAAATTTGAGGCTATCTGGGAACCCTGGGTCCAATATACGCACATGACTCTTATTTCTTCATACTGTCCATGAACCCCATGACGGGGTGAGACTCATTCGGTCACTACCTTTCTTACCTGTGATCTTTTCTTCCTCTCTCTTCTCCTTCTATGCTTTTCTTTTCTCGATTTCTATTTTCTCCTCTTTTGACTTTAGGTTTCTCTCAAGGGAACATAATTACTATATGACTTCAGTTTAGTCAGTAGCAATTTGAGCTGGTCCGTATTGGCCCTTCATAGCACGGCTCATGAGTTCCCCCACATAAAAATCTCTATTGCCGCGTACACACGATCATTATTCACGGCGGTTAAAAAAACGCCGTGAATAATGACAGGAAAAACGAGGGAACCGCTTGGTTCCCTACACACGGTCGTTTTTCCCGTCATTTTTTCTCTTGACGAGAAAAACGGCCGTCTGTGGGCTCCGCGGCAGTGTTTCCCTATGGGAAAACTGCCGCGGAAAAAAATGCTGGAAAAAACGATGAGAAAATTTAGAACATGTTCTAATTTTTCTCGTCGTTTTTTATGCCGTTTTTCTCGACGAGAAAAACGACATAAAGCCCACAGACGATCGTTTTTCTCGGCGAAAAAAAAAAATGCCGTTTTTCTCGGCGAGAAAAGCGGTCGTGTGTACGCGGCATGAGTGCTACTGGTTTTCCCCCAGGGGATATTTATTCTTACAATTTCATTCTTTATTGTTTTTCATAGTACTTGTATATTACAACATGAGTAAGCATCATGTCTTGATGTGAAACACGTTAGCCTTGTTCCCTGCATGTTCACTTCTTTATGTTTGATTGCTTTTGATGGATTTTGAATATTGTTGGATTTTTTGGATTTCTATTTTTTTTTCTATTTTTTTTTTTTTGAAAATAAACGTTTGAACAGAGTGCGGCAGTCCAGGAAACTTTCCTTCTCTACTTGTATATTACAACAGTTATGGTTTACTGAAAAATTTACTTCATTATTGAGGATGTTTTTCTTCCTGCTTATGGCCTTACTCAGGGGAACCTGGGAGCTGGGCATAAGGTGGTCGAATAGTTTAGAGGCACACTCATGGTGCACACTCTGAATCCATCGGCAAACATTGTTCCCAGACTCACTTGCCTACCTTACAGACCTCTTATAAGCTTTCTGTTTTAGTAGATGGAGCACCCATTGTCTGGTTTACTCAATCACTAAGCGATATGATGTATCTCTCATTTTTGGTCGCTCACGCTAAGATATTCGTTTTTATTTTCATGAATATATCCTGGCAAATATTTCATTGATATTTTTGCTCAGTCCATGGTAGTACTGACTTTCGAAATGTTACTGCATTGTTACCTTGTTCATATATTTCTGTTGATATTTTCGATAAAAATCAATTGAATGTAATATCCTCCTCAATTGCACATTTTATAATTATATACAGGTTGTTTTAGTCTCAGTAGAGGCGTCAGTACCCTCCTGTCACTCCTGCTAAGCATAGCCCAACAGAGCCCTGCCTCCTACAATGTTTTTATGCAGGCAATATAACACTATATTGTAGAGCACTGCAAAGTGTAAAATAATAATGACAGATACTAGAGGGAAAAAACTACCTTGCTCACAAACTATTTATAAAATGTTCATCTCACAATACAGCCATTATTACTTGGTGGTGCAGATCCAGGCTGAGGTGTAGAGCCCCATTGGCACTCAAGTAAGTAGAGATGCCAGCATAAGAAAAACTCACCCAGTGAGCAATGAGCATTTAAACATAAAACTGCCGCTCACCATAGCCAATCCAAGTGTGGATGTATACATGTGAAAGCCTCAGTCAATGCCGTTCACCAGACCACACCGCTGACAGGTTTCACCCTGCCCACTGGGGCTTAATCATGACGGGGCAAAACATCTCACAATACAGCAATCTACAATACAAAACAAAGATTAGCCATTGTAAAAGTACACCAGATTGTACATTGAAATATAATACATACCATGATCACTCAATACTATATGGTGCCCACAATATAGCATAACGTAATGTAAAATATGGCCAGAATATAATATAAAACAGTGTCCAAAAATAATATATTGTCCCGTGATAACACAATGCCACAACAGAATATTAGACGGTACTTACATGTGACTTTACTCTGGTCAAGGTGATAAAGATATTTCTGTCATTTGTCATGTGACTCGTAGCTCCTGAATCAACACACCATGCCTGCAAAGATGCGGTGCAAATATTGGATTGGAAAATATATTCATTATCTGAAGCAAAATCAGTTTCTTCCTTCACACTTTTGGCCATTTGTAGTTTAGTTTGTTTTTTCAATGTAGCTTTACAGAGTCTGCAATCAGCTTTTAAATGACCTTGTTTCTTGCACACAAAACATTTTTGTGTTTCTTGTTGCGTGTAAAGCCCTGTACACCGATGAAGCTGACTTTCATCAGTCTTGCCTACACACCATCAGTCAAAAAACCGACCGTTCCAAACGCGGTGACGTAAAACACTCCGATGAGCCGAGAAAAATTAAGTTCAATGCTTCTGAGCATGCGTCGACTTGATTCTGAGCATGCGTGGGGTTTTTATCCGATGGAGTTCCCCACAGACGATAGTAATTTGCTATTGGTTTTTTAACCATCGGATAAATTTAAAACATGTTCTATTTTTAAACACCGATGGAAAAAAGACCGATGGGGCCCATACACGATCGGTTTGTCCGATGAAAAAAGTCCATCGGACTGTTTTCATCGGTGAAACCTAACGTGTGTACAGGGCTTTACTGTTTTTATTGCTATTTTTTCGTTTCTAAATCAGACTCTGCAACAGAAATACCATCACTATTAATGTTTTCTGTTTCATATCTTTCTGGTAGACCACCAAGTAATAGTGCTGTGACATGAAAATCTTTAATTTCTTCTCCTTCGTACTGTACAGTATACCTCTCAGGCATTCAACCAAAGGTGTGCCTTTTGTAATGCTGCATATCCTGGCCTTTCATCAACTTGGTTTGGTATCTTCTTTCTGTTGCTGTATCTTGCACTTATTTGCTGTAGCTGGCTTTGACTGGGCTATGACTGAATTCTCAGCTTTTCTCTGGGCAGGTGTCTGGGCCCATAATGTGTTAGAAATTCTGTATATAGCCCTACAGAACAGGCTGTGCACAGTCCACAAGGGCTTTGCTGCTTAACTGCAAACAGGAAACTTTATCCAGGGAAAAGACATAGAGCATTCCATAGATGCAGCTACAAACTTCTAAAAACTGCCATCTACTGGTTTTAGAATATATCTCTACTAAATACTAATGTACAGTAGTTGTTTCACAAAATACTAGGGCTGCGGGAAATGAACGATTAATTCCTCGATTAATCGTTAATTTCTTTGATCGATCAAAATAATTTTGATCGGTATGATCCACGGATTGACCTCCGATGTCTCGCCCATAGGAAAGGCTGCGGCTTCGGCCTAGCTCCGGAGCGGTGGCCATCTTGGTACACCCGGCGGCGGCCTAGTAGTGGCGCGCTGACTTCATCATTGGGTCTGCCAGCTGTCGTTTCTGGTAAGAGCAGACAATCTTATACAGTGGGGGAGATGTGGAGAGATGTGGATATTACAGTATGGGGGGAGATGTGGACATTACATTATGGGGGGGAAATGTGGATATTACAGTATGGGGGGATATGTGGATATTACAGTGGGGGAGATATGAACATTACAGTATGGGGGGAGATGTGGACATTACAGTATGGGGGGGGGAGATGTGGATATTACAGTATGAGGGGAGATGTGGATATTACAGTATGGGAGTTGTGGGGAGATGTGGACATTACAGTATGGGGGGAGATGTGGACATTACACTATGGGGGGAGATGTGGATATTACAGTTTGAAGGAGATGTGTATATTACAGTCCGGGAGATGTGGGGAGATGTGGACATTACAGTATGGGGGGGAGATGTGGATATTACAGTATGGGGGGAGATGTGGATATTACAGTGGGGGAGATGTGGACAATACAGTATGGGGGGAGATGTGGATATTACAGTGGGGGAGATGTGGGGAGATGTGGACATTACAGTATGGGGGGAGATGTGGATATTACAGTATGGGGGGAGATGTGGATATTACAGTTGGGGAGATGTAGACATTACAGTATGGGGGGAGATGTGGACATTACAGTATGGGAGAGATGTGGACATTACAGTATGGGAGAGATGTGGATATTACAGTATGGGGGGAGATGTGGACATTACAGTATGGGGGAGATGTGAATATTACAGTAGGGGAGATGTTGGGAGATGTGGACATTACAGTATGGGGGGAGATGTGAACATTATAGTATGGGGGGAGATGTGGACATTACAGTATGGGGGGAGATGTGGACATTACAGTATGGGGGGAGATGTGAATATTACAGTAGGGGAGATGTTGGGAGATGTGGACATTACAGTATGGGGGGAGATGTGAACATTATAGTATGGGGGGAGATGTGGACATTACAGTATGGGGGGAGATGTGGACATTACAGTATGGGGGGAGATGTGGATATTACAGTTTAATAAAAAAAATTGTAAAAACGGTATGTGCGTTATAATTAATCTAAATTAGTTGATTAATCGATTTTAAAAAAACGATTAATCGAACACGAAAATTTTAATCAGTAACAGCCCTACAAAGTATAATTCTGTATTCCAACATTTTGGATTTTGCCTTTACACACACTTTAAAGGGACCTTGTCAGGGGAATAAAATAGCAGTACCCTGTGAAGAAGGCAGCTTGTTACTTAACTGTAGTGATGAGCCGAACACCCCCGGGTTCGGTTCGCACCAGAACCTGCGAACGGACCGAAAGTTCGCACGAACATTAGAACCCTATTAAATACAATGGATGCGAACGTTCGGATTCTAAAGTGCTAATTATAACGACTATTATCCATGTTATTGTCCGAAACAGAGTTTGGGAACCCGGGTTCTGCACCAGGGGACATGTATCAATGCAAAAATAAGTTTTAAAAACGGACGTTTTCCTGGAGCAGTAATTTTAATAATGCATAAAGTGAAAAAAAAAAGTCAAATATTCCTTTAAATATTGTACCTGGGGGGTGTCTAAAGCATGCCTGTGAAGTGCCACGTGTTTCCCGTGTTTAGAACTGTCCCTGCACAAAATAACATTTCTAAAGGAAAAAAAGCCATTTAAAACTGCTTGCGGCTTTAATGCAATGTCTGGTCCCGGTAATATGGATGAAAATCTTTAGGAAAAATGGCATAGCTACCCCATCAACCCCCCCCCCCCCCCTACCCCAGCCCATTACCAGCCCCTTTGGGTCTTGTATGGATATTAAGGGGAACCCCGCACACAAAATAAAAAAGGCCCTATATACTCTGAACAGCCGTATACAGGCGGTGCATACAAGACAGGGACTGTAGGTTTGTTCTTATGTAGAATCTGTTTGTAATTTTGAACAGCTGCATTGTTTAAGTGTAGCTCCATGCCAAATTCCTTTTTTTTAGCTTTTTGGAAAACATAGGGAACGGTTATCACCCCTGTCACATTTTTTTTGCTGTCTGTGCCCCTGTTCAGAACATTTCACCTCACTTTGCGTCCCAATGACAACTGTTTTTGAAATGTGGTGTTTTTATTGAAACAAGGATTGGTGATAAAGCATCAGTAGAGAGGAGACACCTTTCTCCCATATTAATTCTTACAGGAGAGAATTTTCCTTCCAAGGGGTAGATTTCCTCTCACTTTCTGTTGTCTTCTTCTGTTTGCAAGTAGTAGTCGTTTGTAAGTTTGATGTTTGAAAGTAGGGACCTGCCGTATATACTCTGCAGAAATTGGCCCCTTAGGTGTTGGTGTTGGCACAACACTGTAAGCACTCACAGTTACTCTTGGTGGGTGCTGGAACGCCCTGCTGTCAACTATTATATCAGGAATTGTAATAACATATAATTGTTGATCAGTGGTAGTAAAAATTGGGCCTTTGATGGTGGTGCTGGTGCCACAACACTGTAAGGCCTGACAGTTACTCTTGGTGGGCGCAGCAATGGGCCCTGCTGTGAATTATTCGATCAATAATTATAATTGCATGCCCCTGTTGAACAGGGGCTGAAAAATTGGGCCTTTGGTGGTGGTGGTGGTGGTGCTGGTGGTGCTGGTGCCACAACACTGTAAGGCCTGACAGTTACTCTTGGTGGGCGCAGCAATGGGCCCTGCTGTGAATTATTAGATCAATAATTATAATTGCATGCCCCTGTTGAACAGGGGCTGAAAAATTGGGCCTTAGGCACTGGTGGCACAACACTGCAACCCCTCACAGATACTGTACTTGGAGCACAGCAATGAGGCCTGTTGCAAAGTATTGCATCCAAAATTTTTATTACACGCCCCTGTTAAACAGGGGCTGAAAAATTGGGCCTTAGCCACTGGTGGCGTCACCCATAAACCAAAATGATCTTCCAAGCTATCATCATTAATCGTATCATTGAGGAGGAGGAGGAGGATAGCCAGTCAACATAACAGCACAGGCACTCAGCATCAGCATCAGTCTTGAAGGGATGTGACATTTTAAAATCAATTAGTCTGTTATATCAGCATCAGGTGTGTGGTAGCTGGTGGTGATCCAAGACTGGTTCATCTTGATGAAAGTCAGTCGATCAACCGAGTCGGTGGACAGGCGCACCCTGTGATCCGTGACAAATCCTCCAGCAGCACTGAATGTGCGTTCTGAAAGAACGCTGGATGCAGGACAGGCCAGTAGCTCAATTGCATACTGTGCAAGCTCTGGCCAGTGATCCATCCTCAAGACCCAGTAAGCCAGAGGATTTTCGGTGGGGAAGGTGTCCAAGTCTGACCTTGCCCCTAAGTATTCCTGGACCATGTATATCAGACGCTGGCGATGGTTGCTGGAACCGATCATACTTTGGGGCTGCGGACTAAAGAATTGTCTGAACGCATCGGTCAGACGGCCACCTTCCCCACCGCTCCTTCTTTGACTGCCCGAAGCCTCAGCAACTCGTTGTCCAGGACCAGGAGTTTGTAACCTCCCAGTCTCTGGGAACGCGTTGCACAGACCTTTCTGCAAGGCCTCCCGGAGTTGTCTCATCCTCTGCTCCCTCTGCGACGGTAAGATAAGGTCCGCAACCTTACCCTTGTACCGTGGATCAAGGAGAGTGGCCAGCCAGTAATGGTCCCTCTCCTTGATCCGAAGAATACGAGGATCCTTCCGCAGACTTTGCAGGATCAGGGAGGCCATGCAGCGTAGGTTAGCTGAGGCATTCAGTCCGGAGTCCTCTGGGTCACTAAGGACGACATGATCCGCAGCCACCTCCTTCCAGGCACGTACAAGTCCACTGGTTTCTTGGGACTGTAAATCATCCCTAAAAGACTGCTGCTGATGATGCTGAGTGCCAGCCTCCACCTCCATGCTGACACAATCCTCCTCCTCCTCCTCCTCCTCCTCTTCCTGTGCGATGGGTGGGACAGAAGGAACACTGTCTGGGTAAAGGGGGCCTTGAGAGGCAAGGAAGTCCTCCTCTTCCTGCCTCTGTTCTGCCTCAAGTGCCCTGTCCATTATTCCACGCAGCGTGTGCTCCAACAGGTGGACAAGAGGTACAGTGTCACTGATGCATGCACTGTCACTGCTCACCATCCTCGTGGCCTCCTCAAATGGTGCCAGGACAGTGCATGCATCCCTGATCATGCCCCACTGGCGTGGTGAAAAAAAACCGAGCTCCCCTGACCCTGTCCTGGTGCCGTAGTCACACAGGTACTCATTGATGGCCCTCTGCTGCGTGTGCAGCCGCTGCAGCATGGCTAACGTTGAGTTCCACCTGGTGGGCATGTCACATATAAGGCGGTTCTTGGGCAGGTTCAACTCCTTTTGCAGCTCAGCCAGGCGAGCACTGGCATTATAAGATCTGCGGAAATGCAAACAGACTTTCCTGGCCTGCCTCAGGACATCCTGTAAGCCCGGGTACCTGCCCAAGAACCGCTGCACCACCAGGTTAAGGACGTGAGCCATACAGGGCACATGGGTCAGTTGTCCCTGTCGGAGGGCGGAGAGGAGGTTGGTGCCATTGTCGCAAACCACCATTCCTGGCTTAAGCTGGCGTGGCGTCAACCACCTCTCGGCCTGCCCCTGCAGAGCAGACAGGACCTCTGCCCCAGTGTGGCTCCTGTCCCCCAAACACACCAGCGCAAGCACGGCATGGCATCTTTTTGCCTGCGTACTTGCGTAGCCCCTTGAACGCCTACGGAGCACCGCTGGTTCCGAGGACAAACCACAGGAAGAGGCCATGGAGGAAGAAGAAGAGGAGGGGGTGGAGGAGAGAGGTGTGTCACAACCAGTAGTAGCATTTTGGAGACGTGGCGGTGGAACAACCTCCAACACTACTGCACCTTGTCCTGCATCCTTCCCAGCTGCAAAAAGAGTGACCCAATGGGCCGTGAAAGAAAGGTAACGTCCCTGTCCATGCCTGCTGGACCATGAGTCAGCGGTAATATGCACCTTACCGCTGACCGCCCTGTCCAGCGAGGCCAAGACATTGCCTTCCACATGCCTGTAGAGAGCCGGAATCGCCTTCTGTGCGAAAAAGTGGCGTTTGGGAACCTGCCACTGAGGAACCGCACATTGCACAAACTCACGGAAGGGGGCCGAGTCTACCAACTGAAAAGGCAGCAGTTGAAGCGCTAGCAATTTAGCCAAGCTAGCATTCAACCGCTGGGCATGTGGATGGCTGGGAGTGAACTTCTTTTGACGGTCCAGCAGCTGGGGCAGGGAAATTTGCCTGCTAGAATCGGACGTTGGTGTACTGCTAGCAGAGTGCCCGCAAGTACTTGGCTGTGACACACCTAATTCTACACCTTCATTCCTCTCAGAGCAGGTTTCAGAGAGGACTGAAGGTATACTGGGGTTGGAGATCCCAGCTGATGCGGTGCAAGAAGAGGTCAGCTTTGTTCTTTGGTGTGGGTCTTTAAGGTAGGCTTGCCAACGAGCTGCATGGCAGGTCAACATATGTCTGATCAAGCATGTGGTGCCCAAGCGGCTGATGTTTTGGCCACGCGATATACGCTTGAGACATATGTTGCAAACAGCAGCTGTGCGATCTGATGCACTCGCCTCAAAAAAGGCCCACACCAAAGAACTTTTTGAATGACGGGCAGAGGCAGCGCCCTGCACAGGCGGAGCTCTGCGGTGTGATTCCGTCGGTGTGCTGCCCATACGCTGGCCACTCAAGGGCATCCTGCCTCGTTGGAGATGTGCCTCCTCCTCATCCTCCTCCTCCTCCTCTCTCCTATTAGGCACCCACGTGGAGTCAGTGACCTCATCATCCCCTCCCTCCTCATCACTGGAGCCAATCTGGCAGTATGCTGCAGCTGCTGGAGCATGACTGCCAGATTGGTGTCCTTCTTGAGCATCCCCTCTCTCTGCTCTCACGCTACTGCCTTCCTCTAGCTGGGTATCATCATCAGATCCTTCGAAACGCTGGGCATCCTCCTGGAGCATGTACCCAACACTGTGCTCAAACAGTGCGGGGGACTCCTCAGGAGGAGGACATGGTGGGTCTAGGGAAGGATTGACTAATGAAGATAATGATACCAGAGAAGAGGACGCTTTGGCAGCTGCTTTGCCAGTACCCTGAGCCTGGGTGAGAGAGGATGAGGTGGGCTTGGTCATCCACTCTACCAAGTCTTCGGCATGATGTGGCTCAACATGTCCAGCTGCCGAAAAGAAGGACAAGCGTGTCCCATGGCCATGTGCTGATGACAATGCGCCGCGTCCACGACCACCACTGTTGCCCCCAGACACAGAGCCTGCTTGCCCTCTTTTTTTGCCTCCTGACTGTCTGCCTCTCCTTGTTTGCCTTCCATACATTTTAATGGATGGCCTGCAGGGAGATGGGAAAAAGAGCAATAAGGGCTACCTTCAGGTGTATACTGTGCAGGAGGCTTAGCAACAATGACACTGACACTGTCCCCTGCCTATCCTTCTCTGTCCCTAAACACAAGGATTTGCAATATGCTTCAGCAAGATTGGTTTAGCACAGAACAGCACACTGACAGTTTCCCTCACTGTCCTTCTCTGTCCCTACAAACAAGATTTAGCACAGAATAGCACACTGATAGTTTCCACGAGTGTCCTTTTCTGTCCCTAAACTCAAGGATTTCAAATATGGAACAGCAAAATTGGTTTAGAACAGAATAACACACTGTCAGTTTCACTCACTGTACCTCTCTGTCCCTAAACTCAAGGATTTCAAATATGGTTCAGCAAAATTGATTTAGAACAGAATAGCACACTGACACTTTCCCTCACTGTCCTACTCTGTCCCTCCCTACAAACAAGATTTAGCACAGAATAGCACACTGATAGTTTCCACGAGTGTCCTTCTCTGTCCCTAACCTCAAGGATTTCAAATATGGAACAGCAAAATTGGTTTAGAACAGAATAGCACACTGACACTTTCCCTCACTGTCCTACTCTGTCCCTCCCTACAAACAAGATTTAGCACAGAATAGCACACTGATAGTTTCCACGAGTGTCCTTCTCTGTCCCTAAACTCAAGAATTTGAAATATGGAACAGCAAAATTGGTTTAGAACAGAATAGCACACTGACACTTTCCCTCACTGTCCTACTCTGTCCCTCCCTACAAACAAGATTTAGCACAGAATAGCACACTGATAGTTTCCACGAGTGTCCTTCTCTGTCCCTAAACTCAAGGATTTCAAATATGGAACAGCAAAATTGGTTTAGAACAGAATAGCACACTGACACTTTCCCTCACTGTCCTACTCTGTCCCCCCCTACAAACAAGATTTAGCACAGAATAGCACACTGATAGTTTCCACGAGTGTCCTTCTCTGTCCCTAAACTCAAGGATTTCAAATATGGAACAGCAAAATTGGTTTAGAACAGAATAGCACACTGACACTTTCCCTCACTGTCCTGCTCTGTCCCTCCCTACAAACAAGATTTAGCACAGAATAGCACACTGATAGTTTCCACGAGTGTCCTTCTCTGTCCCTAAACTCAAGGATTTCAAATATGGTTCAGCAAAATTGGTTTAGAACAGAATAGCACACTGACACTTTCCCTCACTGTCCTACTCTGTCCCCCCCTACAAACAAGATTTAGCACAGAATAGCACACTGATAGTTTCCACGAGTGTCCTTCTCTGTCCCTAAACTCAAGGATTTCAAATATGGTTCAGCAAAATTGGTTTAGAACAGAATAGCACACTGACACTTTCCCTCACTGTCCTTCTCTGTCCCTCCCTACAAACAAGATTTAGCACAGAATAGCACACTGACACTTTCCCTCACTGTACCTCTCTGTCCCTAAACTCAAGGATTGAAAATATGGTTCAGCAAGATTGGTTTAGAACAGAATAGCACACTGACACTTTCCCTCACTGTACCTCTCTGTCCCTACAAACAACGTTTAGCACAGAATAACACACTGACACTCTCCCTACCTATCCTTATTTGTCCCTAAACACAAGGAATCCAGGATTAGTAAAGGAAAAAAAATGACACTGTCCCTGCCTATGCTTCTCTTTCCCTGCTCCGGAACACACTACACAAGGCCGCCGCGCTGGCGGCCTTTTATAGTGTGGGGCGTGTACTAAACCCCCTCAGCAATAATTGGCCACAGGCATCCTGCCTGTGGCCAATCATTGCTCTCCTCGCTGCCGGCGCTGTGATTGGCCAAGCATGCGGGGTCACAGTGCATGCTTGGCCAATCACAGCGCCTGGATGACACTGCGATGGCGTAGTGCATTGTGGGCCGTTCGCGTCACTCGAATTTGGCACGAACGGCCCAAATCGTTCGATCTTCGTCGAACGATCGAACAGCCGATGTTCGAGCGGTGCTGAAATGACTTGTTCTTCTGTTGCAGAGCTTTTAGCGCTGATCTTATTTAACTCCTCTGGTGTTTCAAATAGAAGGTACTCTGCTGGCTTCTGTGGTTTCTCCTGCTGACCCCTAGTCACCACAGGACACCTTAGTGACGTAGGGGTTGTTGGGAGGAGTCACAGAGGCCAACAGGGGACACAATATTCCACACATCTGGAACTAAGGAATAGAATCAATGACAGGAGCTCTGCTACAGGGCAAAATTTCAGCTAACAAGCAAAGTATAAACCTGTTTTCTTCACAGATAAATGCTGTAAAAAATTGTTATAACCTCCTAACATGATCTCTTCAAGTAATGCAACAGATAAAAGGTTAATAGCTGTTTACACAACTAGTTGGATTTGAGTGCCGTAGACTGCAATGTTAAGCACAAATGTTGCAAGCAAGTCGCTAGGAAGTTGTAAGGAAATCACAAGCAAGTCGCATGGAAATCGCAAGCAAGTTGCATGACTTTGGGGTCACAGCAGTGTGAACCGAGCCTTACAATTCTACAGTCCTCTTGGGGTTTTGGGGCCCCCATAGTGGCAGACTGCCAGGGCTCAGTCGCAAGGGTGACCTTTGTGACCCTGGTAGTTCCACCACTGCTCTAAGGTAAAATATTAATCATCAATTTAATTAGAAAATCAGTCACCTCGGCTCTCCCAGTCCTCTATACGTGCTCAGCTGCCCTGACTCTCCCAGTCATGTGGGTAAGGAATCACTCCAACACAGAGGGACTTGGAGCCCCTTAAACTGTAACTTTGAGAACCCTGTGTGCTTTTTCCTATACTCACACAGGACCTAGTAGATATATATTCCAAAGGACAGTACAGGCTACAAACTGTATCTCTCATGGAGTTATTTTTTTATATTTGCAAAACAATCTCAGTCATTCTTACAAAAATGAAAGCTGTAGTTTAATGTACTTTTGTAGCTAAAATGGCTTAATGTGATATTAAAGTCTTGTTATTTTTGTTAACAAGAAATAGCAAACATGTTATATTTACCTGTTCTGCATAATGGTTTTGCACAGAGCAGCCCAGATCCTCCTCTTCTTGGGTCCCTCGCCGGCGCTCCTGGCCCCTTCCTTCTTCTGAGTGTCCCCACAGCAAGCTTGGACCCGCCCCCTCTCTCCTCATTGGTTCACTGACTTTGATTGACAGCAGCTGGAGCCAATGGCGCCTGCTGCTGTGCCTCAGCCAGTCAGGAAGGACAGTCCCGGACAGCCGAGGCTCTAGTGTAGGAGTCTTAAACTGGCGGCCCTCCAGCTGTTGCGAAACTACAAGTCCCATGAGGCATTGCAAGTCTGGTAGTTACAAGCATGACTCCCACAGGTAGAGGCATGATGGGACTTGTAGTTTTGCAACAGCTAAAGTTTGAGATCCCTGCCCGAGTGCAAAATCGCTAGATGGAGATGGGGATCAGGTAAACATTAGGGGGGCCGAGGGGGGCTGCTGCACCGCTTCCCGTCCTCGCTATAGCCGAATGACCGCTACAGCGTGGACCTTAGTTGCCGGGAGGCCGTCAATAGACATCCTCCTGTGCATGAGCTGCCTGCGCGCCCCCTGCGGGGCACACGCGGTACACTCTGTGATCATTGAGTCAATGAGACTCGGCTTATCACAGATCGGCCCTTTACCAGGTGATCAGTTGTCAGCCAATGACAATGCAAACATTTTTGAAAAGACGCTTGGACAGCCGCACTCCAAAAAATGGTTGTTTTATTTAAAATAAAAACACAAAGTACATAAAAACAACAGTTTTTTGGAGTGCGGCTGTCCAAGCGTCTTTTCAAAAAATTTTGCATTGTCATATGCATTGCCTGCACCCACGGCTCTGGATCCTGTGAAAGAATCATGAGTCACACCTGAGCGGTAACCTTCCCTTCCCGTTTGCCTTGGTGTCAGCCAATGACAGCTGATCATGTGATGTAAACAAGAGATCGGTAAGACAGCGGTCCCGAAGAATCAGCCAAGTATATGTGCCCACCAGTGCCACCTGCCAGTGCATACCAGTGCCACCTACCAGGAACCATCAGTGCCCACCAGTGCCATCCCATCAGTGCCACCCATCCATGCTACCCATTAGTGCCACCTATCAGTGCCCATCAGTGCCCACCAGTGCCGTCTCATCAGTGCTCACCAGTGCGGCATCATCAATGCCCACCAGTGCTACCTATCAGTGCCCATCAGTGCAGCCTCATCAGCGCACATCAATGAAGGAGAAAAATGTGGCAAATTTTATTTTTTTAATTATCGGTCGATTTTATTTATTTTTTAGCAAAAAATAAAAAACCCAGCAGTGATTAAATACCACCAAAGGAAAGCTCTATTTGTGGGGGAAAAAATGATAGAATGTCATTTGGGTACAGTGTTGCATGACCGTGCAATTGTCATTCAAAGAGTGACAGCGCTTAAAGCTGAAAATTGGTCTGGGCAGGAAGGGGGTTTAACTGCCTAGTAAGCAAGTGGTTAATTCATAAAATGCATTAAGATAAAAAAATAAAAATAAACTTCTGCCTTTAGAACCACTTTAACCTTGTATGTAATGTCCTTATGCACTGGTATAGATGTATCTGGAACTTGTATTGCCTTTCATTCCTAGGCAACTGTATTCTACTGAAAAAAATACATTTCATAATAAACACTCTTCAATGCTATCATTTTTGAGTTTGTGTCCTTCAAAATCTGTTGTCAAAAGACTAACTTGATTTTATAATGCAAAAACATTAACTTTATAATGTTTTTATAATAGGGCATGAATAATTAGCAGCAGGCTTCTAATTAAAACAAATTGTATTTTTAGAGATTTGAAGTAAACAACATCAAGGCTAACTATATTTGAAAAAAATATGTATTAATTAAAGTAGCTGTATTAGGCAGGCTAGAAATTAAATATACTTTCACTGAATTATGTAGGAAAGTAATTAGAGATTTTATAAAATTTACACTTAGTTCAGAGATGAATAGAATGCAACTGAAGCAGAAATGGTTAGTCTAGTAATTTCCATGTTAGATAGTAAAAGATGCAATCAACACTACTGTGTATCTTTGGAAGACTCACCTTGAGTAGCACCTGTGGACACAGCATCACATATATACAGGGCAGCAAAGGGAGGGTTGCAGGGGTCTCAAACTGGCGGCCCTCCAGCTGTTGTGAAACTACAAGTCCCATCATGCCTCTGCCTGTGGAAGTCATGCTTGTAACTGTCAGCCTTGCAATGCCTTATGGGATTTGTAGTTTCACAATAGCTGGAGGGCCACCAGTTTGAGACCCCTGGTAGAGAGCCCTATTCACTTATTGTAATTACTCTGGAGGCCACTCCAATCACTGACTGTAATGCAGTGGTGGCTGGTGCTCAAAATTTTGGGGGGGACGCAAACAAATGCATCCACTGTGCCATCAAACGCAGCCACTGTGCCCATCAAATGCAGCCACTGTGCCCATCAAACGCAGCCACTGTGCCATCAAACGCAGCCACTGTGCCATCAAACGCAGCCACTGTGCCATCAATTGTCGCCACTGTGCCATCAAACGCAGCCACTGTGCCATCAAACGCAGCCACTGTGCCATCAAACGCAGCCACTGTGCCATCAATTGTGCCACTGTGCCATCAATTTTCACCACTGTGGCATCAATTGTTGCCACTGTGCCATCAGTTGTCGCCACTGTGCCCATCAAATGCAGCCACTGTGCCCATCTATTGTCGCTACTGTGCCATCAAACGCAGCCACTGTGCCCATCAATTGTTGCCACTGTGCCATCAATTGTCGCCACTGTGCCTATCGATTTCTGCCAGTTTGCCCCCTCATATACCGCCAGTTTGCCCTGCAAAATTATGCCAGTTTGCCCCCTTAAATACCGCCAGATTGCCCCCTCAAATGCCGCCAGATTGCCACATCAAATGCCGCCAGTTTGCCCCCCCCGCCCGGCACTTACCTTTCTCGGGTCAGCCATCCTCCTCCACGTTCCCTCGATGTCTTCTCCCGCCCTCGATGTCGATTCAGCCAATCAGGTGACCAGTAACCAGGAAAAGAGGGGGGTGAACCTGATTGGCTGAGACGTGTGTCTGTGTGCGCACAGCTTTATTACTCAGAAAGAGGAGGGAGGGGGTGAGGGGAGGCAGTGAACCATGACATGGTTGATACAGCACTGGGAGAGGACTCGAAGGGACTGCCCTCTGGGATAAGAGGGATGGTGAAGCTATGGGGATACGAACAGACACTTCGCTTCCAGTCCCTATCCCTGCTGTGGCACTGAGTGCCATTCAGTGTACAGATATCAGCAGTATATATAGGGAATAGCACTCAGTATACAGATATCAGTGTTTTATATAGGTACTAGCACTCAGTGTATAGAGATCAGTGTTATATATAGGCAATGCCACTCAGTGAGTCATTGGGGGTCTAAGAGTACCTGTCACCTGCCCATGCATATGGATAACTTGATAAAGTTTACAAAAGTCCACCAAAATCCTCAGCACCAGGCCCATGGTGCTCTTGATTTGGCCCTGGTGCCTGGTGATTGACCCCTCCCAGTGAAGTCCAAGTGATCCCCACTGGAGCAAACCCGCCGGCCGCGGCAAGGAAACGGAGGGATGCACATCACTGGTAGCAACTTTACTGAAACCCTAAAGTCCGTAAGGGCGGACACAACCCACTCGAACCCACCAGGAATTCAAACCGATTGCCAGGATAACATGTTTTGGGGCACTCCCCTTCGTCAAATACTAGTAGGCAATCAGCAAACCAATGTTTATATAGACACTTCTACCCCCACCAATTAACAGCTAACAAGGTATATCCCTCAGCCCAAAAGGAAGCCTGGTCAGCTGTTGATGGGGAATGTAATTGAACCCTTAATGAGCCACAGAAACAAATTAGTTACAAATACCTATGTATGCTGCCATATGAAATATACATAAAAAATATACGTATATCAAATATTTATATATAAATTAATTTATGATTTATGACCAGCAAACCAAAATAATAATAGCAAAACAATAAAACAATAAATTATACATAAACTTTAATTTTAAAAAAACATCCTCTAATAGGGAAAAAAAGGGGGGGGCAATGAAAAATACTAAAGGTAGAGAATAAACAGAAAAAGAAAAAAACATATCCAGATTTATTAAAATCATGGACCACTATGTTCCATACCAGGATTAATACACATGATCACTATTAAATTATACTCTGAATCTCGGGATCCTCATTGAAGCAATGAGTTAAGCCCTGTACACACGATCGGTTTTACCGATGAAAACAGTCCGATGGACTTTTTTCATCGGACAAACCGATCGTGTATGGGACCCATCGGTCTTTTTTCCATCGGTTTTAAAAAATAGAACATGTTTTAAATTTTTCCGATGGATCAAAAACCGATAGCAAATTCCGATCGTCTATGGGCAAGTCCATCGGCTAAAAAACCCACGCATGCTCAGAATCAAGTCGACGCATGCTCAGAAGCATTAAACTTAATTTTTCTCGGCTCATCGGAGTGTTTTACGTCACCGCGTTTGGAACGGTCGGTTTTTTTGACTGATGGTGTGTAGGCAAGACTGATGGAAGTCAGCTTCATCGGATTTCCGATGGACAAAACCATCGGATTAGAATCCATAGGATATCCGATCGTGTGTACGAGGCTTTAGTGTATTTAACTTATGGATCCAAAAGGTCTCACATTTGCACAATAACAAGAACCTTTCATTAGCAGTTAGGGACCCATCAGATACACATTCATGGTGAATACCATCAAAGCCCCCGTGTCCCCGCCATGGCACAATGTGAAATGGCGTGGGAAAGTATGCTTATCCGACCGTACCTCGATAAATCGTTGGTGTTGTTCACTGATCCTCTTGCCAAATGGATGTGTGGTTCGCTCCATATACAGAAGATCGCATGAACACCATTGTGCATAAATCACGTGATCTGTTGAACAAGTGACTGTCTTATTCCATAGGTGTGGCCAGCCCTATCTCGAAACGTTGTTTGACCCCACACAATAAACTGACATGCGAGGCATCCTCGCTTACCACATCTAAAAATGCCCATTCTATTATCAAAAAAGGATCTAATATCCTCCAGTTTAACTTTATTGTTATCTTTCCCTTTGCTTGGTGCAATAATATTCTCAAGGCCCCTTTTACACGGGTGCCTCTGCTAAGCAGAATCCGCTTGCTCAGCGGGGATCTCTCTGCTGATGTCTGCCGAGGAGGTGGATGACAAGTCCGTGTGTTCTCCTCTTTGCAGAGCAGACACGGACATAGTCCTGTCCTCTTCTATGGGGCAATTGGATGGAAAAGGACTGCCTGTCCATTTCCATGTGACGCCATTCATTCCGATCCACCTGACGAATGGGGAATATGACCACTAGACATGCGCAATTCGTTTCGATCCAAATGTAGATTAAAATGAAAATTTGTTTAATTTCATTTTGTTTATTCATTTTCTAACAAATTCCAAATTTTCGGAACACGGAACAATTCAAATTGTTTAAAAAATGATCAACCAATTGAAATTCTATGTGAAGAATAGCTGGTTGTTAAGGAGCAGCCGCCGCATCCTTAACAACTGATGACCCATCAGCTATCAGCAGGCTTCCCCACTGAGAGCTGAAATGTAAACAAAACAATGCCGGCAATTGAAAATCCAGATTTTTTTTTTAAATGGCGTGGGGGACCCCCCTAAAAATCACTCCAGACCCTTATCCGAGCATGCAACCCGGCAGGCCTGAACCATACCAGGCCACAGGCCTTCAACATAGTGGAATGCTTTGGGGCAGGGGGGCATTGCCCCAAAACACCTTGTCCACATGTTGATGGGGACAAGGGCCTCTTCCCCACAACTTTGGGCTGTGGTTGTGGGGTCTGCAGGCAGGGGGCTTATCAGATTCTGGAAGCCCCCAGATCCCAGCCCCCACCCCTATGTGAATGAGTATGTACCCCTATTCATTGGATATGTTTCCGCTGACATCCCCCACTCCATAGAAGAGACTAGAGGGACCGATCCGTCAGCCTGCAAAACTGACAGGCGGACCTGATCAGACAGCGTGTGTGAAAGGGGCATTAACCACTTGCCATCCAACCGCCATCATTATACTGCGCCAAGGTGGCAAGATCCCACAAATCGCCGTAGGTGTACGACAGCTTGGGAACTCGCTTTTGTGAGCACGCGTGTGCTCCCATTGGCCAGCTAGAGAGCCAAGCAGCGGGTCCGGTGGACTCGATGTCTGCTGGCCACCTGCAATCGTTTCTCGCAATGACAGAACGGGGATCTGCCTGTGTAAACAAGGCAGATCTCCATTCTGACCAGGGAGATCACACAGATCCTGTCTTTCTGCTAAGAAGGAAGACGGATCTGTGTGTTTCCCCAGTCACACAGTCCCCCATACAGTTAGAAAACACAAACAGGGAACACAATTAACCCCTTGATCGCCCCTGATGTTAACCCCTCCCCTGCCAGTGTCATTAGTACAATAACAGTGCATATTTTTAGCACTGATTACTGTATTAATGTCACTGGTTCCCAAAAAACTGTCAAAAATGTCTGTTAGGTGTCCGATCTGTCCGCCGCAAAGTCACAGTCCTGCTAAAAAATCACTGATCGCCACCATTACTAGTAAAAAAATTATAAAATAATAAAAATGCAATAAATCTATCCGCTATTTTGTAGACGCAATAACTTTTGCGCAAACCAATCAATATACACTTATTGGGATTTTTTTACCAAAAATATGTAGCAGAATATATATCAGCCTAAACTGATGAATAAATTTGCCTTTTTAAAAAAAAAATGTAAATGTTTTCTAATGCCGCGTACACACGATCGTTTTCCTTGCCATTTTTTTTCTTGCCGTTTTTCACGTCGTTTTTTTTTCATGTTTCCTCTCAAGCCTGTCTTGCGTACACACAATCATTTTAAAAAATGATCAAGCAAAGCGCAGTGACGTATAACACGTACGACAGCACTATAAAGGGGAAGTTCCGTTCTAATGACGCCACCCTTTGGGCCGCTTTTGCTAATTCCGAGTTACCGTGTGTTAGTAAAAGTTTGGTGAGAGACGATTCGCGCTTTTCAGTCTTCGTGCTTTGAAGATCGTTTTGTGGAGTTCAGTTTGTGCTTGTGGGTTCGTATCTGTTTGGCAGGGCTTGAAGTCAGTTCGTATCTGTTTATTCAGTGCGTTCTCGTCTGCTCGTTCCTGTTTTTCAGCTCGTTCTTCAGAGGCCTTGCTGTTCTTCCGTGCGTTCTTCTAGTTCGTTCTGAGCTTGCGACCGTTATCTAGCCATGTTGCGGCTATGTACTCGTCGTAGAGTTCGTGCTGTAGTTGGTGCAGGTGTTCATGCTGTATCCCGACTCCATGCCATGAGCAGGGTCAGGAGGAGTTCATGGACCAAGAATTGGTTGCTCCAGCGGCACCAGTTCTGTCATATGCCTTTGTTGCGGGAGATCAGGGAGAATAATCCTGATGACTATAGGAATTTTCTCCGGATGTCTGACCCCGTATTTCAGCATCTGTTGGCTTTGGTGTCCCCCTACATTACCAGGCAGGACACCGTTATGCGTGAAGCCATCAGTGCTGAGCAGAGGCTCATTGCCACGTTGCGATACCTGGCGACTGGGAGAAGCCTGCAGGACTTAAAGTTCTCCACAGGCATATCCCCCCAGGCTCTGGGTATCATTATACCAGAGACGTGTTCTGCCATCCTCCAAGTTTTGCAGGAGGACTATATTAAGGTAAGTGTTCTTATTTCAAACATCACATTGTATGTATTTATTTGAATGATTTTTTTGGGGGGGTTTATTAGCAGTCCCTAATTCCCATGATTCTTAGCTGCAGGCAATTTCCCCTTTCTCCACATGCTAATTTTTGTTTTTGAATTTTTCCATTAGGCCTACATTAACATTTGCCTTACCTAACCTCTCCAGCATGCTATCCTGGGGCCATACCCACCTTGCCTAGTCCTTTCCATGTATTTTAATCTATGCTCCATCGTAGTGCTTTACCCTAAACGCCCCCTAAAGATTGCCTAGGAATGTAACATTTGTCCAAAATTCAGACAGAGTGCTACAGCCTTCATTTGTGATCTCCCCAACTCTTCTTCAACCCCCCCCCCCATTTTTTTTGTGTGTTTTTTTTGTTTTTTTTGTTGCTTACTACTAATGTTTTAATTTTTCTGTTTCCCCCAATGTTGGCCATGAATGATTTTCTTAAATCTGCTTTCAATGTTTCAGTCTCAAAGTATTAATTTATTTTTGATTTCATTCCACAGTTCCCTTCTACGCCACATGAATGGCAGAATGTGGCATCGGACTTTGCCCAACGATGGAACTTTCCAAACTGTGGAGGGGCCATCGACGGCAAACATGTTCGGGTCGTCCCACCACCCCATTCGGGATCCTTTTATTATAGCTATAATGCCGCGTACACACGATCATTTTTCCCGTCGGGAAAAATGAATTATTTTTTTTTCGCCGAGAAAAACGATCGTCTGTGGGCTTTATGTCGTTTTTCTCGTTCTAAATTTTCTCATCGTTTTTTCCATCATTTTTTTCCGCTGCAGTTTTCCCATAGGGAGACACTGCCGTGGAGCCCACAGACGGTCGTTTTTCTCGACAAAGAA
Source organism: Rana muscosa (assembly GCA_029206835.1). Lineage (NCBI taxonomy): Eukaryota > Metazoa > Chordata > Amphibia > Anura > Ranidae > Rana > Rana muscosa. Next base: position 45,861,050 of record CM055118.1, read on the forward strand.
AAAAATGACGGGAAAAACGGTCGTGTGTGGGGGAAAATGCAGTTCCCTCGTTTTTCATTTTATTTCATGTCGTGATTCACGGCGGTGTTTTCACCGCCGTGAATCACGATCGTGTGTACGCGGCATCAGGGGTTCCACAGCATCGTCATGATGGCAGTGGTGTCGGCCACCTACGAATTCCTCTATGTGGACGTTGGCAAGAATGGCAGGATGTCTGATGGAGGAGTTTTTGCACAGACGGCTCCTTTTGGATCAGCTGGCCTTGCCACCAGCGGAGCAGAATGTGGAGGGACTCCCATTTGTCTTTGTGGCGGATGAGGCGTTTGGCCTGGGTCCCCATTTGATGAGGCCATTCCCGCAGAGCACCCTCACCCCTGAGAGGAGGGTGTACAACTATCGGCTGGCCAGAGCAAGAAGGGTGGTTGAAAATGCCTTTGGCATCATGGCCAGCCGCTTCCGCCTGTTCCTCACCTCCATCCACCTTGCCCCTTACAAATGGAACCATGTTGTAATGGCGTGTTGTGTCCTACATAATTATCTCCGGGTGCATTCCACAAATTATCTGACTTTGACTGGGCCTGAGGCCACCTTAATGGAAGCAGAACATCTTGTGGCCCTGGAAGCTGGCCGTCCAGGCTTGGCCCCCCAAACCGGACGTGAGGTCCGTGACAAATATGTGGATTATTTTGTGGGTAGGGGGGCCATTGAAATGCCTGATGACTTTTAACCTTTTAATTTAGAAAAATAAAACATTATTTTTCTCAAAGATTGGTTTTGTGTATATTTTTAATAATGGTTTATGTTTTTCTGAGGTTTACCTAGTGGACTTGTATTGCCATGTGTATTGTGCATTCTTAATTAGCCTTCATTGTCAGTGTAAACACAAAACATTGCTTAGTTCACTTTGCACAACATTTACATAATGAAGCCACAACTTCTTGATACCAAAATACCATTTTTTATTTTTGTATTGGACAAATCCTTTTAAATGTAGATGTCCCAAACATTTTTTGCTTGTTAAAACGCATGAACAGCCATGCATACAAAAAAAATATTAAAAAATATATAGGGAAAATTTTATTTTACTAGTCCTAAAAGGTTCATAGAAAAACATACCTGCCAAAACACAGCAAGTTCAACGTTAATTTTTCTAAAAACATTAGACACGCCCAAGCACAGCCATGATATTTTGTAGCCTTTCCTCCACCCACTTGGTATTTTCCCTGATCTCTATCAAGTCTCCCTTTTAATTTTTGAAGGTCACGACAGCAGACCATCAGGTATTGGATCAGGATCTGGGCACTGTGATGTGTCAAATTGTTGGGGTCTTCGGACAGAACTGCACCTACATTAAAAAAAAAAACATGTAGTATAGAATATGTAGGCCTACATCTATTAACCTGCATCTGTCTGGTTTGACACTGACCTGTTGAGGTTCCACTTTCCACTTCCACAACCTCACGTTCCTCTCCATCATGTGGGTCTGGGGCTATTGTTGAAGGTGTTGGATTTCGAGGCTCATCTGACGTAGCTTTTTGAAGCCCTATGGAGATTGCAAGAAAAGGTATAGTTTCAATATTAATGTCGATTTTTTGGAGAAAAAAAAGCCATGAGCAAATAATTTGCAAACATTCTTTTGAAGTGTGGTCCATTTTTCAATGTACCCCCAGTGACAACAGGAACACATGATTGGATACATAGCCAAATACATAGCATATACTTTTTTTTTTTTTTTTATTTCCTTTGGATTTGATCCCTAAAAATAATTGGTGACCAAATTTGCTACCCAAAAAAACTAATTAAAATGGGTGTTCACACTGGATGATCCAAAAACATCGTTTGATTAACTGTACGGAGAATGAGGTTTAATATGTCCGTTTACTTTGCGGACGAATCTGAAAGATGGTATCTTTCACTGTACGATATCAAAGACAAACATACACGACATAATACAAGTAATAATCTCTAGCAGGGAAAATAGCAATAAAAAACTTACTTTTTCGTATAACATTCTTGATTCGTTTGTATTGGTCGGGCTCCCGCAACTTCAGATCAGACCATCGTTTTCTGAGCTGTTCCTTCGTTCTGCACACCCCAAATTTTTGGTGAAGACTTTTGACCACTTTGCCCATAATTTTTGACTTGACCAGATTCGGCCTTTTATACGGCCCATGCTTGGCATCATAATCCTCCCTCTTTAAAATGGCGACCATCTCCACCATTTCCTCGAATGACATGTTGGATGCCTTATATCTCCTGGATCAGGATTTGGGCTCCTCAGGAATTTCATCCTCTGTAGAGGTAATCTCAGCCACCTGTGTCTCCGCCATGTTGCTAAGCACTACGACGAGCGAGAAGGGGCGGGGAAAGTACAATATCGAACGTCAGGGGCGGGGAAAGCGTGCGGAGTACCACGCATGCGCAGTGTATATCAAGTGCCGATCCATGTGTCGAAAATACGTTCATTTGGCGGGAGAGGGAGTTCGCAACGAACGTGTTGACCAAGGTACATAACATTATAAGGATTTTGGGTTCCGCTGAGGAGGAGATTTGGGGCTTTTATATCTGTCCAAAATGCTGATTTGATGATTGTTGCCTGAAACATATGTCTTTTCTTGGTTCTTGATTTTACAGAGAGAATGAATACATTCAAAAACCCGGAGTTCATGGGGGAGTTCATTGACAAATGGAAAGAACTCCCTATCCTGTGGCAGACCAAAAGTGGGTCCAATAAAAACAAAACGGCCAGGACAGCAGCACTGGAGAGCCTGCTTGCATTTGTCCAAACCCAGATACCCACAACAACTCTCCTAGATGTGAAAATCAAAATTGCTACCATCAGGGGGACATACAGGACCCAGAGGAATATGGTCCTGAAGTCCCAGAGGTCAGGTGCTGCAGCAGATAAGGTTTATAAACCCAGTCTGTGGTACTACAGCAAGCTCTCTTTTCTGGATGACCAGCTGGAAGTGCGGGAATCTCTCTCCACCCTTCCCCCCAGAGGTCAATCCAGCCTTCCTTGTAGCCAGCCCTCCAGCCTTCCTTGCAGCCAGCCCTCCAGCCTTCCTGGCAACCCTGCTCTGGCTTCCTCTGAGGATCAAGATCAGGCCCTTGAGGAGGCAGATTTGGATATATGGAGCCAGGTAAAGTATTGATATCTCCATTTAGATGTTACAAAAGTGATACATTTAAAATGAGGTTAGCATTTTTAGGTATTTAATGTAAAAAAAAAAAGGATTTAAAGACCAAGATACAGTAGTAGTCAATTTTGATGTGGACAAGGCAACAATATCAGGAGGCGGAATCTGTGAGACTTTTCTAAATTTTCACATTCAATTCAAAAATGTCTGGAGGTGATTGATGGTGGCAAAAAAATAATAAAGTCCCTTTCTTTTTTTACAGCCAGAGCAGAGCCAGGAAGAGGGTGATGGTGGGGACCAGGAGGAGGCAGGGCCAAGTGACACCCAGGAGGAGGCTGGGCCCAGCACAAGAGCCCAGGTGCCTCGCCTGATAATGAAACCACGAGGGCCAAAGAGAGGTAGGCAGGTGGAGGAGGAAACAAGAGCCTTCATCAAAGAGGCCACTGCGGCCCTGAGAGAGGCACCCTCTGCTGAGGAGGGCTTTGCCGCAGTCCTGGCCAATAAGCTAGCCCAAATGGACCTGCGGCAAAAGCTGTATAGTGAGACCCTCCTGTTGAAGGTGATCAACAAGGGATTGCTCGGTGAGCTCACCAAGTTCACCGACATCACGGAGGTTGTCTCTACTCCTCCACCTCCTCCTCCTCCTCCTACTACTCCTCCTGCCACAACCTCTCCTCCTGATCCCCAGCCTCCGAGGAAGAAACCAACCAAGGCTGCAGGGAAGGCTGCAGAGAAGGCTGGAGAGAAGGCTGCAAGGAAGAGAAAAAAATAATGCCTGCTGTAGTACCACAGACTGGGGACATATATGACTTAGCTGCTGCGGTTCCTGACCTCTGGGAGTTCAAGCCAAGATTGGCCTCCTTTTTTGGTTTTCACATCTTTGATGGTTGTTGTGGGGTCCAAGGGATGAACAAATGCAAGCAGGCTCTCCAGTGCTGCCATCCCCTTTAATTTGTTATGTTCCGAAATAAAGGATCCTTTTTTTTGGCTTTAAATACTTGACTATGTGATTTGTATTTCAAAAGAGAGTTTGCTACGGAGCAGGCAGGGACATTTCAAATAATATTATTGTTATTAACAAGGGACACAAACCTCCTTGAGGCAAAATGAGACAAATTTTGAAGGTTGGTGTGGGACATTTACCCAAACATAATTTAAGGAAAAAACTAAAAAGGCCCAGAAAAATGAAGAGGCTAACTTAATTACTAAAAAAAAACTCCAAAAAGAACCAAAATAAAAAAAAATGATCTTTACATTTCTTCATGAATTTATGAGGGAGATGTGGCTTGAAAAGAATATTTTTCTATCATTAAAAAAATTGGGAATTACTTTAGAAACAAGTTTGGCATAACTCTCAATGTCATTATCAAAAGAGGGTAATTGTTGAAGCATTCTCAAAAGAAGAACGGAATGCGCAGCATTAAAACGATGCTATTAATTCAACCGTGACGAATGTGCCTTATCGATTTCCAACGCTAGCTTTACCAAAACGAGCGCTCCTGTCTCATACTTGATTCTGAGCATGCGCGTTTTTTTCACGTCGTTAAAGCATACACACTATCGTTTTTCACGTCGTTAAAAAAAACGACATGAAAAACTATGTGAAAAAAGAGAGCATGTCCGAAATTTTTAATGGCCGTTTTTCACGTCGTTAAAAATGCTCTGGAGCATACACACGATCATTTTTAATGGCCATTTTTTTTAATGACATTTTTAACGGCATGAAAAACGATCGTGTGTATGGGGCATAACAGAAAGTAAACAATTCGTTTTTTTTTTTCAAAATTGTTGCGTTTTTTTTGTTTATAGCGCAAAAAATAAAAACCGCAGAGGTGATCATATACCACCAACAGCTTTGCACAACCATGCAATTGTCAGTTAAAGTGACGGGACAGGTGGAGAACCAAATTATTCCTTTATGACCCTGGATCAACTGTGGATCAAGAGCCAATGTTTTACAATACATATACAACCTAATATTATACAGCAACTTACTTCAGGCTGCATATAGCTTTTTCTGGCTTGTTGCCCATCGTCAGTGCAGAGTATAGAAACCATGGCTTCTATGGAGTAAAACTAAAGCTAGTTATATTCTACACTGTAGTAGATTTTTGAACAAACATGCATACTGTATGAATATTTATACGAAAATTCTTTGTACATTTGATGACTGGACAAATGTTGTTAGAAAATAATTTTGTTTGCTTTTACTATTCGATTTTGTACTTACCGTATATAATCGAGTATAAGCCGACCCGAATATAAGCCGAGGCACATCATTTTACCACAAAAAACTGGGAAAACGTATTGACTCGAGTATAAGCCTAGGGTGTCCATCTGCATGCCTCACTGTGCCTCACTTTGCCTCACTGTGTCCATGTGCATGCCTCACTGTGTCCATGCCTCACTGTGCCCATGCCTCACTGTGTCCATGACTAGACTGACGTTTAACATGGGAGTCTATGGAAGGGGAGCCCGGCTTTGAAAAATCGGTGCTCCCCAGATAAAAAACTTTGTACACATATAGAGGAGAAATGGGGCTATATGTGTGCCAAGTTTCGTATCCAGGGGACCTACGACCGGCCAGTACCGTGTCCCCAAATTCACCAGAGAAATGACCATTTAACATGGGAGTCTATAGAAGGGGTGCCCGGATTTGAAAAATCAGTGCTCCCCAGCCGTAGGTCCCCCGAACAACAAACTTTACACACTTGTAGAGGAAGAGCAGGGCTACATGTGTGTCAAGTTTGGGGTTGGCCAGTACTGGGTCCCCAAAGTCCGGGAGATCAGGCGCAAAAAGGTGACTTGAGTATAAGCCGACGGGGGCATTTTCAGCACAAAAAAAGTGCTGAAAAACTCGACTTATACTCGAGTATATACGGTAAATGCATTTCTTGAATGAAAACCCCATACACTGTTATGCCGTGTACACACGACCGTTTTTAATGTCATTGAAAAAAACTATCGTGAAAAAATATGATCGAGCAAAGCGCGGTGACGTACAACACGTACGACGGCACTATAAAGGGGAAGTTCCATTCGGATGGTGCCACCCTTTGGGCTGCTTTTGCTGATCCTCGTGTTAGTAAAGTTTGGTGAGAGACGATTCGTGCCTTTCAGCCTCGTGCTCTTCAGTCCGTTACAACGTGACGAATGTGCTATGTCCATTATGAATGCTTGTTTTACCAGAACGAGCGCTCCCGTCTCATAACTTGCTTCTGAGCATGCGCGTTTTTTTCACGTCGTTAAAGCCTACACACGGCTGTTTTTCACGACGAGAAAAACCACAACGTGAAAAACGAGAAAAAATAGAGCATGTTACAAATTTTTAATGCCCATTTTTCACATCGCGAAAAATTCTCTGGAGCCTACACACGATCGTTTTTAATGACCAAATTCAAAAATGGCATTTTTCTCGTCATGAAAAATGGTCGTGTGTACGCGACATTAGAAATGAATTCCTTCAGGAAACATTTTCCATCCTGTTCCTTCAAATTTTCATCTGTGGTCCAATACTAAAACCATTTTGACCCCACTAACTATTATAAAATCAAACACTCTAAAAACAAACAATTTTGAATAGAATTCTACTACTGTATAGCCAATTTTAGGGAGCAAGAAAACATGACCAGACAGAATATGATGGGGTGCACTAAAAGAAACAAAAAAGTCCTCCACTGAGTGAAGCACAGTGTTGGCTTCTTATTTAAAATACTTTTTAATAAAGACTTATTTAAAAGGTAGAAGCATTTGTGGGACTTTAAATGAGGGAACGCCATGTCAAGAGAGAATAACAACATTAAAATGAAGTTACAGTACATGATTTATTTATTATAATCTTAAATACATATCAGATATTTTGTATCAAATAGATAGGTAGTCACAAGACTTACACTAAATATGCTGATCATAGCATGCAATAGAAATAAAAAATAGACATGGCAGATATACATGGTAAAATAAATTGATTGAAGAACATATGTAATAGAGACAAGTAACTGTTGGCATCTAGTGTCACTCTACGTGTTTCCTGGCATTACAGCCATTCATCAGGAGTGTTAAAAGTAATATACTGGAAAGAAAAAAAAAATAAGATTGTAATAATAAATCATGTACTGTAACTTAATTTTTATGTTGTTATTCTCTTTTGACATGGCGTTCCCGCATTTAAAGTCCCACAAATCCTTCTCTCCTATCTACCAAATCAGGGATGGAGGCCGCCATGTGTTTTATTAGTGTGTGTGTCAGGTCACATCCATTTACTGACTTATTTAACCACTTCCTTTCTGGGAACTTAAACCCCCCTCCTGCCCAGACCAATTTTCTTTTATTTATTTATTATTTTATTTTTTTATTAATTCATCTTTATTTGAAAAAAAAATCTTATGAAATCATATACAGTTATAAACCAAACAACAACAAAAAAAGAAAAATACATATACTTGAGAGACGGCCCCTAGTTAGAAAAAAAAAAAGAAGTGCATTCAGCTCCCCCCTTTTTTCCCTTGTGAGAAACCTACTTACTTACTTACTGAGGCGGTGACAAAAAACCTCTTCCCCCTCCTCCCTCCCCCTCCTTTCCTAATATTTTAGTTATATGTTTAATAATAATTGTGATAATGTGAAATGTGTTAGGGGATCTTAAATTTTCCCCTTTCAACTTCTGTGCTCATGAAAATTCCTATATTTCCTTTGTGTGTTTTATTTGTGTTCAATGTTATTTTTTCCCTCCTCCCCTTGTTATTATGTGTTTGTGTCGTAACCCAAAATAAATGCAAGGTTTTAGGGGACTTTGACTGTCCCTTTCGGCTGTCGTACTAGTGTATTTCCTTTTCCTCTTGTGCTTCTTTGTATTCCGTGTAATTTTTCTTAATGTTTTCCCTCCCCTTCCCCATCCGTGAGGAGAAAAAAAATAAAAAATAGGGTGGGGTGACACAGAGGGCCACCTCCCCTGTCAACACACAACATTTTGTTCTATACAGTACATATCTAAAAATGTTGCAGTACATTACTCATCCCTCCCCTTCCCTTCTCCTGAACTGTATGAGGTATTATTAGGTTTTAAGTTTTAGGTTTAGGTTTTTCCCCATTCTGCCCATATTTTTTTACATTTCTCTTGTTGGTTTCTAGTTTCATAAATCCATCTTTCTGCCTCCATTATTCCATCTACTTCTCCTCTCCATTCTGCTAGGGTAGGGCATATAACCTGTTTCCAGTATCTTGGTATCAGCTTCTTAGCTGCATTTAATAAATGTGGCATGATGCTATTTTTATATGATTTTATAGATCCCATTGACCTATGGAATAAAAAGTTTAGTGGTGTTAACTCCATAGGTTTCTTCAGGGCCGGTCCTAGGCGGGTGCCTGGGGTGCAGTTCACCCAGGCGCCACAGAGATGGGGGCGCTCAAGCGCCAGAGTGCTCCCCTCCCTCCTCTCCTTGTTGGTGTCCGAGCCGAGTGCTCCCCTCCCTCCGCCAGTCACCGCCGCGGCGCTGCCGCTGTATTTCCTGCCCTAGTCCGCCCCCCCCCCTCCTCCTGTCAGAGCAGATCGAGCGTCTGTCTCTGTTCGGAGAGAGACCGCGCTGTGACATTGTTGGGGGGGGGCGGGGCGGTCCGTGCCGTGCAGTTCCCGTCATGTGAGAGGATTCTGACATCTGACCCCATTCCTGCTCGTGTCTTCTGTTGCTGTGCAGTGTCGATGTGATCCTCTCCTGTCTGAGTGTCACTGCCCAGTGCCTCTGCCTCTGTACAGACCGGAATGTGCTTTGTAGATAAAAAAGGTAAATAAAGTACGGTAATCTTTCCAGCATCACTGCACACTGATAACTCCTCACACCCGGCACTTTTCTTCTCTCATTCAGCTCTCACTACACTCGCAGCCCCCTCCTCCCCCTTCCTCCTCAGCATTTCCCAGTCCACAATCTTTTCATCTACTAGTCTTGTTAACCCTCTGTATGCTCTAGTCTGCAACTGTCACAGCCTCAGAATCCTGCCAGCATGCCATTCATTCCTCATTGCTCCTTCATCCTGCCAGAACTTTTTTCCTTTACTTCACTGCAGGGGCATAACTACAGTGGTCGCCATTGCACCACAGCCTGAGAGGAGGGGGGGCGTCATACAGAGGAACCAATGCCTTCCATGTTCTTTCTGCAGCCACTAAATGCCTGCAAGAGAGAGGAGGAAAAGTGGGCATTCAGCAGCTGCAGGAAGAACATGGAGGGCATTGGTTCCTCTGTATGCCGCCCCTCCTCTCCAGCTTTTTCTGCCCGTGGGCCCCTCAGCTTTCTCCTGGCACTTCTGTGATCTTCCCCAGCAACTGCTCTGCTCTCTCCCACCCCACCCCCTACTGTAATCTGGCCCCCCTGTGCTCTTCTCTGCCCCCCCTGTGCTCTTCTCTGCCCCCCCATGCTCTTCTTTTCCCCCCTGTGCTCTTCTCTGGACCCCCCCTGTGCTCTTCTCTGGTCCCCCCTTGTGCTCTTCTCTGGGTCCCCCCCTGTGCTTTTCTCTGGGTCCCCCCCTGTGCTTTTCTCTGGTCCCCCCCTGTGCTTTTCTCTGGTCCCCCCCTGTGCTTTTCTCTGGTCCCCCTGTGCTTTTCTCTGGTCCCCCCTGTGCTTTTCTCTGGTCCCCCCTGTGCTCTTCTCTGGTCCCCCCCGCTCTTCTCTGGTCCCCCCCGTGCTTTTCTCTGGTCCCCCCTGTGCTCTTCTCTGGTCCCCCCTGTGCTCTTCTCTGGTCCCCCCTGTGCTCTTCTCTGGTCCCCCCTGTGCTCTTCTCTGGCCCCCCCTGTGCTCTTCTCTGGTCCCCCCCCTGTGCTCTTCTCTGGTCCCCCCCCTGTGCTCTTCTCTGGTCCCCCCCTGTGCTCTTCTCTGGTCCCCCCTGTGCTCTTCTCTGCCCCCCCCCTGTGCTCTTCTCTGGTCCCCCCCCTGTGCTCTTCTCTGGTCCCCCCTGTGCTCTTCTCTGGTCCCCCCCCTGTGCTCTTCTCTGGTCCCCCCCTGTGCTCTTCTCTGGTCCCCCCCTGTGCTCTTCTCTGGTCCCCCCCCTGTGCTCTTCTCTGGTCCCCCCCCTGTGCTCTTCTCTGGTCCCCCCCCCTGTGCTCTTCTCTGGTCCCCCCCCTGTGCTCTTCTCTGGTCCCCCCCCTGTGCTCTTCTCTGGTCCCCCCCCCTGTGCTCTTCTCTGGTCCCCCCCCTGTGCTCTTCTCCGGTACCCCCCCTGTGCTCTTCTCCGGTACCCCCCCTGTGCTCTTCTGAGGTCCCCCTGCTGTTCTCCTTTTATCCTGCCATTCTCCTGTCACCCTGTACTGTCTCCTGCCCGCCCCCCCCAGCTCTGCCAGGTTCCCCCCTCCCCTCTTCCACCGGCTGCTGTGGGGAATATGTAAGGATGGAGAGCAGGGAAGGCTTCCCTGCCTGAAATGACAGAGTAAGTTATCTGTACTAATCACTTACTCTGACCATCTCCTGTACCATGTCTGGGGGCTCTTTCTAACAGAAGCCCCCTCTGTGTGCATCAGAGAGACTCCCCTCCAGGTCTCATTAGGTTACGCTCTTCCTGTATTTTCTTTCTTGTTAGAAGATCATGGGAGGATCCCAGGGAAACAAAGACTTCTTAGGGGAGCATCTCTGTGTTTGAGTCGTTGCCATAGAAACATGTGTAAAGGGGAGGAGTTTGTAAGATGACCACGCCCATGTGGGGGCGCCAGAAATATTTCTGCACCCAGGCGTCTGTGACCCTAGGATCGGCCCTGGGTTTCTTACTGACCTTTTCTATCCATGGGGCTATCTCTTCCCAGAATACTCCGATTTTTGGGCAGTTCCACCATATATGGAGGAAGGTGCCTCTCTCTTTACAGCCCCTCCAACATCCGTTACTTACGGATGTATATATCTGTGCCATTCGTGCTGAAGTTCGGTACCATCTAGCCAGAAACTTGTATTGCATCTCCTGGGTAGATGAGCTTATTGACAACAAATGAGTTGTTACTAGACATGTGCATTTCGTTTCGTTCCGAATCGAAATTCGGACGAATTTTTCATTATTCGGACATTCGGATGCATCCGAATTACCGAATTACAATACTAACGAATTTAACCGAATCTGAATTTTTTCGAATCGAAAAATCGCGGACAAAATTCGAATCGAATTCGAAATATTTTCGAATCGAATTCGAAATATTTTCGACTCGAATTCGAAAATAAATTTGAATCAAATTAGAAAAAATATAAACCGTTTTTAAAAAAAGAATACAATAAAATAGAATATAAAAATAAGAAACAATAGAATAGAAATAAAAGAATAGTAGAGAATAGAATAGAATTGAATAGAATGTAATAAAATACAATAGAATATGACCGTCTATATTTTTTTTATTCTATTCTTTTCTATAGTTATTATATTCTAATCTTTTCTATTCGAATTTGAATTCATTCTGTATGAACTTCGAATTTCAGAAGATAGTTATATGTATAAATATTTCATATAGAATGAATTCGAATTCGAATAGAAAAGATTAGAATAGAAATAGAAAAAAGACTAGAAAAACAATAGAATAAAATATAATATATATATATATATATATATATATATTATATTTTATTATATTCTATTGTTTTTCTATTCTAATCTTTTCTATTCGAATTTGAATTTATTCTATACTAAATTCGAATTTCGGAAGATGGTTATATATATACATATATATATACATACATATAAATAACCATTTTCCAAAATTCGAATTTCATATAGAATAAAATCGAATTTGAATAGAAAATATTCTAAAATAATAGAAAAAAATATCATTAAAAAAAACAATAGAACAATAAAAAATATATATATATATATATATATATATATATAAACCATGTTCCAACACTCGAATTTTGTATAGAATGAATTTGAATTCCAATTAGAAAAGATTAGAATATAAATATAATATAGACTAGAAAAACAATAGAACAGAATAGAATAAAATATAATATATATATATATATATATATATATATATATATATATATATATATATATATATATATGTATTTTATTCTTGCCTGTTCTATTGTTTTTCTATTCGATTCTTTCCAATATTTTCTATTCTATTATAATCTTTTTGATTCGAATTTGAATTCATTCTATACGAAATTCGAATGTCGGGAAAAAAAATTATATAACCATCTTCCGAAATTCGAATTTAGTATATAATGATTTCGATTTTAATAGAAAAGATTTTAATAGAATATAAAAGAATAGACTAGAAAAACAATAGAACAGAATAGAATAAAATATTATATATTATATATATATAGTTTTTCTAGTCTATTTTCTATTTTATTATAATCTTTTCTATCCAAAGTTCAAATTAATTAATAAAAAAAAATGTATTCCTACTATTCGAAATTCGAATTTCAGAAGATGGTTGTATATTCTTTCTATTTTATTCTATTAAATTATATTTTTTTTCTATTCTGTTCTAATCTTTTTTATTTGCATCATACATTTTGGAAGATGGTTATTTGTCCACTTGCCACGTCACCTGCCACAAGTTATGGGGTTCCTAGCACCAAGTGACCCCCAGATATGGGCGATATGTCAAGTACTTTTCTGCAGCAGAGAATGACATTTTGTGACCAGAATTTGGGGCCACGTATCTTGGGTCCACTTATAGCTAGAAACCCCAAATTTGGTATGCAAACACAGTAGAACTAGCACTACAACATCTCCAAATTTGGGGTTTCTATCACCAAGTAACCCCGAGATACATGGACCCAATTCGGGTCGCAAAATATTTTCGAATCCGGTTGAAATAGTATCAACATGATTCGAAATTATTTCAACTGCATTTGAAACTATTTCAACCAGATTCGAAAATATTTTGCGACCCGAATTTGGGTCCACGTATCTCGGGGTTACTTGGTGATAGAAACCCCAAATTTGAGGTTATTGTTTTTCTAGTCTATTTTCTATTTTATTACAATCTTTTCTATCCAAAGTTAAAATTAATTAATTAAAACATTTGAATTCATACTATTCCAAATTCGAATTTATTCTATTCGAATTTCAGAAGATGGTTGTATATTCTTTCTATTTTATGCTATTAAATTATATATTTTTTTCTATTCTGTTCTAATCTTTTCTATTTGAATTATAAATTTTGGAAGATGGTTATTTGTCCACTTGCCACTGTCACCTGCCATAAGTTATGGGGTTCCTAGCACCAAGTGACCCCCAGATATGGGCGATATGTCATTTACTTTTCTGCAGCAGAGAATGACATTTTGTGACCCGAATTTGGGGCCACATATCTCGGGGCCACTTATAGCTAGAAACCCCCAATTTGGTATGGAAACACAGTTGAACTAGCACTACAACATCTCCAAATTTGGGGTTTCTATCACCAAGTAACCCCGAGATACATGGACCCAATTCGGGTCGCAAAATATTTTCGAATCCGGTTGAAATAGTATCAACATGATTCGAAATTATTTCAACTGCATTTGAAACTATTTCAACCGGATTCGAAAATATTTAGCGACCCGAATTTGGGCCCACGTATCTCTGGGTTACTTGGTGATAGAAACCCCAAATATGGAGATGTTGTAATGCTAGTTCTCCTGTGTTTGTATACCAATTTTGGGGTTTCTATCCCTAAGTGACCCCGAGATACGTGGACCCAAAGTAGGGTCGCAAAATGTCAAGCACTTTTCTGCAGCAGAGAATGACATTTTGCGACCCGACTTTGGGGCCACATATCTCGGGGCCACTTATAGCTAGAAACCCCACATTTGGTATGCAAACAGAGTAGAACTAGCACTACAACATCTCCAAATTTCTCTAAGTGACCCTGAGATACGTGGACCCAAAGTCGGGTCGCAAAATATTTTCGAATCCGGTTGAAATAGTTTCAAATGCGGTTGAAATAATTTCGAATCCGGTAGAAATATTTTCGAATTCGGTTGAAATATTTTCGAATGCGACCGATTTTCGAATTTGGTCGAAAATTAAACGAAATCCGAAAACGAATTTAACAAATTTAACGAATCTAACTAAACAAAATTAATTAATTAACGAATTAAAACGAAACGAAACTAAACAAATTTTTTCCTTTTGCACATGTCTAGTTGTTACCCATAAATGTTTAATTTGTGATGTTGTAAATGTATGATTTAACTCTTTTTCCCATTCTTTAATGAAGTATGGGGGTGCGGCATTTTGCCCGCTGAGTATCAACTCATACATCTGAGATAGTTAGGTTTTGACATTTTTAGGCACATTTTTTCAAACGTTGTTAACGAATTTAGATTTCTTACCTGGGGTTCTAATTTTTTTTTTAAATCCTGCATTTGTAAATATCTCCACCCCGACATTGACGTCTTCCCTTGTGATGACGCCAATTCCTCTTGAGAGATTAGTTTTCCCAATGGGGCATACCTTAGGCACTTTGTGTTTCCCTCTAATTCCCACGGGCCTAACGCTCCTTTTTCTTCCCCAGGGGGGAACCATGGAAACCCTCCTAATGGGGGTCAGTGGTGATGTTCTTGGGGCATATTTGCCAGTTTTATTAATTCTGTCCCATACTGCCAATGTATTCCATGTTAATGGGGATGTCCATTTGGACAGGCCTCTCATCTTAGATGGTATCCATGGTGCTCCTTCTAAATCTCTACCTGCCATCTTTTTTTCTATCGAGACCCATGCTTTATTCTTCGAATCATGACACCAGTTTAATATACGTACCAAAGACATTGCTTTGTAATACAGTGGGGCAAAAAAGTATTTAGTCAGCCACCAATTGTGAAAGTTCTCCCACTTAAAAAGATGAGAGAGGCGTGTAATTGTCATCATAGGTATACCTCAACTATGAGAGACAAAATGTGGAAACAAATCCAGACAATCACATTGTCTGATTTGGAAAGAATTTATTTGCAAATTATGGTGGAAAAAAAGTATTTGGTCAATATCAAAAGTTCATCTCAATACTTTGTTATATATTCTTTGTTGGCAATGACAGAGGTCAAACGTTTTCTGTAAGTCTTCACAAGGTTGTCACACACTGTTGCTGGTATGTTGGCCCATTCCTCCATGCAGATCTCCTCTAGAGCAGTGATGTTTTGGGGCTATCGCTGGGCAACACTGACTTTCTACTCCCTCCAAAGGTTTTCTATGGGGTTGAGATCTAGATACTGGCTAGGCCACTCCAGGACCTTGAAATGCTTCTTACAAAGCCACTCCTTTGTTGCCCGGGCGGTGTGTTTGGGATCATTGTCATGCTGAAAGTCCCAGCCACGTTTCATCTTGTCATGTACCTGGGTGTATTTGAACTGGGATCTTCCTGGTCCCAAAGCTGCAGCCTTACCTGTTGCGCTACTGAGCAGATCTAGACTTTTGGAAATGTCCTCTCAGTATTAAACATTACCTTGGACTCACCAGCCCCACCTACTGCCAGCTGTGGACAATTTTCAATCAAAGCAGCCCTTAAAAAGGAAGTGATGCGATCTCTCAGCGCCCGTTTGTGTGGAATAGCTCCCTGGGTGTTGTGACTGCTTTTTGATCCTGATTTTCGTGTTGAACTTCTGCCTGAATTCCTGACTACTCTCCAGCCTGCTGATTTTGTACTTCACTGCCAGCTCGTGTATGACCTTTGCCTGCCTGACCACTCTCTGGATTTCGATCGTGTACCATTTTGCCTGATCTGTTGCCAACCTAATCTGCCTGACTATGTTTTCGCCTGAATCCTCAGCACACAAGTTCCACTTCGGACACTACCTATCACAGGTACCTTACATTACAAACGGGCCACAATGACAGTGGACCCTGCTGAGATTGTTAAGGCGATTTCACGTCAGGGACAATTGATTGGAGCTCAGGAACAGCATCTTTCTTCCCTGGACGCCAAGTTAGATGAACTTTGTACTATGCTTAAATCTTGTTTGCCTGCTTCCTCTGCAACGGTCCAGACTCTGGATCCTACTCCTGCTACGATCCAACCCACCTCTTCTGTACCACCCAAACTTCCTATGCCTGACAAATTTGGTGGTGATACTGAGGACTGCAGAGGCTTTTTAAATGTTTGCCGTTTGCATTTCCGCAACAACCCTGGGACCTTCAGCACTTCTTCTGCCAAAGTGACTTTTGTAATTTCCTTGTTAAAGGGGAAGGCCCTGGCCTGGGTCTCTCCTTATCTGGAACGCAATGATCCTGTGCTGCAAGACGCTGACAAATTTCTGGCTTCTCTCCAAACTGTATTTGACAAGCCAGATAGAGCTTCTGCAGCTGAGTACTCACTCTTGGACATGCAACAAGGCACCAGGTCTGTGGCACAATATGCTATTGAGTTTCGTACCCTTGCTGCTGAGACTACTTGGGACTCAAGGGCATTACGTGCAGCCTTCCGAAAAGGTCTTGCAGATCGCATCAAAGACGAATTAGTCTATAAGGATTCCCCAGAAGACCTAGAGAAATTCATAGAGCTCTGTGTTCGTCTGGATGTCCGGTATCATGAAAGATGCCAAGAGAGACTTAGAACTCGCAAGTTTCCTCGGCCAGTCTACCGTTTGGCCCCTAACTTCCAAGCACCACCTCAGCCAGAACCTGAAATCTCAGTTGAACCCCAGACACCTGTGGAACCCATGGATGTAAGCCGTCTCCACCTAACTGAGTCTGAGAAACAAAGGAGGCGTGCATTGGGCCTATGCCTATACTGTGGACTTAAAGGACATTTATTATCTGTCTGCCCTTCCCGTCCAGTAAAAGGCAGGGTCTAACCAGTGTTGGAGGAGCTGGCTTAGACCTTATAGGTATATCCTCCAAGACCAAGATTACCATTCCTGCAATTATCCATTTACCCTCTAAACTTGTCTCCTGTGAGGCTTTTGTGGATTCTGGAGCTGCTGGCATATTCTTGGACTACACTTTTGCTAAAAAAAATAATATCCCATTTGTTCCAAAATCTAGACCCCTGAACATTACCACCGTGAATGGACAACCCTTGGGAGATGGCATTGTAAAATTTGAGACTATGACAATCACCCTTCAGGTAGGCGTACTCCACAAAGAGGAAGTTGTCTTGTCTCTTATTGATTCTCCACTTCTGCCTGTTATCCTTGGTTACCCATGGTTACAACAACATAACCCTTCTTTTGATTGGGAAAATGGAGAACTAACCTCTTGGGGGTCGTTCTGTCATTCAAACTGTTTGTCTCAACCCAAAAGACTTCCTGCTTGTATGTTGGCTTCCGTGGCCGTCCCACCTACCTTGCCTCATGAATACCATGCGTTTGCAGACGTATTTTGCAAGCAAAAGGCAGAGGTTTTACCTCCACATCGTTCTTTTGACTGTGCAATTAAATTGATTCCTGGAGCACCTCTTCCCAAAGGAAGGACCTATCCCCTGTCTTT
The DNA here is from genome assembly GCA_029206835.1 of Rana muscosa. Classification (NCBI taxonomy): domain Eukaryota; kingdom Metazoa; phylum Chordata; class Amphibia; order Anura; family Ranidae; genus Rana; species Rana muscosa. Next base: position 45,878,572 of record CM055118.1, read on the forward strand.
GCCTGAACAAAAATCCATGGAGGAATACATAAAAGACAACTTGGAAAGAGGTTTTATCCGACCCTCTTCTTCTCCAGTAGGGGCAGGTTTTTTCTTTGTTGAAAAAAAAGATGGGGGTCTTCGACCATGCATAGACTATCGAGGGTTAAATCAAATCACTGTAAAAGACTCCTACCCTTTGCCTCTCATTCTTGAACTGTTTGATGTACTTAAGGGGGCTGTTATCTTCTCCAAGCTAGACCTACGAGGGGCTTATAATCTAATTCGAATTAAAGACGGGGACGAGTGGAAGACAGCATTCAACACTCGTAATGGACATTTTGAATATCTGGTTATGCCATTTGGGTTGTGTAACGCCCCTGCTGTCTTCCAACGTTTCATGAATGAAATTTTTCATGATTTCAGCAACAGTTTTGTGATCATCTACTTGGACGACATTTTAATCTTTTCCAAGACTCATCTAGAGCACATCTCGCATGTAAAGCAGGTATTGCAACGACTGAGAGAAAACCATCTTTACGCGAAGATTGAGAAATGCAGTTTCCATCAAAGCCGTATTCCTTTCCTTGGATACATTATAAGTGCTGCCGGTTTCCAAATGGACCCTCAAAAACTTTCCGCTGTCTTGCAATGGCCCCAACCAACCACTTTAAGAGGGCTCCAAAGCTTTCTAGGGTTCGCAAATTACTACAGACGCTTCATCAAAGGTTTTGCCTCCATTGCGGCCCCCCTTACTGCTATGACTAAGAAAGGTACAAATTGCAAGGTATGGTCCTCAGAAGCAGAATCGGCTTTCCAGCAATTAAAAGACATGTTCAGCAAAGCTCCAATTCTTCAGCATCCAAATCCCGATCTCCAGTACATAGTTGAGGTTGATGCCTCTGACGTAGGAGCAGGTGCCGTGCTCTCCCAGAGACAGCCTAAGTCTGGTAGAATCCATCCAGTAGCATTTTTTTCTAGAAAGTTTTCTCCAGCGGAGATGAATTACGATGTTGGGAATCGAGAACTACTGGCCATCAAATTGGCATTGTCTGAATGGCGACATCTTCTGGAAGGGGCTCCCAAACCTTTTTCTATCCTCACTGACCATAAAAACCTACTGTACCTTCAGACTGCAAGACGTTTGAACTCACGTCAGGCTCGATGGGCTCTGTTTTTCTCCCGTTTTAATTTTGTTCTTTCTTATGTTCCTGGGCATAAAAACAAGAAAGCCGATGCTCTTTCCAGACAGTTTGCTACCTCTGAAGAAGACCAACCTACCGAGCAGTATATAATCCCACCTCACAAAATTGTCGCACAGATCTCTACGGCTCTTTCCCAACAGTTACAAGAAACCCAGAATTGCGTTCCCCAAGGCTTGAAGATACCACCAGGTCGCCTGTTCATAGCCCCTAGCCTCAGAAAACCTGTACTCCTCTGGGCACATGATGGTGTTTTATCTGGTCATCCTGGTGTCACCATCACTCTTAAGACCTTGCAGCGTCATGTCTGGTGGCCTCATATGAAAAGGGATGTTACTGACTATGTGGCTGCCTGTCCAACTTGTGCTGCTAATAAAGTACCCCGTACATTGCCTACTGGACTGTTACAACCACTTTCAGCACCTTGTCAGCCTTGGACCCATTTGACTATGGACTTCATTACAGACTTACCCAAGTCCGAGGGCATGACTGCTATATGGGTCATAGTGGATCGCTTTTCAAAAATGTCTCATTTTGTGCCGCTCCCGGGATTACCTACAGCGGAAGCACTGTCTACTCTCTTCCTTTCCCATATTGTGAGATATCATGGCATACCTACCAATGTCGTCTCAGACCGCGGATCCCAGTTTGTTTCCCGATTCTGGAGAGCGTTCTGCAAGAAACTGGGAGTAACGCTTTCACTCTCTACCTCACATCACCCTCAAACAGATGGTCAAACCGAACGCATGAACCAGACCCTAGAAACCTATCTTCGACATTATGTCAATGCCTTACACTCCAACTGGTCTGAGTATTTGCCTTTAGCTGAGTTCGCCATTAATTCCCGTTGGCACAGTGCTCTTCAGACCACACCATTCTATGCAGCCCTAGGCTATCACCCTCAGACTTTTCCCCTACTTCAGCCTTCTTCTGGTGTACCAGCAGCAGATCAGCGGGTTAAAAATATTCTGCTACATTGGAAAAAGATTCGCTTATTACTACGGAAGTCAGCAGGCAAGTATGCACTTTTTTCCAACAAACGAAGACGCCATATACCTCCATATGTGGTGGGGGACAGAGTTTGGCTATCAACCAAATATGTGAGACTGAAACAACCTTCTACCAAATTGGGCCCTCGATTCATTGGTCCTTACAGAATTATTGCTCGAGTCGGGCCAGTCTCCTATCGGTTGAAATTACCCTCCTCTCTCCGGATTCATCCTGTGTTCCACGTTTCCCTCCTCAAAAAAGCAATTTTCAATCGCTACTCCAGAACGCAACAGCTACCTCCTCCTGTTCTTGTTGATGGACAAAATGAGTTTGAAGTCTCCAAGATTCTTGATTCTAGAAGACAGGGTCGTGGCCTTCGGTATCTGGTTCATTGGAAGGGATATCCTGTCACAGACCGTTCCTGGGTTCCAGCCAAAGATCTGCATGCCCCTTCTCTTATTCGAGACTTCCATGCCTCCTTTCCCACTAAGCCCCGCTAGGCCCCCGGAGGGGTCCACTGGGGAGGGGGTCCTGTCATGTACCTGGGTGTATTTGAACCGGGATCTTCCTGGTCCCAAAGCTGCAGCCTTACCTGTTGCGCTACTGAGCAGATCTAGACTTTTGGAAATGTCCTCTCAGTATTAAACATTACCTTGGACTCACCAGCCCCACCTACTGCCAGCTGTGGACAATTTTCAATCAAAGCAGCCCTTAAAAAGGAAGTGATGCGATCTCTCAGCGCCCGTTTGTGTGGAATAGCTCCCTGGGTGTTGTGACTGCTTTTTGATCCTGATTTTCGTGTTGAACTTCTGCCTGAATTCCTGACTACTCTCCAGCCTGCTGATTTTGTACTTCACTGCCAGCTCGTGTATGACCTTTGCCTGCCTGACCACTCTCTGGATTTCGATCGTGTACCATTTTGCCTGATCTGTTGCCAACCTAATCTGCCTGACTACATTTTCGCCTGAATCCTCAGCACACAAGTTCCACTTCGGACACTACCTATCACAGGTACCTTACACATCTTCAATGCCCTTGCTGATGGGAGGAGGTTTGCACTCAAAATCTCACGATACATGGCCCCATTCATTTTCTTTCATGTACACGGATCAGTCGTCCTGTTCCCTTTGCAGAGAAACAGCCCCAAAGCATGATGTTGCCACCCCCATGCTTCACAGTAGGTATGGTGTTCTTTGGTTGAAACTCAGCATTCTCTCTCCTCCAAACACGACAATTTGTGTTTCTACCAAACAGTTCTACTTTGGTTTCATCTGACCATATGACATTCTCCCAGTCCTCTTCTGGATCATCCAAATGCTCTCTAGCAAACCTCAGATGGTCCCAGACATGTGCTGGCTTAAGCAGGGGGACACATTTGGCACTGCAGGATCTGAGTCCCTGGCGGCGTAGTGTATTACTGATGGTAGTCTTTGTTACGTTGGTCCCAGCTCTCTGCAGGTCATTCACTAGGTCCCCCTGTGTGGTTCTGGGATTTTTGCTCACCGTTCTTGTGATAATTTTGAACCCACGGGGTGAGATCTTGCGTGGAGCCCCAGATTGAGGGAGATTATCAGTGGTCTTTTATGTCTTCCATTTTCTAATTATTGCTCCCACAGTTGATTTCCTCACACCAAGCTGCTTGCCTATTGCAGATTCAGTCTTCCCAGCCTGGTGCAGGTCTACAATTTTGTTTCTGATGTCCTTCGACAGCTCTTTGGTCTTCACCATAGTGGAGTTTGGAGTGTGACTGTTTGAGGTTGTGGACAGGTGTCTTTTATACCGATAACAAGTTCAAACAGGTGCCATTAATACAGGTAATGAGTGGAGGACAGAGGAGCCTCTTAAAGAAGAAGATACAGGTCTGTGAGAGACAGAAATCTTGCTTGTTTGTAGGTGACCAAATAATTATTTTCCACCATAATTTGCAAATAAATTCTTTCCAAATCAGACAATGTGATTTTCTGGATTTGTTTCCAAATTTTGTCTCTCATAGTTGAGGTATACCTATGATGACAATTACAGGCCTCTCTCATCTTTTTAAGTGGGAGAACTTGCACAATTGGTGGCTGACTAAATACTTTTTTGCCCCACTGTATATTGCAATGTCTGGTAATCCCAGTCCCCCCTCCTCCTTACTTCTTCGTAATATATCATACGCTATTCTAGCATTTTCATCCCTCCATATGAACGACAGAAATGCTTTGCGTATCTTTTAAAAAAATGTCTGTGAGAGTGGTATGGGCACTGTATATAAAAGGTATATTAATCTGGGTATCACGTTCATCTTAAGGGTATTTATTCTTCCTGATCATGTTAATATATGTCCTTTCCATCTATTTAAATCTTCTATTATCTCTGCAACTAGAGAATTATAAATACGTTCAAATACCAGCCCTATATCTGTTATGCATGATATGTTTCTTTAAATGAAACTCTATGGTGCATCTCTTTTGTACTTCTTCCTGTGTTGTGTTTCCTGTTTCCTGGTGGTTCTTTCAGTAAACATGGCTTTTGTACAGTAATGGTTTGTGCTGTCTCTCTACATATATCACAACAAACATGGTGTCAGAAGATTTGGATTCATACTCTTTCTACACATTTGATGCTGAGAGCCTGCCAGCCTTCATGTGAGTGTTCTTGAAACTGATTGTGCCTCCTGACAATTGCAGTCCTGTCCTGGATGCTGAGTGTTTGCAGCAAGGAAAACAGCATCATGGCAGCTAACAGCATTCCACTGCCTGAGGCAATGAGGGTGAGTGGAGATGTTGGCAGTAACTGGGACAATTTCAGGGCAGAGTTTCAGGACTATTCCCTAGCCACAGGGTTAAATGAGAAGCCTGCAACAGTGCAAGCAGCCACACTGAGGAGGGTAATGGGCAGTGAATGCCTCCATGTTTACAAGCATAATCTGAACCTCACAGAGGAGCAAAAATATGACACCGAAACCATTCTGGATGCATTAGAAGCTTTCTTCAGACCCTCTAAAAATGTCATCTATGAAAGATATATATTTGGCTGCTGTAAGCAAGAAGACTGTGAATCAACAGACAGGTTTGTCACACGGCTAAGAGAAAAAGCTGCAAGCTGTGAGTATGGCTCTCTGAGAGATGAACTTATTTGTGATAAAATACTTTTGGGTATCACCAGTGAAAGCACACGCCGCCACCTATTGAGGAAACATGATTTAGATCTACAAACAGCAATTGAGATATGTTGCACTGCAGAACTTACTGACAAACATATGAAAGCTATGAAGCAGGATAAACTGATTGACAATATCAATGCAGCCTCTAAACAACAGCAAAGCTTCAAAAACCACCAGCATAAGTTTTAGCATAAGGGTCACCTACACAACTCACCTGGGAGGAAGCCTGTATCATGCAAGTATTGCGGCAATATGCATGTACGAGAGAAAGGAAAGTGTCCTGCATGTGGGAAAATCTGTACTGCATGTGGTAAACCAAATCACTTTGCAAGAGTGTGTCTCTCCAGTAAAATGGAAGCAAGGAAGCTGCACACAATTGAGCAAATGTCAGATCCGGAGGATGCACACCTGCTTAGCACTGATATGGTTTACTCCTCAGAATGCATTGGTGCTGTAAACACAACGGGCAAAAAATGGTTTGTAAACCTCATGCCGCGTACACACGATCATTATTCACGGCGGTTAAAAAACCGCCGTGAATAATGTCATTTAAAACGGGGGAACAGCTTGTTCCCCACACACGGTCGTTTGTCACGTCGTTTTTTCTCTTGTCGAGAAAAACGACCGTCTGTGGGCTCCGCGGCAGTGTTTCCCTATGGGAAACACTGCCGCGGAAAAAATGTAGGAAAAAACGACGACAAAAATTAGAACATGTTCTAATTTTTCTCGTCGTTTTTAATGCCGTTTTTCTCATCGAGAAAAACGACAAAATGCCCACAGACGATCATTTTTCTCGTCAAATGGGAAAAATGTCGTTTTTCCCGATGAGAAAAACGGCCGTGTGTACGCGGCATCAGATTAAACAATATAATCCAACCCTGCCAGCTGGACTTGGGTGCAACGTGTGATGTCATGAGTATAAAGGACAAAATGAAACTGGAACCCAGAGCACCCCTTTAGCCTAGTAGCACCAAACTAAAGTTGTATTCAGGGGAACTAATGGAATCATTGGGGCTATTCCAAACAGAATGCAGCATACGTGATTGTATACACAAACTGAACTTTGAGATTGTTGATGCCGATCAGAAACCGCTATTATCAGGTTCAACATGTGAGTGCCTTGGACTGATGCTGTTCACCATTCCTGCTGAGCTATATAATGTTGATAATCAGCCTGCAAAATCTCTGACTAGGCCACTGACAAAACAGCAAATTCTTCACACCTACAGTGATGTGTTTGAGGGCCCGATAGTCTCTGTTCCAGGAGAGGTTCGTTTTGAACTTGATCCTACCATTCAACCTGTACAATGTGCCCCACGCAATGTGCCTATCGATATTAAGCCACAGGTTAAAGCTCAACTAGATAAAGAGAATTGAGCCAATAGCTGATGACATTCTTATAGTTGGCTGCAGTAATACAGATGAGGAGGCTGAGCACAACCATGATGAAAAGTTAATAGCGCTACTGGATCATTGTAGGCAGGTGATGCTGAGGCTTAGTGTGAAGAAATTGTCAGAAAGGCAGACTGCTAATGACCGAAGCCTCAGCAACTCGTCGTCCAGGACCAGGAGTTTGTAACCTCCCAGTCTCTGGGAACGCGTTGCACAGACCTTTCTGCAAGGCCTCCCTGAGATGTCTCATCCTCTGCTCCCTCTGCGACGGCAAGATAAGAGCCACAACCTTACCCTTGTACCGTGGATCAAGGAGAGTGGCCAGCCAGTAATGGTCCCTCTCCTTGATCCGAAGAATACGAGGATCCTTCCGCAGGCTTTGCAGGATCAGGGAGGCCATGCAACGTAGGTTAGCTGAGGCATTCGGTCCGGAGTCTTCTGGGTCACTGAGGATGACATGATCGCCAGCCACCTCCTCCCAGCCACGTACAAGTCCACTGGTTTGTTGGGACTGTACATCATCCCTAAAAGACTGCTGCTGCTGATGCTGAGTGCCAGGCTCCACCTCCATGCTCACACAATCCTCCTCCTCCTCCTCCTCCTCATCCTCTTCCTGTGTGATGGGTGGGAGAGAAGGAACACTGTCTGGATAAAGGGGGCCTTGAGAGGCAAGGAAGTCCTCCTCTTCCTGCCTTTGTTCTGCCTTAAGTGCCCTGTCCATTATCCCACGCAGCGTATGCTCCAACAGGTGGACAAGAGGTACAGTGTCACTGATGCATACACTGTCACTGCTCACCATCCTGGTGGCCTCCTCAAATGGTGACAGGACAGTGCATGCATCCCTGATCATGCTCCACTGGCGTGGAGCCAAGCTAGCATTCAACCGCTGGGCATGTGGATGGCTGGGAGTAAACTTCTTTCGACGGTCCAGCAGCTGGGGCAGGGAAATTTGCCTGGTAGAATCGGACGTCGGTGTACTGCTAACAGAGTGCCCGCAAGTACTTGGCTGTGACACACCTAATTCTACACCTTCATTCCTCTCAGAGCAGCTTTCAGAGAGGACTGAAGATATAGTGGGGTTGGAGATCCCAGCTGATGAGGAGCAAGGAGAGGTCCGCTTTGTTCTTTGGTGTGGGTCTTTAATGTGCGCTTGCCAACGAGCTGCATGGCAGGTCGACATATGTCTGGTCATGCTTGTGGTGCCCAAGCGGCTGATGTTTTGGCCACGCGAGATACGCTTGAGACATATGTTGCAAATAGCAGTGGTGCGATCTGATGCACTCGTCTCAAAAAAGGCCCACACCAAAGAACTTTTGTGATAACGTGCAGAGGCAGCGCCCTGCACAGGCGGAGCTCTGCGGTGTGATTCAGTTGGTGTGCTGGCCTCTAGCTGGCCTCCGGAGGGCATCCTGCCTCGTTGGACATGTGCCGCCGCCTCCTCCTCCTCCTCCTCCTCCTCTCTCCCTTCAGGCACCCACGTGGAGTCAGTGACCTCATCATCCCCTCCCTCTTCACCACTGGAGCAAACCTGGCAGTAAGCTGCAGCTGGTGGAACATGACTGCCAGATTGCTGTCCTTGAGCATCCCCTCTCTCTGCGCTCACGCTACTGCCTTCCTCTAGCTGGGTATCATCATCCGAGCCTTCAAAACGTTGGGCATCCTCCTGGAGCATGTACCCAACACTGTGCTCAAACAGTTCGGGGGACTCCTCAGGACGACATGGTGGGTCTAGGGAAGGGGTGCCTGATGATGCCATTGAGTACGCGTTGGCAGCTGCTTTGCCAGTACCCTGAGCCTGGGTGAGAGAGGATGAGGAGGATGAGGAGGGCTTGGTCATCCATTCTACCAAGCCTTCGGCATGATGCGGCTCAACATGTCCAGCTGCCCGAAAACAAGGACAAGCGTGTCCCATGGCCACGTGCTGATGATGATGCACGACCACGTCCACGTCCACGACCAGCACTGTTGTCTCTAGAAACAGAGCCTGCTTGCCCTGTGTTCTTGCCTCGGGACTGTCTGCCTCTCCTTGGCGGTCTTCCAGGCATTGTAGTGGGTAGTGTATATTGTGCTGGAGTCACACAGCACACACACTAACTCCTGCAGATGGCTGCCTTAGATGACAGCAACAGGGCCTTACGGCAGATAGAGGCTGCCTTAGATGACAACAACTGGGCCTTACGGCAGATAGAGGCTGCCTTAGATGACAACAACTGGGCCTTACGGCAGATAGAGGCTGCCTTATATGACAACAACTGGGCCTTATGGCAGATAGAGAGGCTGAGGTGGTTTTATGTGTGCTGTACTAACAGAGCACACACACACACGCTAGCTCCTGGAGATGCCTGGCTGCCTTCGATGACAACAACTGGGCCTTACGGCAGATAGAGGCTGCCTTATATGACAACAACTGGGCCTTATAGCAGATAGAGAGGCTGAGGTGGTTTTATGTGTGCTGTACTAACAGAGCACACACACACACGCTAGCTCCTGGAGATGCCTGGCTGCCTTCAATGACAACAACTGGGCCTTACGGCAGATAGAGGCTGCCTTATATGACAACAACTGGGCCTTATAGCAGATAGAGAGGCTGAGGTGGTTTTATGTGTGCTGTACTAACAGAGCACACACACACACGCTAGCTCCTGGAGATGCCTGGCTGCCTTCGATAACAAAAACTGGGCCTTATAGCAGATAGAGTGACTGATGTGGTTTTATGTGTGCTGTACTAACACAGCACACACACACACACACACACACTAGCTCCTATAAATGCCTGCCTGCCTTAGATCACAATAGGACAGAAGGTGATACTGCAATGCTGTACTAACACACCAGACTAATCCCCAGAATCACAGCAGTTAGACTCAGCAGCAGATAATGTCACCACTCAGCAGCAGTGCAATCAGCAGAATGAATCAGTGATGCAATCAAATGATCAGTATTCAGTAGTAATGATAATGAATCAGTATCAGCATCAGCAGTCTGCCTATATCAGAATCAAGCCGGAACACAGTGCACTAGGCCGACGGCGCGGCGGCCTTTTATACAGTGGGGCGTGTACTAAAGCCCCATAGCTATAATTGGCTACAGGCGTCCTGCCTGTAGCCAATTATTGCTCTCCTCGCTGCCGGCGCTGTGATTGGCCAAGCATGCGGGGTCACAGTGCATGCTTGGCCAATCATCAGCCAGCAATGTACTGCGACTGGCGCAATGCATTGCGGGCCGCTCGCATCACACGAATGTGATGCGAACGGCCCAAATAGTTCTGGGCTCGCCGAGCGGGCGAACGCCCGATGTTCGATTCGACCATGGGTTCGAATCGAACACCGGGCCCATCCCTAATTAAGAGGTGCAAGGCTCAGTTTGCACGTCATGGCCAGCCAGATACAATGATCTCCAACAATGGCCCTCAGTTTGCAAGCCTACAATTCAGAAAATTTGCCACTGAATGGGAGTTTGAGCATGTTACTTCCTCACCACGTCATCCACAGGCTAATGGCAAAGCTGAATCAGCTGTAAAGATTGTTAAAAATGTATGCAAGAAAGCACAACGTGATGGTAAAGACCCATGGAAGGCCATTTTACATTTGAGAAACACTGCTGAAATATGAACTCCTAAATAAAATATACACTCTCTATTCCAAATAAACGGGTAACTATTTTGTAATGATATAACTAATGATTTTGGTATATGAATGGGTAGTATCACTGATTTTTCTGTATTTATTTTAAAGTTTGATAAGTTTCCATAGTTCGTCATTTCTTGCATCAGGTTCTCTATAGATTTCTGTGGTTTTGAAAGAAAGAATATTAAGTCGTCCGCATATGCTGATACTTTATGCTGTCTAGGGCCAATTTCAACTAATTTTATTCCATCATTCTCCCTTATTCTGCATAGCAATGGTTCCAGAACAAGGGCGAATAGAATTGGCGATAGAGGGCAACCTTGCCTTGTGCCATTTCGTATTCCAAAGCCTCCTGATAGGGTCCCGTTAACCTTAATCTTTGCTCTCGGTTTGGTATATAATGCTGATACCCATCCCAACCTCCCTTCTCCCATTCCTATTTCTCTTAATACTTCCCTCATAAACGTCCAGTTAACTCGGTCGAATGCCTTTTCGGCATCCATCGATATCACAACTCTAGGCATTTTATTAGGTCCATTCTGCATCCATTGGAGCATGTGAAGGGCTCGTATGGTGTTATATTTAGTTTCTCGTCCCTTCACAAACCCCATCTGATCAAAATGTGCTAGCTGTGTTATCTTATCCTGTAATCTACTTACCAATTTTCAGCTTTCAGCGCTGACGCATTTTGAATGACAATTGTGCGGTCATACAACACTGTACCTAAATGAAATTTTTTATAATTTTTTCCCCACAAATAGAGCTTTCTTTTGGTGGTATTTGCTCTGCTGTTTTTATTTTTTGCGCTATAAACAAAAAAATACTGACAATTTTGAAAAAACACAATATTTTTTACTTTTTGCTATAATAAATATCCTAATTATAAAAAAAAAATTCTCAGTTTAGGCCGATACATATTCTTCTACATATTTTTGGTAAAAAAATCGCAATAAGCGTTTATTGACTGGTTTGCGCAAAAGCTATAGCGCCTACAAAATAGGGGATAGATTTATGATTTTTTTTTTTTACTAGTAATGGCGGTTATCTGCGATTTTTGTCAGGACTGCGATATTGCGACGGACAGATCAGACACTTTTGATACTATTTTGGGACCATTCACATTTATACAGCGAACAGTGCTATAAATATGCACTGATTACTGTATAAATGTGACTGGCAGGAAAGGGGTTAACACTAGGGGGCAATCAAGGGGTTAAATGTGTTCCCTGGGAGTGATTCTTACTGTGGGGGAGGTGACCGATCTGTGTCCCTATGTACAAGGGACACAGCATCGGTCTCCTCTCCCTGACAGGGCGTGGATCTCTGTGTTTACACACAGAGATCCACGTCCCTGGCTCTATGACTGCCGAACGCGGGTACCTGGCGGACATCGCGGACGCCAGGCACGCGCATCGGCACCCGTGTGACACAGCAGGAACAGCTATTCCCCGATGCGCGGAGGCGCGCAACGCGGAAGTATACAGGAGGACGTCCAGGGACGGCCTCCCGTCAGTTCAGGCCCGTGCTGCAGCTGTCTTTCGGCTATAGCGCAGATCTGAAGTGGTTAAAAGGCTTTTTACCTAAAACAGTATTAAACCCAAAACCAAAAATGTTTTCCCCTGGGGAGCAAAACATTCCCTTATATTAGGGTGCTTACACTCTGGATAAAGGGGCAGCCAGGACACCTTTGGACAGCAGCTTTGATAATCTGGGGGAGGGGAGTGTTAGATGTACTATAAAATCTAGATGCACTAACAAATTAAAGCTAAACTCCAGCTAACACTTATCAAGCAGTTACAGCAACAGTTTTTGGATAAAGGTTTTACATAAATAAAAGCTGACTATTGCAAGCAGTCCTGCCAGTGGAAAATGGTTTGTCTCAACCCTCTGCAAAACAGCTTGTTGAGTTGAAAAACAACAGACTAACTGGCCAGATCACCAGGTGAATATAAAAGAATGAAAGCCTAAAAAAAAGAAAACTAATACAGCCACCAAGCTGGGTCACATGAGAGGCCTACCATGGGGTGGGTTCTTCTGGGCTACCCTAGGCACTTTGTACAGGGCCACTGTCATACACACGTACACACGGGGTACCTTTTCTTGAGCCATGCTCACAACCCAGACAGATGACTAAACATGAACAAGCTTCACCATGGCTACTGGTGCATTTAGGAGGGACACGTGGAGACAATGCACTCTCCACCTGTCCAGAGTATCTCCACTTCCTCACTCCCTTCCCTTCTCTTCTCTTTCTCTTCTGTACCTGTGTACAGGATGAGGGACCTGGTAGAACAGATCTGCTCCCATTGCTATAAGAGAAGGATCGCAGCCAAAGAAGGGCCGACAACATCTCCATCACAGCAAGAGGCTTTCTTATCTCTCACATGTGCACGCTTAACAGGCTGTTAAAGAAACCTTTGTTACCCAATGGTAACCACTTGTATCACTTGAACTCTTGTACTGTTGTCTTCATACCCCAAAGTACTTAGTGACCTGAGCTGTAGACTATGTGTGGTGGTTACTTGCATTGCACCCCTTTAGTGACTTCAGACAAGCCAAAGGCAAAGTTTCAAACATTTTACTTGAGAAATAAATGAATATGATGACAACGAAAATTGACAGTATATAGCCTACATGCAGTATAAATAGATGTTTGCTTTTGAGTTTATTACCACTTTAATGTGTCACATAGTCTAATATTAAGATAGTGTGGAGGTTAAATGTGCAAACCCTCTTATATGTTTCTGCTAGGTTAATTCATGTAGATTACATCTATAGCTTTTTTTTCAGTTTTGGTTAGCACAAGAAATGTTTTAACGTTTTTAATTAAGTCACTGAATTTTTGTCACTTCCTGTTCCTTAGACTAGTCAAGAAGTGAGAGGGAATCTCTCCAAAGTGAAGAGATATTCTCTCATAGACATTTTCCCTAGAAACCAGTGTCCCCTTTGAAAGATATCCCTTCTAGCTCTGTTCCAGTGACAAGTCTAACATTTCTCATCACTTTCTGTCTGAGTTGGAGTGGTCACAATCCTATCTCTCACAAAGCAAAGCCTAGTGCCTAAACATCCAATTGCCAAACTTAAGTACCATCGTATGGGGGGGGGGGCATGTGTAACACCAACTCTGGAATTTCTGAAGTTTTTTTTTTTTTTATTTATGTTTTTATTGGGGTAAAGGAGCAAACAAAAAAAAAAGAGAGTACAAAGACACATATACAGATTATTGTCAGTTGTTTTTACAGAAACTGCATGAGATCTAACAAACAAAGATCTATTCATAGCACACATGTCAGCAGGACTGAACAGTTGATGAACACAGAAAGGTATTTAAAGAAAGACAAAAACAACTAACGTCGTGGGGTTACAGCAAATACACAGTCTAGATAAGGTTGAAGACAGAAAATTGGATGGATCGGAATGCTAACCCCTGAGAAAAAAATAAAAATAAATTCTAATAGACGGGGGGGGGGGGAGGGTACAACCAGGAAAGCACGGTGGGGGGGGGGAAGAGTTGCGGGCTTAAGAGCATGCAACGTCATAAAGGGGCTCCAAAAGTGTCCACCGAGTGTAGTAATATTGAAAGAGAAAAAGATGATATCCAGGAATGACGATACGGATTACAGATTACGGATCCTCAGGGATTGGCTCATCATATGAGAAGGAAAGCGTGTGAAGATCCAGTTGGTCGTCTGGAGATAGAGCTGAAGAGATGAACAATTGCCATCTAGTGAGAAACTGAAATCTGGATTTGGGGTCTTTAAAGTCTGTGAGGAGTCGTTCTCTGTATAGAAGACTATGACAATCCTTTTTGAGTTGGATGATGGGTGGACTTTGAGGTGAAATCCAATGTCTGAGGATGAGTCTCCTTGCGATGAGTAGGCATAGCAGGATCCAATCCTTTGAGGGAGAGTTTGGGGCCGCCCCCGTGGGGGATGTGCCCTTAGATGATGAAGATGACCAGGGTAGCAGTAGGGGGTCCCAATATCCAAAAATTAAGAGAAAAGGGTCTTTGGGGATTGTCAATAGCGTGACTTCGAAGATGTAGAGAATAACTTGATCCCAAAATGAGGAGATGAAGGAGCAGGACCAAAAGCGGTGAGAAAGCGAAGGTCTGGTAACTGAACATAAGGGGCATGCAGTTCCCGCCGTCTCGGATTTGGGAGAGAGGAAGGGAATATATGCTCGGTGGGTAATTTTTAGCTGCGTTTCCCTCCATGTTTCATTAGGGGTTAAGCGAAGAACTCTTTGGAGGCCAGATAGAATCTTTTCGATGAGGTTAGGGTCTGGGAAGTCTTTGCTCCAGTTGGCTATAGAAGACGAAGTGAGAGGTGGGGAGGATTCATGTAGCAGAGGCTTGTATATGTTCGAGATAGAGAAGTGACCAAGCTTTAGCAACCGATCTAAGAAACTTGGTTTAAATCTCAAGGATGGTTCTTTGCAGGTACTGGAGAGAAAACTGACACATTGATTGTGGTAAAACCTATGGGAAGGAGGTAAGGAGAATTGGGTAGCCACTGTCGAGAAAGACAAGGGCTTTCCGGTCGCGAGATCACAGAGCGCGGAGAAGTTTGATAGGCCATGCTCCTGCCATATTTCAAAAGGTTTGCTGTGCATGCCAGGGAGAAAACCAGGATTCCCCCTAATGGGAAGGTGGGGGGAGATGTAGGATGGGAGCTTTAGGATTTTTCTGGTCTCCCTCCAGGCCAAGGCTGTGTCGCGTAAAAGGAGGTTATGTTGCAGTGGGAGGGGGACAGATTTCCACCTGCAATGCAGGAGGGCCACCAGGGAATAGGGTTGTGCCATTTCAGACTCTAGATCATAGTTGGAATGACGGGATTGGTGGGCCACCCAGTCGAGGCTAGTCCTAACTAAACAAGCGAGATTATACATTCTAATGTGTGGCAGGCTAATACCCCCCTCGGTCCTGGGAAGGTGCAGTTTCCTAAAAGCTATGCGTGGCCTTTTGCCATGCCAAAGGAATTTAGAGATTTTAGAATTGAGAGCCGATATATCTTTGTGTTTTAACAATAGTGGAATAGTTTGCAAAGGATACAGTAGTCTGGCAAAGCTGATCATTTTTACCAGGTGGCACCTTCCCAAGAGCGATAGGGGGAGATCCATCCAGTTAGACAGTTCCTGAGAGATTTTACCAAAGAGAGGGGGGTAGTTAAGATGGTAGAGAGAAGATGGCAGTTTCCCAATCTTAATCCCTAGGTAGGTGATGTGAGACGTGGCAACTTGAAAAAGAGAGTGTTGAGACCAGGGAGGTTTTGATTGGCCACCGATCGGGAGAATTTCGCTTTTAGAGTAGTTTATGCGGAGTCCCGAGCATATTCTGAAATCGTCGAAGATGTTTTTAATTGTCAAGACGTCAGCTGGGGGATTAGACGTGAAAATGAGGACATCGTCCGCGAAGAGTGACGTGCGCAGTTCCATGGATCCAACAGTGATACCACGAATGGGAGCGACGTGGGATAGGAATCTGGAGAGGGGTTCTAGGGCAATGTTGAATAATAGAGGGGATAATGGGCACCCCTGCCTGGTCCCTTTATGAAGGCGGAGTTCTTCCGAAAGAAGACCTGCTGCGACTAGTCTAGCTGAGGGCGATGCGTACATGACACTTATGAGGTGACAAAAGGGACCATTAAACCCCATTTTGGAAAGCGAGAGCGAGAGCCAATCGAAGCTTACGTTGTCGAAGGCTTTTTCAGCATCTAGAGTTATTATGGCATAGTCTCCCTTGGGGTCTCTTTTGGCTTGTTCGAGGGCTAAAAGCACCATGCGAATATTCAGGGTGGCCGTTCGTCCTTTTACAAAACCGGATTGCGCAGGGTGTATGAGGTCTGGGAGTATTACTGCTAGTCTGGAGGCCACTATTTTCGATAAGATTTTAACATCTATGTTAAGTAATGAGATAGGTCTGTACGAACCTGGTTCTAGTGGGTCTTTACCCTTTTTTTCGAGAAGTTTAATGATTGCTTGATTGCCCGAGGGAAGATAAGGGCCACCAGCCCAAATGCCGGAATAAACAGAGTGAAGCATGGGTATCGCTATGTCGGGAAGAGATTTGTAGAACTCGCTAGTAAAGCCGTCGGGGCCCGGGGCTTTCGAGGGGCGAAGATTTCTAATGGCGAGTGTTATTTCATCTGTCGTGATGGGGGTATTTAGGGAGTCCAGCTGGACGGGAGATATGGAAGGAAGGTGCATTTTGTCTAGAAAGGATTGTGCGGCCTCCTTGTTAATGGGATCTGGGCCATAAAGGGCCGTGTAAAATTGCAGCATGGCTTTGTTAATAGCAGGAGGGGTGGAATGTACCTTCCCCAGGTGATCTCTAAGTGAGGTTATGTGGGTCGGACGGGAAAACCCCTTGGAAAGCTTAGAAAGAAGTTTGCCAGATTTGTTCCCGAATTTGTGTAAGGTGGCGTCTAGATGAGCTTTTTTGGTGAGTTCAAGGGTAGTTGCCCAGGCGTCAAAGGAGGATTTAGCTGCCGACCATTCGTCTCTGTCAGCGGGAGTTGTGGAAGTGACTAATTTGAGTTGCGCACTGTGTAGTCTAGTACTGGCTAGCTTAAACTTAGATAGCGCATTCTTCTTAAAAGTAGCAGCATAAGATATGATCCTCCCCCTCAGAAAGGCCTTACCAGCATCCCAGAAGAGGTTCGGGTCGCCTAAATGGGAGGCATTAGCTGAGGAGAATTCTTCCCACGAATGCACTATATAATTTCTAAAGTCCGTGTTATTGTGGAGGAATGAGGGAAAACGCCAAAGGTTAGGGTGTGGAGGGAGGTCCAGTCGTTCAAGGGTAAGTGTAATTGGGGCATGGTCAGATATGGCAATGTCTTCTATCCCGGTTTCTGATATAAAGGGTATAAGGTTATCGGAGCCAAAGAAGTAGTCGATCCTGGTAAGGATCTTGTGGGGGTTAGAGTAAAATGTAAAGGCCCTATCTGTTGGATGAGATAGACGCCATAGGTCTGAGAGATGTAGGGAGTCCATGGTTGACGCGAGCAGTGTATGGGTGGAGGGAGAGGAGGGTGCTAACGATGATTTTGGCGAGGACCTGTCATCTGTCAAGTGCATAATGTCATTGAAATCTCCCCCAATCAAATGGGGTAGATGAGTAGGGGAGAGGAGCAATGAGGATAATTGACAGTAAAAAGGTTTCGTCGGGCTGTTGGGGGCATATATGTTAGATATTAATATCTCCTTAGAACCGAGTTTAACTCGGGTCGAGATAAAGCGCCCCTGGTCGTCTGTGTCAGTGGAGAGGACGGAGCATGGGAGGTTTCTATGGATCAGCAGGAGGACACCAGCTTTACGCCCCACTGCCTCTGAGCCCAGGACTGTCCCTACCCACAGTTTCTGCATTCGGTGGAAGTCAGAAGAATGGAGATGTGTTTCCTGAAGTAGCGCAATATCGGTTTTCAACCGTTTAAGGTGGCGGAGGATCTTCATTCTCTTTTGGGGAGAACGGAGACCCTTAACATTCCATGAAACAACCCTAAGGTGGTGTGTTAAAGAGGAGGTATTTGAGGGGACCTGAGATCAGTGTATCATAGATTGGATATAGGAGACTCGACTGAGGAATGGAGTTGCATGGGTTATGCGGGCAGCAAGCTTTTGGGTAGACGATGCAGGAGAAAATGCAATAAGGAAGGAGTGGGATGGGAGGGAAGGTAGTGGGGAACCAAACAGGAAAAAACAACAGAACCAGAATATACATATTCGTGAACTTCACTTTTTTCCGCATGAATACATTGTGCAAGCGGCTCCTCATACAGGACCTCCAAAGAGGGAGGGGGAGATAGCGAAGGTGCCTGAGAGCCCTGGGCCTACTGACACGAGGCTCTAGAGGCTCAGATTGTTACGAAAGAGGGAGTGGAGAGTAGTGCACAGCAGACTCACGGTGAAAAAGGGGAACAAGTAAGCAATAGTACAAGTAGCATCTGCACTAGATCAAATATGGAAACCAAACATTCAAACATGACACTAGAACAAATATTGAAACAGCTTAGTTTGACATCTACAGATGTCTCTCGGCAGGCAGGCCTGTCAATAGCATTAAAACACTGTGGGGACCTGTAGAGAACATAAAAATAAGAGAAAGAAAACAGTCACGATAGGACTTCCGTGGATCCATGGTATCAGTAATAGAGAACACGGATTGAAACAGCGTAGCGTCCTGAGGAGCCAAAAAAGAAAGGGATAACGATGGGGTGCTAAGTCTAAGTGACCTCAGAATAGACCCTCCATCAGGGTAGGGCATGTCGGCTGGGGGGTAGGCAGGGAGGTATATGTCAGAAGAAACATGTGTAAAAGAAAGAGACAAAATAAAAAACATACGACCTGCGGTGAAGGATGTAATGGTTACGGCTCAGAACCAAGACTTCAGGTCAGGGTGTTTCTATTGCGATAATCCGGAGCAGAAGGCCTAAAACGTTTGGGGGAATCCTTGCGTGGGCTTCTTTGTTCCAGAGAGCGGAGACTGGAAGCAGATTTGGAAGGCGTCTGGTGGAGAGAGTCCGGGCGAAGAGAGCAAATGAAGGATTCTGCTTCCGAGGGATCCTGGAAGGAGAGTTGTTCCCCATTGGGCGATCGAAGTCTGAGGGTTGCAGGGAAAGCCAGAGTGAATTTTATTTGCTGCTTAAATAATTCAGAGCAAACCGGCTGAAAGGCTTTCCTCTTCTTAGATACTTCTATTGAGTAATCGGCAAAGATGAGGATTTTTACCCCATCTATTTGTAAAGCCGGGGATTGCCGGAATTTTTGGAGAATAGTGGATTTATCTGCATAATTTAGGTACTTGGCAATTATGGGGCGAGGGGATTTGCGTTCGGGTTGGAGGGTGCCCATCCGGTGCGCGCGTTCCACTGTGAACGGGCCTGGAAGGCCCATTGCTTCCGGGATGCGTTTAGAACAGAAGTCCGCAAGAGCTGTGGGGGGTAACGACTCCGGGACACCTACAAAACGCAAGTTGCTCCTTCTGGACCTATTTTCCAGGTCTTCCAACTTCTGGATAATGTATTGGTTAGTTTTGTCTTGGGAGTGCTCCGCGGACTGTGCTTGGTAGAGTTCATCTTCTACTCCTGATAGGCGATGTTCAACCTCATTCAGCCTTTGAGTATGCTCAGATAACTGGGCTTTGATTTGGTTCATGCCTGCATTGACTGCTTTTTCCACAGAGGCTGCAATCATAGGGTTCAGGAGCGCAGCCACTGCTTGTGCTATGCGCTGTGTGTGACCATCATCCCCCGAGGGGGTATCAGGAATAGTGGTCCCTTGTATGGCTGAGAGAGAGAGTGGTAGAGCTGGGCCCTGGAGTGCTGAGGAGGGTGAGTTTAGAGGCTTCTGGGAAGCGCAGCCACTGACCTCCATCTCTCCTGGCTGTGTGTCCGCCGCAGCGTGCGAGTAGGCCGGAGCCGGGGGCTCGATTTGCGGCCTGTCCGACGGGGCCGTGACGGCAGCGTGCGATCGGGTGCCGGATTTTTCAAAAAAACGGTCCATCCGTGACCTGCGGGTGGTGGGGGAGCCTCGGTGGTGCCAGGTAAGTTGTTAGGGCCACACAGGCCGTTTTTTTAGGCCGAATTGGGGTACCTGTAGCGGGAGCTGTGGAGAGGCGCAGCTACTCCATGCGGCGCCAGAACCGGAAGTCCTTCTGAAGTTTTAAAGCACTCTTTATTATTTATGGATGTAATCAAGTTTGAAGATCTATATTCCGAGTTTTAAGTGACCCAAAATAAGCCATCTAGTGTGGCATTCTATTTAAAAAAGAAGCTGATACAGTTCAAAACATTTTCACCTTCAAACAATACAATAATTTCCATAAGTTTGTTTATTCATTATTGCAATCTTCTGATAATTCACTTTGTCTGAACCATCCTCAAGCTTACTAATTTATTATAAAGAAAGTTAAAGACAAATCAATATAAACAGCCGCATTTGAAATCAAATTTGAAATAATCACAACTGCAGCTTAATCATTTTTCATTAGCAGAGCATAATCTCAAAGGACTTGGTTCAGGGGAAAAACACGTTTTTTTTTTTTAAAGAGCTAAACAAGAAATGAACAGATCATTTTAATCATTGTTTTTTCTTTTTAACAATAATATGAAGTATATGAAAAGTAAGATGTGCTTAGCAAGGTCATAGTTAATTTCAGTTTAAATAAAACATCCATCATTAGTTATCAGTAGTTTCTGTTACTTTTTTATTAATTTTCAAGAAATATAAGTTGTAAACTTTTTAAAACTAGTTTAAAAACTACTTTTATATTCATGTTATAAATGCTCCTTCGTCTTACCCTCAGTGCTTCCTAATGCTTAATGCCATTAGTGTTGCCAATCCTCTAGGCTGTTTACTCTCAAGGGAAATTGGCCTAAGGCAATGGCAAAAGACTTCAACTGAACAGAAAATTTCAGCTTATATGTTCGATATAAAAAGCATAGCCTACAGTTTCTTACAAAAGACAAATATTTTTATGGAATAATTTTTTTTTTTATGTCATGCATGCAAATTAAAGAGAATGGTTATATTCAAGAAAAATATTAAAGATCCTACAAAACAGTAATTACTGATGCCTTTGTCCCCATCAACAAAGTGCATGGGGGGAGCCCCTTGCTCCAAAGCACCCCACCATTTTGAGGGTATGTGGCCTGTTATGGTTTAGGAGCAGTGGCTTTTTGGGGGGCGCAAACAAACTGAAAAAAAACCCCATCAATTGCCGCCACTGTGCCATCAAACGCAGCCACTGTGCCATCAAACGCAGCCACTGTGCCCATCAAACGCAGCCACTGTGCCCATCAATTGCTGCCAGTGTGCCCATCAATTTCAACCACTGTGCCCATCAATTGCCGCCAGTGTGCCCATCAATTTCAACCACTGTGCCCATCAATTGCCGCCAGTGTGCCCATCAATAGCCGCTACTGTGGCCATCAATTGCCGCCACTGTGCCCATCAATTGCTGCCAGTGTGCCCATCAATTGCTGCTACTGTGCCCATCAATTGCTGCCAGTGTCCCCATCAAGTGCCACTACTGTGCCCCTCAATTTCTGCCAATGTGCTCATCAATTGCCACTACTGTGCCTATCAATTGCTGCCAGTGTGCCCATCAATTGCTGACACTGTGCCCATCATTTGCTGCCAGTGTGCCCATCATTTGCCGCTACTGTGCCCATCAATTGCCGCCAGTGTGCCCATCAATTGCCGCTACTGTGCCCATCAAATGCTGCCAGTGTGCATCCCCCGCCCGCCACTTACCTGTCTCGGTGGGGCAGTGGGTCACGGGGGCGATGTCCTCCATGCTCCTCGATGTCTTCTCCTATCCTCTCTTCCCATTCTCTGCTATGATTGGATGCCCGATAGGCATCCAATCACAGCGCCTGTCATTTCAGCCAATCATATGACAGGTAACAGACCCGAGCACCTGATTGGCAGAGAGGCGGTTCAGTGCTAGGAAAGCCAATATTCATTTGCTTTCTTAACACAATGCTGAATGAACTGTGAGCGCCCAGCATGGCATCTGCTGTTCACCTTTTTGGACGCCTATTAGAGCCTATGGATCTAATCAGGTGCTTCCAAAAAATATTTAATGACAGAATAAGCTATTTCCACTTTTTTAATTTGCTTAAAACATTGAGACCTTGCTTTATTTGTGACAGATGTGCTTTATGGGCTGCCCACAATCCAGTTTTTAACATACCAATATAGCCAATATAATCGAAAAATTACCTTTTTTCCCCAATATAGCAATCTCTGCTAAGATTTATAATTCATTTTCCACACAGCTGCAATTTTAAAATATGTAATGTCTTTTCAATTTACCAATAGGTGAGGCAGATGTCTAAAGTAATCATCAAGCTAGAAATATCTTGTTATTTACTAGAATGTTCCTTTTGCCTGAGTTATAAAGCATCAATTTGTCCTCTAGGTAATTGTATAGCCATCTCAAATGTAAAAAAGAACAGAATATAGGGCTGTGGCACTCAAATAAATATTGAGAATACAAAGCTAAGGAACCCACAGTTCATCATAAATACTCCATCCTGGATTATTCCACTGGACTCCCTGTAGTGTGACACTTTACTGAAAAATTACTTCTGTATAACAATTGAAATATATGCTCATTAATCATATACCTCTACTCAGGAAGGAAGGAGACAATGAACTTCTCCCTAAACAACTGGAAGTTTGGTGGATATACATTCTGGGCGCAATTTAACCTCAGGGACTTTCTGTGGATTTGGACTTATATTTGTTCTTGTGAATATATGGCTGATACATTTTTATATATTCATACATTGTCCTTATTTCTATTTTACTTTTACTTTTCAGGATCATTTAGAGAAACGGTATACTTTGTGGATTTCCATACCTGCTCATTTGTGTTTGGAGTGCAACTTACCTGTTACTTTTGTAAGCCGGGTCTGCATTGGTCAGCTATTGGCCTTATGTGGACCCTGGACCCCGCTCCGCTCCTCCTTGCATAGGACAGTCACCTACTTGTTGCTTTAGAGAATTTCCACCATATTGTGTCGTCTTCTCCTGTCCTGAAGCCCTCTCACACACATATTTCCTGTTACCCAGAATAAATGAATCACCAGGCAAGTAGAATTTTTATTGCTTTGCTGCATAAACATCACTCCAGCACAGTTCTTCAGTTACATGAACATTGCAGCACATTAATAATTCAGACACACTCATAACAGTTCACAATGCAGACCACTATCCTCTTTCTCATAACTTGCTACGCAGTGGTCACACAAGTGCAGAACACTTAAAGAGGAAGTAAAGCCATTCTGTAGACTTGTACCCCTCAGGTATACCTCCCAACTTTCTGAGATGGGAATGAGGGACACCTAATAGCAAGAATATGTAGGTATGTAAGCATAGGACACACCCCCTGTAAAGGAGAAATTTTTTACCAATAATATTCCTATATTTTGGCTTTTGAAATGTACAAATGCAGCAATTTAGAAATTGGATGAAAGGCTTAGCACTGGGAAACACCTTTGGATAGATAAAAAGTGCATTTTATACACAGCTATAGAGATAAGACCAAAAATGAGGGACAAATGAGGAGGGACAGAGGGACTTTGTTCAAAATGAGGGACAGTCTCTTGAAGTCAGGGACAGTTGGGAGCTATGCTACAGGTAAGTCTATAATAAGGCATATAAAGGGGCACTATCACCACCTATTACATCACTACAGAACCTGCGAACGGACCGAAAGTTTGCGCAAACTTTAGAACCCTATTAAATACAATGGACGCGAACGTTCGAAATAAAAAGTGCTAAATATAACGGCTAATATGCAAGTTATTGTCCTAAAAAGGGTTGGGGGACCTGGGTCCTGCCCCAGGGGACATGTATCAATGCAAAAAGGACGTTTTTTCAGGAGCAGTGATTTAAATGATGCATAAAGTGAAGAAAAAAAAAGGGAAATATTCCTTTAAATATTGTACCTGGGGGGTGTCTAAAGTATGCCTGTGAATTGGCACATGTTTCCAGTGTTTAGAACTGTCCCTGCACAAAATGACATTTGTAAAGGAAAAAAAGTCATTTAAAACTGCTTCCGGCTTTAATGTAATGTCTGGTCCTGGCAATATAGATGTAAATCATTGAGAAAAATGGCATGGGTACCACCCCCAGCCCACTACCAGCCCTTTTTGGTTGCTATGGACAATCTTCAAATTCCAGGCAGAAAGAACAGTTTTTATTATATAAAAGTGCATGCAGGACACTGGGCAGACCACTAGGGACAAAGGGGTGTGTAATTATTTTATACAGTACTGTAATCTGTAATATTATAGTGTACTGTATGTGTACTGTGTTTTAACTTTTTTGAATTTGGCGCCGATCTCCGTCCCCGTGCGTCGTAACGTCGCAGGGAGCGGAGCTCGGCGGCACTCGGCAGTGTGTGAATCGAGCGAGGAGATAGCTCGATCACACAGCGGGGAGGCATCGCAGGATCCAGGGGACAAGGTAAGTAACTCTGCCTGGATTATTGCAATGCAATCCCGAGTCTGGCTCGGGGTTACCGCTTTTGGTGCTGAAATTTCACCCCGAGCCAGACTCGGGAATACCGCCAGGGGGGTTAAGTAGAATCTGTTTATAATTTGGAACAGGTACATTTTTTAAATGTAGCTCCAGCCCAAAAAATCTATTTTTAAGCTTTTTGGAAAACATAGGGAAGGGTTATCACCCCTGTAAGATTTGTTTTGCTGTCTGTGCACTTGCTCAGAACATTTCACCTCACTTTCCATCCCAATGACAAATGTTTTTTGAAAAGTTTGGGTTTTTATTGAAACAAGGATTAGTGATAAAGCATCAGTGGAGAGGAGACACCTTTTTCCCATATTAACTCTTACAGGAGAGAATTTTCCCTCCTAGGGGTAGATTTCCTCTCATTTCCTGTTGTCTCCTTCCGTTTGCAAGTAGGAGTCGTTTGTAAGTTGGATGTTTGAAAGTAGAGGCCTGCCATATATACTCTGCAGAAACTTGGCCCTTAGGTGTTGGTGTTGCCACAACACTGTAAGCCCTCACAGTTACTCTTGGTGGGTGCAGGAATGGGCCCAGCTGTGAAATATTAGATCAAGAATTGTAATCACATGCCCCTGTTGAACAGGGGCAGAAAAATTTGGCCTTTGGTGGTGGTGGTGGTCTTGCCACAACACTGTAAGCCCTCACAGTTACTCTTGGTGGCCGCAGGAATGGGCCCTGCTGTGAATTATTAGATCAAGAATTGTAATTACATGCCCCTGTTGATTAGGGGCATAAAAATTGTGCCTTTGGCACTGGTGCCACAACACTGCAACCCCTCACAGATACTGTAGATGGAGCACAGAAATGAGCCCTGCTGCAAAGCATTGCATCAAAAATTGTAAATACATGCCCCTGTTAAACAGGGGCTGAAAAATTGGGCCTTGGCCACTGGTGGCGGTGCCCAGAACCAAAATGTTCTTTCAAGCTATCAGCATGATTATTGAGGAGGAAGAGGATAGTCACTCAACATAACAGGATAGTCACTCAGCATCAGCATAGGCAGTCTTGAAGGGATCTGACATTTCCAAAAAAACTATTCGGTTCCATCAGCATCAGGTGCTTGGTAGCTGGTGGTAATCCAAGGCTGATTCATTTTTATGAAGGTCAGTCGATCGACCGAGTCGGTGGACAGGCGCACCCTGTGATCGGTTACAAAGCCTCCAGCAGCACTGAATGTGCGTCCCGAAAGAACGCTGGATGCAGGACAGGCCAGTACCTCAATTGCATACTGTGCAAGCTCTGGCCAGTGATCCATCCTCAAGACCCAGTAACCCAGAGGATTTTCGGTGGGAAAGGTGTCCAAGTCGGATCTTGCCCCTAGGTATTCCTGCACCTGTAAACCAGACGCTGGCGATGGTTGCTGGAAGTGATCATACCTTAGAGCTGCGTACTAAAACATTGTCTGGACGCATCGGTCAGACGGCCACCTTCTCCACCGCTCCTTCTTTGACTGACCGGAGCCTCAGAAACACGTTGTCCAGGACCAGAAATTTGTAACCTCCCAGTCTCTGGGAACGCATTGCACAGACCTTTCTGCAAGGCCTCCCGAAGATGCCTCATCCTCTGCTCCCTCTGCGACGGCAAGATAAGGTCCGCAACCTTACCCTTGTAATGTGGATCAAGGAGGGTTGCCAGCCAGTAATGATCCCTCTCCTTGATCGCATGAATACGAGGATCCCTTCGCAGGCTTTGCAGGATCAGGGAGGCCATGCAGCGTAGGTTTGCTGAGGCATTCGGTGCTCTGCCCTGTGACTTCATTTGCACAAAAGCACATGAAGTACTTAAGTATTTAATTTGCTTATAGCACTTTATCAAAGGTTTGTTTGCTACGTTTGTAAGATTTTTAATGTATATATATGCTGTATATAACGTTATATTTGTAATCTTTGTTATCTACTATGGTCTAAGTTTATATGAGGAATTTTATACGGTTGTTTTATATTGCATATATATATATAGATAGACTAAAGTCTGCTGTACTTACCTCCCCTTCAGCGATGCAACATCAGCGAGATCCCATACCTCTACTGAGATCTTCTAGTCTTCTTCGGAGTTTAGCCATCTTGATTGACTGCATAGGTGTGCGCAGCATATGGCATTAGGGTGTGCACCCCAAATGTATTAAAACATGGGCGGTGTTAGTAGGCAGTAGACTTTTCTGTAGGGCCAAGGTTGGTGTCAGTAGCGCAGTGGACAGTGTGAGTAGTTTTATTTTTTATTATTTTTTTACAATTCTTTATGAGTCCCATTGGGTCGGGCTTTGGTGAAATATCAACAGGGTGATTAGGATGTGCCCAGGCACACCCTGCACACCCCCTGCGCACACCTATGATTGACTGGCTCAGGAGTAAATTTATTCCATCACCCCAGGCATGATAAGAATGTAAAAATAAAAAGTGTAGCGCTAATAATGAACCAAGTAGATAAACTCTACTTGAAGTAGAAAAACCTAACACCTGTGAAGGAAATAGATATGACGGTTCTACAGGATAAACTTTGAACCCTATATACAATGCAGAAAAAAATCGCAAACCTTAGATAGCAATAAAGCTATATTTGTGCAAACAAATCCAAACAAGATCTGAATGTGAATCTTATATAAGTGAATAATAAAACTGTGATATAAAATGATTCAAAGGTAAACTCCAAATGTGCAATATAAATCAAAGTATAAGTCCAACAAGGAACTGGCAGCAGAAAACGACCGTATAGTCTATGTGTATAGGTCAGGTTCCACAGATGTGGGCAAATGGCACACTGCGGTGACAAAAACCCAAAAGTCCTGCAAATTGGATATAACGTGCAGCATGGATAATCACCCAGGGAGTGCCTTCACCTTTGGATAGAGGAAGAAATGGATACTCTTACCAGCAAATGTGGACCCAGCTCACCGTACGGTGGTGGGTTTTTCAAGCTTAAAACCACCGATCGTGGAACCGGGAGTATGGATCTTCCAATCTCCCCCACTCCTTACTGGCAAAACGTCCAAAGATGATAGATGGCATGGATAATCACTCAGGGAGTGCCTTCACCTTTGGATAGGGAGAGAAATGGATACTCTTACCAGCAAATGTATTCATTTGTTTGAATATTTTTACCTTTTTCAATAAACCCAATACCGCTTGGATTTACACTATGTGGAGGGCCTACCTTGCTTTTTTTTTCATTATATATCTCAACGCTCGGTGGAGCCACGGCCTGGGTCTGTGATTGTAACGGGTGGGCCCGTGGAACCCAGAAGTTCTTAGAAAGTATGAGGCAGAAAATAATGGACATTAAGAATATGTCTTGGATTGCTTTAAAATGGGTCTGTAATATTAATCCACAATATTCCCCAGGATATCTGTAAATAACTATTTACTGGTTGTTGATTCTGAACACAACAGGTTAATTGAGAGATGCTAATGTCATCACCTCCAACCACCTGGCTGCCTGTGTAATGTAAATTAATCCAGACTAACTTCTAAAGACCTTTTCATTGTTGTTTGTGGTAATGTGGATTGGAGCTTGGTAGACAGTCTGGCTGCCTATTATGGGATGTTTAAGTGTCTTGCTGTGAGGAAAGGGGGGGGGGCAATCACTCCAGCAACCCCTCCTGCTAAGACTGTTTACTAAAGGAGAAGTTTGAACACACTTGACCTGTATTACCATTGCCATTGGACAGTTTAACCCGCCCTGTTTCCCAAAGATGGGAGGGAAGTGTTTTGAAGAGAAGTGTGTTACCATGTGCTTGCAATAAAGATTCATTCCCTGTTTGGAACCTGAAAACAGAGCTGTGTCTCGTTATTAGGGGGGAATTATCATTATGGATATCGTTCGCCTGACTATGGAGTGTCAGTAGCTGCCTTGTGTTTGGAAAGGGAATATCCTAAATGGCGTTAACCCCTTTCGTATTGGGATTGCCGTTACAATTGTTGGCAAGCAGTGGGATGATTCTACAGCCGATAAGGACAGCTACAAAAGGACACAGGACAATGGAAGCACAGTATGAACGGCTAAAGCACTCTACCCTCAAGGACTTACTGGAGAACCCGGGGCCGACCCGCCAACAATTGTAAGAAGAGGGACATTATTGCAGAATTAGTCTGAATGGATGGAGCTGAAAGACCCAACATAACCGAAAGACCCAGCGTAACAAACAGGACACCCGAAGAGGCAAGTTTTGATCGGGCTGTTAACATAAGACTGGCACATTATGGTCCTAACCCTAAAGCGGAGATCATAGACCGAGTTATAGCGGCTGTAGACGCAAATTGGCTACAGCAAAGACGTTCTGCAGCAGCAGAAGTCAGAGCAGCACCAACTGAAAGGAGAAAGATACATTTTGCTGCTTTAAAAAATTTCATTGAAACTGAAGGGGAGATTGATGGATACCTTGCCAATTTTGAATGGCAATGTGCCCTACATCGGGTGCCCACAGAGGAATAGGTTACCATATTGTCTGGGAAATTGTTCCGGCCGGGCCAGTGAAGCGTTCAGGGCCATCCCAGACGAGGATATTATGAACTATGGTAAAAGAAGCACTTTTGGCCAGGTATGCCGTCACACCGGAGGCATACCGGAGGCAGTTCCGAGAGACGAGCAAGCAGATTGGGGACTCGTATACCGAGTGGACATGCCGCCTACACCGCACGGCATCCCACTGGGTCGCTGGATGCCAAGCAGAATCCGGGCAAGAGGTACTGCAGGTGTTCCTGCTGAAGCACTTCTTTGACAAACTGTCCCTGGAAGTCAGAGAGTGGGTCTGGGACCGAAAACCTTTCACCTTGCCTGAAGCAGCTCGCCTGGCGGACGAATACACAGACCCCCGCAAACTGGATAACCCTGTGGTCAAGACAACAGCTCGGGTGGATTATCGATCAGCACAACCTCCAGCAGGCACTTATTCTCAGCAGCCCAGGTTCAACTCCCAGGGCTACTCACAACCCATCAGGTGTTTCGGGTATAAACATCTAGGGCACAAAAAGCCAGACTGTCCGTTGAATCCAGCCAGGCAGTCCCAGTTATGGAGACAGCCAGCAGGGGGGAACCCCCACACATCCATGCCTGCGGCCAACTGCGTTGAGGAGGAAGAACATTGGGGCATCCTGCACGAGGCTGATCCAATACAAGCAGCTAACCGGGACAACCGGCAGCAACACAGGCAGACTGTCTGGGTCAATGGAAAGGTAGCCAATGGCCTATGTGATACTGGCGCCACCATGACCCTACTACAGAAGAACCTCATCCCAGAGAGCCAACATACCAGAGACACTGTAGCCGTAAGAGTAGCGGGAGGCACCGTCTTCCGGCTACCCGTTGCCCGTGTTCACCTGGATTGGGGGGTTGGTTCGGGACACGTGAATGTGGGGGTGATGAAGGATTTGCCAGTGGATGTACTACTGGGGAATGATTTGGCCCCCCTTGTTTCTGCTTACGCCCCGATGGGCCCCGCTGAAGCCAACCCAGTGACTACCTGTGCCCAGACCCGTGCTGCTGGAACCGACCCGCTTGCTTCCGAGACCCGGGTAAGACTATCTGTCCCGAAATGTACCTTAGATCAGGCAAAATATCACAGTCTAAAATTGGAATGTGACAAGTTTTCCATTGAGAAATTGGAGATGCAACGACACTATGTCATGTATTATGAGATGCCCCATGGCTTGAACATTGAAATGCACAAACAGTAGGGATGAGCTTCGAGTTCGAGTCAAACTCATGTTCGACTCGAACATTGCCTGTTCGCCCGTTCGCCGAACAGCGAACAAATTGGGGTGTTCGCGGCAAATTCGAAAAATCTATGGGAGAAATCTAAAGTGCTAATTATAAAGGCTTATATGCAAGTTATTGTCCTAAAAAGTGTTTGGGGACCGGGGTCCTGCCCCAGGGGTGTCACGTACCTGACGGTGACGAGCCCGGATCTGCAGATGGAGGCCTCTCTTACGGCTTCCACCGGCGGCCCCTGGTACTGAAGACAGGAGGCACGGAGGTAGAAGGGGTACGAGTGCCTGGCAGGATGGATCAAGGTAGAGTAGAGTCTGAAGACTGGGACGGATCCAGGCACCCAGGAAGTATGGCAGGCTGAACCGGAACCAGGAACACAGCAACTGGACTGGAACTGAAGAGACTGGCTGGACTGGAACCAGGATACAGCAACTGGACTGGAACCAGTAACAAGCAACTGGACTGGAACTGATGAGGCTGACTGGACTGGAACCAGGACACAGCAACTGGAGAGATTGGTCGGACAAGCCGGGTCGGTAGTATTGGCTGACGGCAAGGTACTGGAGGATCAGGCAGAAGATTGGTCAAACAAAGCCGGGGGTCAGAGGCAGGCAGGAAACTGGAAGGGTCAAGGCAAGCCGGGTCGGATACAGGTAAATACACGAATCAGGTCTCTTTGGGTACTACACGCTGTAGAGCAGACAGCAGGGACTGTCTGTCACAGGCATGTTTAAATAGCTCTTCTGGCGCGCTTTGTGGAGCGTGCGCGCGCCCCCCGCGCGCACGTGCTCGCCATCGCGCGCGCGCGTGGACGTACCCGAGATTCGGAATCAGGAAGTCCAGGAATCCTGTAGCTGACAGGATTTCTATGACATTGCCCCCCCCCAAGGGGCAGCCTCCGGATGCCCAGCCGGGTGAACCTTCCAGGGTGAGTCCTTTTGAAAGCCTGTATCAAACTCCTGGCATGGATATTCTCCTCGGGTTCCCATGAGTTTTCCTCGGGTCCGTAGCCCTTCCATTTAATTAGGAATTGGTTCTGGTTATTTCTTCTCCTGAAGTCCATGATAGCTTCTACTTCGAATTCCTGCTCACCGTCAATAATGATCGGATCAGGGTGATCCGGCTTCCGATCTGGAAACGGATTAGAGACTGTGGGTTTTAGGAGAGAGACATGAAAAACTGGATGGATTCTAAGAGAGTCAGGAAGTTCCAATTCATAAGCTACTTCATTAATTTTCCTCTTAACAGGGAATGGACCTAAAAATTTGGGGCCCAGTTTTTTAGAAGGGCATGCCATTCTTAGGTTTGTGGTAGATAGCCATACTTGGTCGCCGGGTACCAACACTAATTCACCCCGTCTCTTCTTGTCATAAATTGTCTTGTTGCGTTCTTGAGTCTTGGTCATGGTCTCTTGTAAAAGCTGGTTATTGACCGAGAAAAAATTTAACTTTTCCTGGACTGCAGGTACAGGACACTCAGGAAGGGAGTTAGGCAGAAAAGTAGGATGAAAACCATAGTTTGCAAAGAAAGGAGTCTGGCAGGTAGCGGAGTGGATGGAATTGTTATACGCAAACTCGGCCAACGGAAGTAGGGAAACCCAGTTGTCCTGAGCAAAAGAGGAGAAGCATCGCAGGTATTGCTCGAGCGTCTGATTCGTTCTCTCCGTCTGTCCGTTGGTCTGTGGATGGTAAGCAGAGGAAAACGATAATTCGATTTTCAAGGTTTTGCAAAGGGATCTCCAGAATCGAGAGGTAAATTGAACCCCGCGATCGGAAACAATATTGGCTGGTACCCCGTGGAGTCTGACTATTTCTCTGATGAATACCTGTGCGGTTTCAGGAGCGGAGGGAGTCCCTTTCATAGGGATGAAGTGTGCCATCTTGGACAGACGGTCCACAATAACGAAGATGGTGGAATGGTTCTCGGCCGGGGGTAACTCGACAATGAAGTCGATGGACAACATTCTCCAGGGCCTATCTGGAACGGGTAAGGGTTTTAGTAGTCCCCAGGCCTTGGATCTGGAACCCTTGTTTCGGGTACAAGTTGTACAAGAATCTACAAACCTCCTACAGTCTTCACGTACTCGAGGCCACCAGAAGGTGCGCTGTACCAGGTCAGTGGTCTTGGCAACGCCAAAATGCCCGGCCAGGGCGTGGTCGTGGCAGAGTTCTAATGCGGTTACTCTTAGTTTCTCAGGTACGTAGATTCTGTCTTGGTACCACAATAGTCCATCCTTAACCTGCAACTCCGGCTCGGAGAACTGTCTCTGCCCGGTGGAAGCTTGTTTGATTTGAGTGAACAGGTTCTCCTGTAAAAGAAGGAAATTTCCGGGGGCAAGGATGGTATCAGGCGGAGAAGTCTCCTTGGACCTATGGAACATCCGAGACAGGGCGTCAGGCTTAATATTCTTGGCTCCAGGACGATAAGTAACATGAAAAGAGAACCGGGAGAAGAAGAGTGCCCACCTGGCTTGTCGTGGATTCAATCTTCTCGCGGCTTTCAGGTACTCCAGGTTCTTGTGGTCAGTGAATATTAGGATCGGATGAGCCGCGCCCTCCAGCAGGTACCGCCATTCTTCTAGTGCAGACTTGATCGCTAGTAGCTCCCGATCCCCCACGTCGTAGTTCCTCTCTGCTGCAGAAAGCTTGCGGGAGAAGAAGGCTACTGGGTGGAGCAAGGCTTTGACTCCCTGTCTTTGGGACAGTATTGCTCCTACCGCTATTTCGGAGGCGTCTACCTCAAGTACGAATGGTAGTGAGGAGTCTGGGTGTTTCAAGATAGAGGCTGAGGTAAATAGGGCCTTCAGGCGTTCAAAAGCTTCTTGGGCTTCAGGAGACCAGTGAAAACGTGTTCCTTGCTTGGTGAGTTGAGTAATGGGTGCGATAATAGCTGAAAACCCCCTGATGAACTTGCGGTAGAAGTTGGCGAATCCAACGAAACGTTGGATTCCCTTCTTGTCCACCGGTTCTGGCCAGTCCAGGATTGCGGTAATCTTTTGAGGATCCATCTTGATGCCCTCGCTGGAAATGATTAACCCCAGAAATGATATACTCTCTTGCTCGAACTCGCATTTTTCGGCCTTCGCATACAGGCCATGCTGGCGGAGCCGACCCAACACATTTTTGACATGTCTGCGATGAGAATCAAGGGAGGAAGAAAAAATTAAGATATCATCAAGATAAACAATAACAAAGAGGTCTAGGAAGTCCCGTAGAACATCGTTGATAAAATACTGGAAAGTGGCAGGGGCGTTACACAACCCGAATGGCATTACCAAGTACTCAAAATGTCCATACCGGGTACGGAAGGCGGTCTTCCATTCGTCACCTTCTTTGATACGGATCAAGTTGTAGGCTCCGCGGAGGTCAAGTTTGGTAAAGATGGTGGCAGTACCTAGTCTCTGAAATAACTCTGGTACCAGGGGGAGAGGGTAGCGATTTTTTACTGTAATTTTATTCAATTCCCGGTAATCCACACAAGGTCGAAGGGTGTGGTCCTTTTTCTCTACAAAAAAGATGCCTGCGCCCGCTGGGGATGTGGAAGGGCGGATGAACCCTTTTTGCAAGTTCTCATCAACATAATTTTTTAAAGCCCCTTGTTCCACCTCCGTTAAAGGGAAGACTCTACCGAACGGAATCTTTGCTCCAGGAAGTAGGTCGATGGGGCAATCGTAGGCCCGATGGGGTGGTAGAGTCTCTGCCTTTTGTTTACTAAATACGTCAAGAAAGTCGTGGTAAACTTCTGGGATGGATTGACGGGTGCCATCTTCGGTGTCAATGCATAGTAACGAGGCCGGCCCAGGAGGTTTATATGAGCCGCAGGACTGTTGGCAATAGGAAGAAGGAAAGGCAACTATTCCCGTAGTCCAGTTGATAGTGGGATTGTGGGCTTGTAACCAAGGCATACCAAGGATCAAGGGAAACAACGGGGAAGAGATGATGTCCAGACACAAGCATTCTTGGTGGGTTCCAGAGGTGGTAAAGATGGTAGCGGGTATAGGAGTGGTCTCCTGGGTCACAGGTCCGGACTTAATGACGGAACCATCAGCCAGATGGACACGAAGTCCGTGGGTCTTGGTACGAAGGGGAATTTGGTGTTTAATGGCAAAGGCTGAGTCCATAAAGCAGCTGCATGCTCCGGAATCAATAATGGCGGGTACTGGCAAAGTCCTTCCTGGGAGCTGTAATGAAACAGAGAGGGCAAGGTGAGATGTGGTTTTGGCTTGTAGGTTAGTCATGTTAGAAGAAACTGAAAGAAACTTACGAAGCTTCAGGGGACAGGTTCTAACGAAATGTCCGGGGTCCCCGCAGTACAGGCACAGATTATTTATTCGGCGGCGCTGGCGTTCCTCAGGAGCGAGGGATGGACGAAGGAGCCCGAGCTGCATTGGTTCAGGCGTGTCAGATGTGGGAGTTGGAGGTGTAGCAGGAGCCGAGTACAGGTGACTAGGAGCCCGAGGAAGCATCCAGGTTGGGCGGGAGAAGCCAGTGGTCCTCTCAGCCCTCCGTTCCCTCAGACGTCGGTCAATCTGGATGGTTAGATCAATCAACAGGTTGAGTGTCTGTGGTACACCAACTCTAGCTAGCTCGTCCTTCAAGGAATCGGAAAGTCCTAAGCGAAACTGATGGAGGAGGGCGGCATCATTCCAATTGGTATCCGCACTCCACCGCCTGAATTCTGCCACATAGTCCTCCGCTGGTCTGTGTCCTTGTTGAAGGGAACGCAAGGCGGCTTCTGCGGTTACTGAGAGTTGGGGATCTTCGTATAGCTGGGCCAGGGCATCGAAAAAAGCAGCGAGGTTGTTTAGTGATACATCCTTCTGTTCAAAGAGACGGTGGGCCCAGCTCTGAGGGTCTCCAGCGAGCAAAGAGACCACAAAGCCCACCTTGGTGGCCTCTAGAGAAAAGGTACGGGGCTGTAGGGCAAAATACAGTTCACACGAATTCCGGAAGGCCCTAAACTTGCTCCGATCCCCGGAAAATCTTTCGGGTGTAGGAACCTTAGGTTCAGGAGGAAGCATGACCACTGTGGGTGAGGAACTTGTTCCGGCTGTGGAAGCAGAGGCGTGGGGCCCCTCTTGGATGGCAGAGGGATTGGTGAGGACCCGCACTTGTTCTTCCAAGCGGGTGTATCCTTGTTGAAGACTCTTGACTGCTTCAGACAAACCTGCCAGGTGCCGACAGAGTTCCTCCATAGGTGAGGCTCCCTGCCCGGGCTCAGACATGGCTGTCTGCTACTGTCACGTACCTGACGGTGACGAGCCCGGATCTGCAGAGGGAGGCCTCTCTTACGGCTTCCACCGGCGGCCCCTGGTACTGAAGACAGGAGGCACGGAGGTAGAAGGGGTACGAGTGCCTGGCAGGATGGATCAAGGTAGAGTAGAGTCTGAAGACTGGGACGGATCCAGGCACCCAGGAAGTATGGCAGGCTGAACCGGAACCAGGAACACAGCAACTGGACTGGAACTGAAGAGACTGGCTGGACTGGAACCAGGATACAGCAACTGGACTGGAACCAGGAACAAGCAACTGGACTGGAACTGATGAGGCTGACTGGACTGGAACCAGGACACAGCAACTGGAGAGATTGGTCGGACAAGCCGGGTCGGTAGTATTGGCTGACGGCAAGGTACTGGAGGATCAGGCAGAAGATTGGTCAAACAAAGCCGGGGGTCAGAGGCAGGCAGGAAACTGGAAGGGTCAAGGCAAGCCGGGTCGGATACAGGTAAATACACGAATCAGGTCTCTTTGGGTACTACACGCTGTAGAGCAGACAGCAGGGACTGTCTGTCACAGGCATGTTTAAATAGCTCTTCTGGCGCGCTTTGTGGAGCGTGCGCGCGCCCCCGCTAAGCGCGTGCGCGCGCACGTGCTCGCCATCGCGCGTGCCCGCGCGCGTGGACGTACCCGAGATTCGGAATCAGGAAGTCCAGGAATCCTGTAGCTGACAGGATTTCTATGACAAGGGGACATGTATCAATGCAAAAAGAAGTTTTAAAAACGGCCGCTTTTTCGGGAGCAGTGATTTTAATAATGCTTAAAATGAAAAAATAAAAGTGAAATATTCCTTTAAATTTCGTACCTGGGGGGTGTGTATGATATGCATGTGAAGTGGCGCATGTTTCCCGTGCTTAGAACTGTCTCTGCAAAAAATTTCATTTTTGAAAGAAAAAAAGTCTTTTAAAACTGACTCGCGGCTATTAATGAATTGTCGGCTCCCGGCAATACATACAAAAGTCATTGATAAAAAAAAAAAAAAAGCGTGGGGGTTCCCCAGAATTCAATTACCAGGCCCTTCAGGTCTGGAATGGATATTAAGGGGAACCCCGCCGCAAATTTAAAAAAAAATTGACGTGGGGTTCCCCCAAATATCCATTCCAGGCCCTTCAGATCTGGCATGGATTTTAAGGGGAACTCCACCCCAAATTTTAAAAAAATGGCGTGGAGTCCCCCTAAAAATCCATACCAGACCCCTTATCCGAGCACGCAACCTGGCCGGCCGCAGGGGAAAAGGGGGGGACGAGAGAGCGGCCCCCCTCCCTCCTGAACCGTACCAAGCCACATGCCCTCAACATGGGGAGGATGTCCCCATGTTGATGGGGACAAGGGCCTCATCCCCACAACCCTTGCCTGGTGGTTGTGGGGGTCTGCGGGCGGGGGCTTATCGGAATCTGGAAGACCCCTTTAACAAAGGGGACCCCCAGATCCCGGCCCCCCTATGTGAATTGGTAAGGGGTACATTGTACCCCTACCATTTCACGAAGAAAGCGTAAAAAAATGTTTAAAAAAAACACACAAACACCTTGAAAAAGTCCTTTATTTAAAATAATAAAAAAAAAAAAAAAAAACATTCCAGCGCTGAAATCCAGTGTCCCGCGGCGATCCCCATGTCCAGCGCTGTCCTTCATTGGTTGTGCCTGAGCGGACCTGATGGGGAACTCCCTCTCAGTATTTTAAATGTATAGACCCGCCCCTTCTAAAGTTCCCCATCAGGTCCGCTCCCTCGGTATGTCGGACCCGCCTACGTCATTGGCTTGAGCGGGGAACTTCCTTCACTGTGTAATTTAAATTTACATAGTGAAGGAAGTTCCCCGCTCAAGCCAATGACATAGGCGGGTCCGACATACCGAGGGGGCGGACCTGATGGGGAACTGCTCTCACTTTGGCAATACATGTATAGACCCGCCCCTTCTCATGTTCCGCATCTGGTCCGCTGAGCGGACTTGATGGGGAACTTTAGAAGGGGCGGGTCTATACATTTAAAATACTGAGAGGGAGTTCCCCATCAGGTCCGCTCAGGCACAACCAATGAAGGACAGCGCTGGACATCGGGATCGCCGCGGGACACTGGATTTCACCGCTGGAATGTTTTTTTTTTTTTTTTAAATAAAGGACTTTTTCAAGGTGTTTGTGTGTTTTTTTTTAAACATTTTTTTACGCTTTCTTCGTGAAATGGTAGGGGTAC
Source organism: Rana muscosa (assembly GCA_029206835.1). Classification (NCBI taxonomy): domain Eukaryota; kingdom Metazoa; phylum Chordata; class Amphibia; order Anura; family Ranidae; genus Rana; species Rana muscosa. The sequence continues at coordinate 45,916,113 of CM055118.1, forward strand.
AATGTACCCCTTACCAATTCACATAGGGGGGGGCCGGGATCTGGGGGTCCCCTTTGTTAAAGGGGTCTCCCAGATTCCGATAAGCCCCCCGCCCGCAGACCCCCACAACCACCGGGCAAGGGTTGTGGGGATGAGGCCCTTGTCCCCATCAACATGGGGACATCCTCCCCATGTTGAGGGCATGTGGCTTGGTACGGTTCAGGAGGGAGGGGGGGCCGCTCTCTCGTCCCCCCCTTTTCCCCTGCGGCCGGCCAGGTTGCATGCTCGGATAAGGGGTCTGGTATGGATTTTTAGGGGGGCTCCACGCCATTTTTAAAAAAAATTTGGGGTGGAGTTCCCCTTAAAATCCATGCCAGATCTGAAGGGCCTGGAATGGATATGTGGGGGAACCCCACGTCAATTTTTTTTTAAATTTGCGGCAGGGTTCCCCTTAATATCCATTCCAAACCTGAAGAGCCTGGTAATTGAATTATGGGGAACCCCCACGCTTTTTTTTTTATTTTTATTAATGACTTTTGAATGTATTGCCGGGAGCCGACAATTCATTAATAGCCGCGAGTCAGTTTTAAAAGACTTTTTTCTTTCAAAAATGACATTTTTTGCAGGGACAGTTCTAAGCACGGGAAACATGCGCCACTTCACATGCATATCATACACACCCCCCAGGTACGAAATTTAAAGGAATATTTCACTTTTATTTTTTCATTTTAAGCATTATTAAAATCACTGCTCCCGAAAAAACGGCCGTTTTTAAAACTTTTTTTTGCATTGATACATGTCCCCTGGGGCAGGACCCAGGTCCCCAAACACTTTTTAGGACAATAACTTGCATATAAGCCTTTATAATTAACACTTTAGATTTCGAACGTTCGAGTCCATTGTATTTAATAGGGTTCTAAAGTTTACACGAACATTTTGTCTGTTCGCATGTTCTGGTGTGAACCGAACAGGGGGGTGTTCGGCTCATCCCTGACAAACAGACTGAAATTGTCAAAAGGTTAAATGGGATTTGCGCCCAGGTTTTGCCTTACCACTCCCAAGAGCATCAGCAACAAGTTTTGGGAGCCATTGAGAGAGCAAAGGAAGTGACTGTTCAAGAACTGAATTCCATTATTCGCCCTGCAACCTTACAACTTCACCATCAGCTACTGACCCGGTAAGCAAAATGGCAATGCTGATGGGTTGTCCAGGCATTAGAGGAATAGAACTATGGACTAACTTCAGAGTCAACCCGTCTGGGGTCTCCTCCTGTGTTAGTCTCCTGCCGAAAGGGGAGAGATGTAACGGGTGGGCCCGTGGAACCCAGAAGTTCTTAGAAAGTATGAGCCAGAAAATAATGGACATTAAGAATATGTCTTGGATTGCTTTAAAATGGGTCTGTAATATTAATCCACAATATTCCCCAGGATATCTGTAAAGAACAATTTACTGATTGTTGATTCTGAACACAACAGGTTAATTGAGAGATGCTAATGTCATCACCTCCAACCACCTGGCTGCCTGTGTAATGTAAATTAATCCAGACTAACTTCTAAAGACCTTTTCATTGTTGTTTGTGGTGATGTGGATTGGAGCTTGGTAGACAGTCTGGCTGCCTATTATGGGATGTTTAAGTGTCTTGCTGTGAGGAAAGGGGGGGGGGGAATCACTCCAGCAACCCCTCCTGCTAAGACTGTTTACTAAAGGAGAAGTTTGAACACACCTGACCTGTATTACCATTGCCATTGGACAGTTTAACCCGCCCTGTTTCCCAAGGATGGGAGGGAAGTGTTTTGAAGAGAAGTGTGTTACCATGTACTTGCAATAAATATTCATTCCCTGTTTGGAACCTGAAAACAGAGCTGTGTCTCGTTATTAGGGGGGAATTATCATTATGGATCTTGTTCGCCTGACTATGGAGTGTCAGTAGCTGCCTTGTGTTCGGAAAGGGAATATCCTAAATGGCGTTAACCCCTTTCTTATTGGGATTGCCGTTACAGTGATAATCTAAAACCAGGTGTCCTATTTATTCCCTGGAGCCATCTATCATCTTTGGACGTTTTGCCAGTAAGGAGAGGAGGCGATTGGAAGATCCATACTCCCGGTTCCACGATCGGTGCTTTTAAGCTTGAAAGACCCATCACCGTACGGTGAGCTGGGTCCACATTTGCTGCTAAGAGTATCCATTGCTCCCCCTATCCAAAGGTGAAGGCACTCCCTAGTGATTTTCCATGCTGCACGTTATATCCAATTTGCAGGACTTTTGGGTTTTTGTCACCGCAGTGTGCCATTTCCCCACGTCTGTGGAACCTGACCTATACACATAGACTATATGGTTGTTTTCTGCTGCCAGTTCCTTGTTGGACTTATACTTTGATTTATATTGCACATTTGGAGTTTACCTTTGAATCATTTTATATCACAGTGTTATTATTCACTTATGTAAGATTCACATTCAGATCTTGTTTGGATTTGTTTGCACAAATATAGCTTTATTTCTATCTAAGGTTTGCGATTTTTTTCTGCATTGTATATAGGGTTCACAGTTTATCCTGTAGAACCGTCTTTTGCAATAAATGCCTACCTGCTGGAAATAGTTTTATGTAAGGTTCTAGTTCCATTGTGAGAAAAAACATAAGGGCGCAACCAGTGTATAATGTCCAAAATGTAGATGATAAATATGTGATCAAAACAATTGCAGAAATAATAAGTGATGCTGTATTCAAAAATGGTCAAACTCCAACCACCGTGCTCTTGAAAGGGTGCAAATAAACGAATAAGTGCTTCACCCGACGTGACAATCAAATGTGCTCACCAGAACTATTCGGCCATAAATGACCATCAGGCATGTAACAGGTACTCTTTGTTCCCACTCACTCCAATCTTCAGTATATCAAGCAAGATAGCTTCTCTAGGGCAAGCTGGATAGCGATCCTCCACTCTGAATGGATCAAAAAGCTCCCCAGCACAGAGCCACAAGAAAACGGATATAGTATAATACCGTTTTTATTTAAAATTATGCACAAGATAAAATAGCATACACCAAGGTACACTAACAGCTGTGTAAGGAGGCACTGGCCAAAATGTTTGTTGCAAAACGCATGGAGGCCTGAGCTAACATCAGCGCTGTATATCAAAAACTAAAAATCATACCACTCCAGTATAAGGCAGACTGTCACTTTCTATGCATTTCCTGATGACACGCACCCCGCGAAATGCATAGAAAGTGACAGTCTGCCTTATACTGGAGTGGTATGATTTTTAGTTTTTGATATACAGCGCTGATGTTAGCTCAGGCCTCCATGCGTTTTGCAACAAACATTTTGGCCAGTGCCTCCTTACACAGCTGTTAGTGTACCTTGGTGTATGCTATTTTATCTTGTGCATAATTTTAAATAAAAACGGTATTATACTATATCCGTTTTCTTGTGGCTCTGTGCTGGGGAGCTTTTTGATCCATTCAGAGTGGAGGATCGCTATCCAGCTTGCCCTAGAGAAGCTATCTTGCTTGATATACTGAAGATTGGAGCGAGTGGGAACAAAGAGTACCTGTTACATGCCTGATGGTCATTTATGGCCGAATAGTTCTGGTGAGCACATTTGATTGTCACGTCGGGTGAAGCACTTATTAGTTTATTTGCACCCTTTCAAGAGCACGGTGGTTGGAGTTTGACCATTTTTGAATACAGCATCACTTATTATTTCTGCAATTGTTTTGATCACATATTTATCATCTACATTTTGGACATTATACACTGGTTGCGCCCTTATGTTTTTTCTCATCATGTATTAGCTATTTGCACTAATTTTGGAGCTGCACTGGTGTATATTTAATTTGCTACTAATTATTTAATTATTAATTATTGGCACCTGTTTCCATTTTTTCACTTTTTCTAGTTCCATTGTAACTCAATATACACACAAAATGTGACCCCTAGTTATTTATTATTTATTATATTTTTATTGTTATATATATTATATTGCATAATGATATATTACTTTATTTTATATTATATTATATTATATTATATTATATTTATCAACATAGTGTCAGCATACTTTGCAAAGATTAAAAAAATATATATATTAACCTATTGGAAGGTCTGTGTTTCTTAAGAATTATATTGTTGAATTTTCCTACCAAAGTCATACAGATACAGATAATCTATGACCAATTTTTGATGAAACACAGTTAATCTGATATCTGTGTAATGCAGGTATTTTCTCCCACTTCCGGGCATAGGTCGCCGCGGCAGATCTGCTTCGGGTGCCGACATTGCGGGCACCCAGGACAGGTAAGTATCCATATATTAAAAGTCAGCAGCTGCAGTATTTGTAGCTGCTGACTTTAAAAAAAAATAATTTCGGCGGAACTCCACTTTAACTAGAAGGAAAAAGCATGGGTTTTGTTGGTATAAGATTTACCTACAATACCATGTTTTTCTCACACAGTTAGGAGGGAGAATGGGAATCTTCTACTGCTGAAAAGGTACTGTTTTAATCAAGCTAAATAATATATTATTATGCTATATGTTATAACATAATTTATTATTTATCTATTTTCTGTGAAATTACTGGTTTGAAGGCACCTGCTTGAGTACAGTTTTTGAAGATATAGTAAATTACCTTAAAAACAATATATAATTATTTGTATATTACTTACTAATGGTTATTAACCCCTTGCCACCCAGGCCAATTCTGAAACTTCTTTCCTACTGTACATGTAAAAATCATACGTTTTTGCTAGAAAATTACTCAGAACCCCCAAACATTATATATATTGTTATAGCAGACACCCTAAGGAATAAAATGGTGGTTGTTGCAACTTTTTATGTTACACGGTATTTGGGCAACAATTTTTCTTTTTGGAAAGAAACTGTTTCATGAATAAAAAACACTAAAGTTAGCCAGATTTTTTTGTATGCTATGAAAGATGATGTTATGCCAAGTAAATAGATACCTAACATGTGACACTTTACCATTGCGCACATTCGTGGAATGGTGCCAAACTTCAGTATTTAAAATTTTCTCAATAGACGACGCTTTATGTTTTTTTACAGATTACATGTTTTAAGTTACAGAAGAGGTCTAGTGCTAGAATTATTGCTCTTGCTCTAACGTTTACGGCGTATGTAACCTGTGTGTATCTGGCTCTGATACTAGCCAGTGCTTCACCAGCCTCTGACCTCACCGCACATCCCTGGTTCCTAGTAAATATTGAATCTGTGACTCTGATACTTCAAGGTCACTAAGGACTGTAATTATCCTATATCACAAAGAATGCCTTTGTTAAAAAAAAAAAAAAATTGAAGTAATAACTTCTAGCTGTAAAATATATATGGCATTCAAATATTATTTTTTATATTTATTACTAATTCATTAAACAACACTATAAACTTACACTATAATCTTAAAACTCCCTAAGCTTCTAACATCTAAAGAGGAACATTCCCGTTGAGTTCAACGCTATCTTCAGCATTTGTTACTTATGTACAAACTTTGATCAATTATTCCCTGAGTGAATATTTACTTTTTACAGCAATCATGAAACAAATTGCAAGATTACTACTGTTGGTGTAGTGTCCTGATTTGTATGCTTCCTTCATTCCATGGAATATCTCATCAGATTAGTGAAGTAAATGATATGCTTTAAGCTGAGAGAATGTTATTTACATGCAATAAATCACTTTGGTATATTTTTCTGAGAAAATATCAAGCTAATTAGGTTAATGGTCCCTCTTGAGATGAAGTTAGAACATTATCATGTTCATTTTCTAATTTGGTTTTGCATATCCCATTGACCAGAAATTTGCCTATTTGCTTCCAGAATAATACATAGACCCTATGTATAAAAAGCACTTGAAAGAGATACATCTGTGTTTCCGATAGCATAGACAATGTTCCCACAATATAACATGCCAAAGAGAACAGTAAAGCCCTGTACACACGATCGGATTTCCTATGGTTTTTAAACCGATGGATTTTTCCATCGGAAAACCGATGAAGCTCACTTCCATCAGTCTTGCCTACTCACCATCAGTCTAAAAACCGACCGTTCCAAACGCGGTGACGTAAAACACTCCGATGAGCCGAGAAAAATGAAGTTCAATGCTTCTGAGCATGCGTCAACTTGATTCTGAGCATGCGTGGGTTTTTTATCCAATGGAGTTCCCCACAGACGATAGTAATTTGCTATCGGTTTTTTAACCATCGGATAAATTTAACACATGTTCTATTTTTAAACACTGATGGAAAAAAGACCGATGGGGCCCATAGGTTTGCCTGATGAAAAAAGTCCATCGGACTGTTTTCATCGGTAAAACATATTGTGTGTACACGGCTTTAAAGTGGTTCTAAAGGCAGAAGGTTTTTTATCTTAATGCATTCTATGCACTGAGATAAAAAACTTCTGTGTGCAGCAGCCCCCCTCAGCCCCTTAATATTCACCTGAGCCCCATCTCGATCCAGCAATGTTGCACAAGAGACTCGGCTGTCCGGGACTCTCCTTCCTGATTGGCTGAGACACACAGCGGGCGCCTTTGGCTCCCAATGCTGGGAATCAAAGACAGTAAGCCAATAGGGAGAGAGAGGGGGTGGGACCAAGCCACGGCTTTGTGTCTGAATGGACAAACAGAGCAGCAACTCGGCTTGGGTGCCCCATAGCAAGCTGCTTGCTGTGGGGGCACTCAGCAGGAGGAAGGGGCCAGGAGTGCCCGCGAGGGCCCTGAGGAGAGGAGGATCTGGGCTGCTCTGTGCAAAATCATTACACAGAGCAGGTAAGTATAACATGTTTGTTATTTTTAAACAAAAAAAAACAAGACTTTAGTATCACTTTAATGTACTAATGAATAAAATCAAATTTTAATAATGGTAAAGTATGCTACAATGAAGCTGAACTCCAGGCCGATATTTAAAAAACAAAACAAATAAAGGTAGTTATGTCTTTATTTAAGAAAATGATATTCACAGACAGTAAAACTAGTTACATAGTAGGCGAGGTTGAAAAAAGTCCATCCTATGTGTGTTATTTAATGTCAGTATTACATTGAATATCCCTGTATGTTGTAGTTGTTCAGGTGCTTATCTAATATTTTTTTTTAATTATCTATGCTCCCTGCTGAAATCACTGCCTGTGGAAGGGCATTCCACATCCTTACTGCTCTTATGCCACGTACACACGATCGGAATTTCCGACAACAAATGTTCGATGTGAGCTTTTGGTCAGATATTCCGACTGTGTGTAGGCTCCATCAGACATTTGCTGTCAGAATTTCCGACAACAAATGTTTGAGAGCAGGTTCTCAATTTTTCTGACACACAAAAGTGCTGCGCATGCTTGGAATCAATTCAACGCATGCTCGGAATCATTGTACTTCCTTTTTCTCGGCTCGTCGTAGTGTTGTACGTCTCTGCGTTCTTGACCATCAGAATTTCCAAGCAAACTTTGTGCGACCGTGTGTAGGCAAGACAAGTTTGAGCCAACATCCGTCTGAAAGAAAACCCACGGTTTTGTTGTCAGAAATTTTGATCGTGTGTACGCGGCATTAGGCTATTTTCACACTGGGGTGCTTTACAGGCACTATAGCGCTAAAAATAGCGCCCGCAAAGCGCCTGTAAAGCATCTCTCCTGTCACTCCAGTGTGAAAGCCCGAGGGCTTTTACACTGGAGCAGTGTGCTTGCGGGATGTTAAAAAAAGTCCTCGAAGCAGCATCTTTGAGGTGCTTTAGGTGCCGTGCGGCGCTTAGCGGGCACTATTAACCCTTTATTCAGCCTCTAGCAGGGGTTAAAAGCACCCTGCTAGGGGCCGAAAATCCCCTTTAAAATGATGGTAAAGCGCTGCTAAGGTTTAAGATTAAGCTGCTTTTCTTCTAATTTTAGTGTCTTATTAAATTCCCTTATCTCTATTGTGGGGTCACCAGTATGGTATTAGTACATCCTTTATTAGTTTTGTTGCCCTTCTCTGGACTCTCTCCAGTTCCAGAACATCCTTCCTGAGGACTGGTGCCCAGAACTGGACAGCATACTCCAGGTGCGGCCTACCAGAGTCTTGTAGAGTGGGAGAATTATCATTTTATCTCTGGAGTTAATTCCCTTTTTAATGCATGCCAATATTCTGTTTGCTTTGCTTGCAGCAACTTGGCATTGCATGCCATTGCTGAGCCTGTCATCTACTAGAACCCCCAGGTCCTTTTCCATCCTAGATTCCCCCAGAGGTTCTCTCCCCCCCCCCCAGTGAGTAGATTGCATTCCTATTTTTGCCACCCAAATTAATTATTTTAAATTTCTCTACAAAAAACCTTTGCTATGTAGTTGCCCACCCCATTAATGTGTTCATATCTTCTTGCAAGGTTTCCACGTCCTGCGGAGAAGTTATTGCCCTGCTTAGCTTAGTACCGTCCCCAAATTCAGAGATTGAACTGTTTATCCCATCCTCCAGGTCATTTATGAATAAATTCAATAGGATTGGTCCCAGAACAGAACCCTAGGGGACCCAACTTTTCACCCCTGCCCATCCCGAGTACTCCCCATTTATCACCATCCTCTGAACTCGCCCCTGTAGACAGTTTTCAATCCATGTACTCACCCTATGGTCCATAACAACTGACCTTACTTTGTACAGTAAACATTTATGGTGAACTATATTAAATGCTTTTGAAAAATACAGATACACCACAATATGGTCCTTCCTTTATCTAGATGGCAGCTCACCTCCTCATAGAAGGTTAATAGATTGGTTTGGCAAGAATGATTTTTCATAAATCCATGTTGATTACTGCTAATGATACCGTTCTCATTACTAAAATCTTGTATATAGTCCCTTATCATTCCCTCCAAGAGCTTACATACAATTGATGTTAGGCTAACTGGCCTGTAATTCCCAGGGATGTATCTCGGCCCTTTTTTAAATATTGGTGCTACATTGGCTTTTCTCCAATCAGCTGGTACCATTCCAGTCAATAGACTGTTCGTAAAAATTAGGAACAATGGTCTGGCAATTACTTGACTGAGTTCCTTAAGGACCCTCAGGTGCAAGCTATCTGATCCCGGTGACTTATAAAAGTTAAGTTTTTCAAGTCTATTTCTAATTCTGTCCTCTGTTACCCATGAGGGTGCTTCCTGTGACATGTCATGAGGATAAACATTGCAGTTTTGGTTACTGAAGCCCCCCGATTCCCTCGTGAATACTGAGGAGACTAATAAATTCAATACCTTCGCCATCTCTTCATCCTTAGTAACCAGATTCCCTTCATCATTCTTTATGGGACCAATATGATCTGACCTACCTTTCTTACTATTTATGTACTTAAAGAATTTATTGGTATTTTTCTTACTCACCTCCACTATGTGCCTTTCTTGTTCTATCTTAGCCGCCCTGATTGCACCCTTACATTTCTTGTTGCATTCTTTGTAAAGTTGGATAGCTGATGATGATCCCTCAGCCTTGTATTTTTTGAAGGCCTTCTCCTTTGCTTTTATATGCATTTTTATGTTGGAGTTAAGCCACCCAGGACGTTATTAGCTCATTTAAATGTATTTCCCATTGGGATGCACTGGCTAATTATTGCCCTTATTTAATATGCTCTTAAAGCATACCTAGTGTAAACAACTTCATTTTATTTAATTGTTTACTTATACATATTAGTACAGCAGACTTGGAGTGTGAGAGGCCAATCAGGTATCTTGCCTTTATGAATGTTGAGTAGAAATATGCTGATGAAGGAGGAGAGAGCAGAGAGATGACCTCATCAGTCTTTGCTGCTTCTTTACTGTTCAGTCATGCTGCCTAACGTCTGCAGAGAGAAGAAAGGAAACCAGACTGACTGTACAATCTGGCAAGGCTGTGTAAATCTCTACACAGGTATGTGGTTTGGGTTCAGATTAAGCATGGGCTTGAGGTAAATTTAATTCACAGTAAACGAATACAGACATTTGCCTTTATAGCAACCAACTACCAATAATACACTTCCTGGCTTTTGAACTTAGGTCAGATGCAGGGGCGTGAGGTCAGGTCAGTGGCTGGTGAGGCACTGGCTTTTATCAGAGCCAGATACACACAGGGTACAACACGAGCGAGATCAATAATTCTAGTTCTAGACTTCCTCTGTAACTCTAAACTTGTAACCTGTGAACATTTTTACAGCGTCGCCTATGGAGGTTTTTAAGTACTGTACTGAAGTTTGGCGCCATTCCACAAGTGTGCACAATTTTAAAGCGTGCCATTTAGGTATCTATTTACTTGGCGTAAGATCATCTTTCACAATATGCCAAAAAATCGGGTTAAGTTTAGTATTTTATTTATTTTTTATTCATGAAACAGTTTTTTCAAAAAAACAAGTTTCAAAAATTGCTGCGCAAATACCGTGTGACATTAAAAGTTGCAATGACAACCATTTTATTTCCTAGGGTGTCTGATTATATATATATATATATATATATATATATATAATGTTTGGGTGTTCTGAGTAATTTTCTACCAAAAAAATTGTGCTTTTTACATGTAGGAGAGAAGTGTCAGAATTGGCCTGGGTGGCAAGTGGTTAATTATCATAAGTAAGTAATATACAAATAATTATTATATATTGTTTTTAAGGTAATTTACTATATTTTCAAAAACTGTACTCAAGCAGGTGGCTTACCGGACAAGTTACTGAAGTTTGAAGTTATAACTTCAAACCAGTAATTTCACAGTAAATAGATAAATAATAAATTATTATGTTATAACATATAGCATAATAATTTATGATTTAGCTTGACATAACATATGCAGCAGAGCAGGCTAGTACCTCAAATGCATATTAGACCATCTCCAGTCAGTGGTACATCTTTGACATCCAGTAGGCCTTGGAAATGATCACTCGTATGCATTTTAGATTTGCTGTCCCTGCATACTGGATTTGCTTACAAGGAACAAATAGAAAATGCAAAAAAAAAATTGTAATCTATAAATAATGTAAAAAATAAAAACATACGGTTGAGTCTGGACTAGTGTTTGGATCTCAGTACTTTCAAAGGTCATGTTAATGCTTTTTCTATCTTGTTCCAGAGACCGTTGACCTCTAACTCTTTGTTTGGTAAAACCTAATCTGGTTCTCTCTAGACTTCAGAAATAGCCTTTTATCAACATTACAGACATTTCCTTCTCTACTTTTACTATCACCTTATTGTAGCCATAATCTCTAGTGCCCAGGCTGGCAGTCTTATATTTCATGAAACCCATTTTTCCTTAGCCACCCCAGCCAGTGTGTGCTTCATCCAAACAGGTACAATCCTAAAAGGAAAAATGAAGAAGGGAATTTAAAATAATTTACCATTAAAAAAATAAAAATAAAATTGTACATACCAAATATTGTTAAAAAAATATTTAACAAATTACCATCTCCACGTGGAGAACCTCTGTCTGTCACTTTAGGTGTAAGTGACCTTTTTTTTTAATAAAGTCAGGAGGAAAAGGAAGCATTGGTAGCCCTTGTAGGCAAGTTGCTACTCAGCGCCTTGCAGGATTAGGAAGAGAAAGGCTTTGTCATACACTTGAATGTGATTCACAGGTTGAAAAACCACACCTCTCCAGAACCTCTCCAGACTGCCTCTCTCTGATATGTGCAATTTAAAGTAGATTTGGAAAAGGACAGGCCTTCTATGACCATAGCATTTCACTCTTACCTTTTACTGCTGCCTGCCCTTCCACCTGGTCATAGAATCCCCCCCCCCCCCTCAATTTGCTGCTGCCTGCTCACTGCCCTGCGTTTGTGCATAAAGGCAAGATGATGTAGTGTTTTAGGACTTTTTTTAAAGTTAGTACCCAGTTTGCCTTGCCATCCCTGCCTGTGTTTGCATCACAAATGCAGGGATGACCTTAACGCCTTGGCTCTGGCCCTTTAAGGGGTTTAGAATGAGGCGAGGTGGGATGGGGTTTATGATGGCAAGCAGCGATCGGGAGCTTTCCAGTAGATGCCGGTACCTGTACGGGGAGGCCGCATATTTGCATGCAGCCGGCACCAAGAGGTTAAAAAAAAATACAATAAAAAACATAAACAGAAATTGAATAAAACATTTTGTAAATATGTAAATAATACATTGTGTAAAGAAAATGTATATACCTGCCAGTAAATTGGGTCTTGCCTTGCTATTTAATAAAACAACAAAAAATTGGTGCTTCGGATGAAAATGTGATAACAATTAAGCAGCAGCAGCTGCACCAAAAGTGCTAAACTTTAAACGTGAAAAACATATATTTATAAGCAGCGCTGGCAGTAAACTTGTGTGAAAGCTTGAGTTAGGAACAAGTCCATAAAGAAAAATATATTTTAAAAAATATATATTTGTATTGGTTGTAGCGCTACCCCCAGTTAAGAGAGCCGCTGGTTTGATTTCGGGCCCTGCACACAGTACCGCCAACCCCCGGCAATCTTACTCGACCCACTCTGGCACAGTCAGTCTAGGGTTAAACTCCTATCACTCTCAGGTGTATTGTACTTAATAATCTCTAAACACTCAGGCAACACGCTGAGGCAAGAATATAAATATATATCAGCTTTACTGGTAACGAAAGACTCAAGGTATAACATGCAACATATACATGGGCCTGCAGAGCCCTGCATCAATCAATGTACTATGTGCAGCACAATAATATGGCGCCGCGCAGTGTCCACCACGCGGAGCTATTATGGCGTGCGCTCTCCTATGGCATAGTAACACAAACTTTTTAACTCCCCGCCTAAGTCAGGCGTGACATGGGATGGAACTGAGTCTCTTTTCCCTAAGGAAGGAAGGTTTCTTCACCGGCCAGCTTTCGTTGGTGCACTTGAAGAAATAACCATTTGTAATCCACATTGGGTGGTAACTTGAAATAAAAGGGCAAAACGGGGGGGGGGGGTAGGTACTTCAACTCTGTCCCGCTACCGGACCCCCCAAGAAACACTGGTGAGCGAACAGCGGGCCTAGGCAGTCTACAGGCCTGAACACAACTCAGTCTATTGATATGGGCAGGTGCCCGCTCACCACTCCAGGCGCGATCCCAGCCTGGGACTTCCACCGCATGTGTGTCGCACACAGCGTCTGCTCCGATCGAGTCCCCGATCCAACTCACATCCTATCACGACGGGTCAGGATCCACCCAGGCTCCGCAGTATGGTGGAAGGCTCTTCGGACTTCAAGCAAGGCCTCAGGCTTCAGGCCTTGCCCCACAGCCGATCCGCACAGGATGACTTGTTGCTTGAAGCGCCGTGTCCCAAGAGAGCGAGCTCCGCCTCGCTTCTCACTTAAGTAACCTCCACCCTGGGGCCGAATGGGGTTCTGGGTAACGTAGTCCTGGGGTCTTAAAAGAGACCCCGCTACACACTCCCCCCACTTGAACTCTTTGGTCCCCAAAGATAACATAACTTCAAGCTACACATTTAACAACATCCATCAATTCTCCATATGATGTCGGCAGAGGAAATTCCCACCAGAAATGAGGCAGTGAATTCCCCTGCCCACAGGACACATTAACAACAGCATCCTGTCTAACTGTGCCAGAGAGTGATCTGGGGTTGCCTCCCACCAAATGAACAGTGGGAGGGTCAGGGTCTTCCATACTCCTTCTGGCAGTGAATACAGTGTCTTCCGCACTCTCCCCCATTTGTGGGTAAGTTAATCTCCTGGGAGGTTTTATTGCCCTCCGCTTCCTCTGTCCTCTTGGACTATCTGTGGGAACAGATTCTTCTTCTGTAACCAACTCGGGAGTTCCTTCTAATTTGGGAGCATCTGGCTCCGGAGCAGGAAGATACATGGCTTCCCTTGTGTCCTCCTCGGGGGATAGTTCACCGACACTCTCCCAAGCATCTGACCAATGACTAGACGGAATGAACTCCGTAGCTTCTGCATTCAGTGTCTGATCCTCGTTATCTTCGTCAGGTGGAACATCAATAGCAGAAGTCATTGGGCCCTGGGAAGGCCAAAGCCAGCCAATTTCCTCTCCCTCATCTTCACTAATTTCTGAATCTTCTGTATCCTCTATCCGAGGGGTCTGAGACCGAGTGTTGGGTCTAGGGGTGTTCAGAATGGACATGGGTTCAGGAGAATCCATCCTAGGAGGCAACCAAACTGCTTCAGCTAGCGGAAGTAGGTGGTTCCGATGCCAAGTCTTCAAGGGCCCCAACTTCCCCTCGGGTTTAAGTCTGTAAACGGGTAGGCCCAGTAATTTTTTACAAATGACATAAGGTTCTGGTCTCCATCTATCTGCAAGCTTATGTTTTCCAGGGACCCCCAGGTTCCGCAACAACACTCTGTCTCCTGGTTGTAGGTCTTGGATCCTAACCTTTAGGTCGAAATTCCTCTTGTTGCGAGCCCCCCTCTGTTCCGAGGCCGCCTGAGCCTGCTCATAGGCCATCTTCAAGTTGTGTCTAAGTCTATCTACATATCCCTTGTGGGAAGCAGCAGAACAATGATCTATGGAAGTGCCGTAGGCCAGATCCACCGGCAATCTTGCTTCTCTCCCGAACATAAGTCTGTAAGGTGAATATCCTGTAGCATCGCTGACAGTGCTGTTGTAAGCATGCACAAGGGCCGCTATATGATTACTCCAATGTTGCTTCTTTTCGCCACTTAAAGTTCCCAGCATGTTGAGCAGGGTTCGATTGAACCTTTCCGGCTGAGCATCACCTTGTGGATGATAAGGAGTAGTCCTGGTTTTCTTGATCCCTAAGGCATCTAGGAGTTTTCGTATCAGCTTACTCTCGAAATCCCTCCCCTGATCTGAATGGAGCCTTTGTGGCAGTCCATAATGTATAAAGTACTTCTCCACGAGTATTTTGGCCACAGTAGAGGCCTTCTGGTCCTTGGCTGGAAAAGCCTGTGCATACCGGGTGAAATGGTCGGTTACTACCAGAACATTTCCTAGTCCCTTCAGGTCGGGTTCGAGGCAGAGGAAATCAGTGCACACCAGGTCAAGCGGGCCTTCACTTTGTAAATGGCCCATTGGGGCAGCTTGATGGGGCAGAGTCTTTCTCTGTATGCATCGTGCACATAAATGGCAGTATTCCTCAACTTCAGCCCTCATGCAGGGCCAATAGAAACGGTCTCTAACAAGTTGGAAAGTCCTTTCCGCTCCCAGGTGACCATGGTTGTCATGTAAGGCAATCATGACCGTCTCCCTGTGTTTCTCCGGGAGGAACAACTGCCACTTGTCTTCTTGGTCATCAGAGGGGCCCCTTTGGTAGACCACTCCCTGATGCACCTGTAGCCTGTCCCACTCTTTTTTCAACAGGCGAGCTTCCTTCGAGGGGTGACGTAGGAGTATGTTTGGGTTCTGATTCTCGAATTCTTCTAAGAACAATCTCCCCATAGGGTCTTCCCATTGGTCGGATCTCAACTCCTTTTTGGTCAGTCTGGGTAAGTTGTCTTCCCCCAGTAAGGTTGGTCCACAGTACTGCTTGGGGACTCCTACGATAGTGTCCCCTCTTGAGCCTCCCTTGGCTTGGAGTTCAGCCCCTTGGCAAAGGGCCCGCACCCCGTCAGGTGCCACTAGGGTCCAGTCTTCAATACTGTGTGTGGGGACATGAGACCTCCTGGACAGGGCGTCCGCATCTCGGTTTCCCGCCCTAGGTCTATATTTCAAGCTGAAACTGAAGGCAGACAACGCCGCCAGCCATCTATGTCCTGTGGCGTCCAGCTTCGCTGTGGTAAACAGGTAGGTAAGGGGGTTGTTATCCGTTTTGACAGTGAAGTCTGCCCCATATAGGTAATCTCGAAGTTTGTCTACTACGGCCCACTTGAGGGCCAGGAACTCCAACTTATGGGTGGGATAGTTCTTTTCGGAGGGGGTCAAGCTTCTGCTCACATACGCAACAGGTCTCTGCTGCCCTTCATGCTCTTGGTAGAGTACTCCTCCCAGACCATCATGACTGGCATCCACATGGAGTTCGTAAGGCTTCTTTGGGTCTGCATAGGCCAGAACAGGGGAGGTGGTCAAGCTCTTTTTCAGCATCTGGAAGGCGCCTTCACACTTCTCATTCCACTGGTCCTTGACTGACTCCCCCGGCTTCCTGGGGCCCGAGTCATCCTCTTCCCCCTCCGTCTTTAGCAACTCATTCAAGGGTCTCGCTATTCGAGCAAACCCCTCCACGAACCTCCTGTAATAAGAACAGAATCCTAGGAAGGACCTGAGTTCTGTTACGGTGGTAGGTCTTGGCCAGGAGGTGACAGCCTACAGTTTTTCAGGGTCTGTGGACACCCCATTTTCGGACACTATGTGTCCCAGATAGTTGACTGAAGACTGGTAAAATTGGCATTTTTCAGGTGAGAGCTTGAGTCCTTTTTCACTCAGTCTCTTCAAGACCTTCTCCAGCCTTTCTTCATGTTCCTCCAAAGTTCAGCCAAAGACTATGATGTCATCCAAGTATACAAGGACCTCAATGAGGTTCATGTCTCCCACAGTCTTATCCATGAGTCTTTGGAATGTGGCTGGAGCTCCAGACAGACCTTGAGGCATCCGGTTGAATTCAAAGAACCCCACTGGGGTTATGAAAGCCGTCTTTTCTTTGTCTTCTGGGTGCATCTGGATCTGATAATACCCACTCTTTAAGTCCATAACACTGAACCACTTGGCTCCGGACAAGCTCTGCAAGGCATCTTCTATCCTTGGAGTGGTATACTGATCCGGAGTGGTTCTCCTGTTGAGGGTCCTATAGTCAATACACAACCTTAGTGACCCGTTCTTCTTCCGGACCACTACTATGGGGGAGGCATACGGACTTCTAGATTCTTGGATCACACCTGTTCGCTTGAGCTCAGCAAGCTGTTCCCTCAAATCTTCGAGGTCTGCCAATGGAACCCGCCTAACCCTTTCTCTGAAGGGCTTGTCTTCCTGGAGGCGGATTCGATGGGTGGCACTCCTAGCACACCCCACATCAAACTCATCATGTGAGAAGATCCTCTCCCACCGAATCAACTGGTCTCGGGCTCTCTCCCTCCAAGCCCTGGGCAGGTTTGGATTCTCCATGGAAAGCTTCTCCCACACTGTACTCTCTCCATCTGTCTTCCCCACATCTGATGAAGCAACTGGTGTGGCTGTGCTCACCCGGCCCAATAACAGCCTGGCTTTGACTTCCATGGGACCATCCGTGGTGTTTCTGACACTCACAGGCACCTTGCAGTGGGCCTTCTTCAGGGCCCTCACCGGGACCACTTCCAGGACTACCTCCAAGCCCGAAGGTTCTTCTCTTGGGTCGGGTTCCAACATCACAAAAGGGCCCGGCTGCTCCCAAGTGAGTTTCACTGTGGCCTTCAAGCAGGTTACTTCACCGGGTTGCAGCACTATCCCTTTTTTCCCGAGTCTCCAGACCTTCCCTACCCCCTCTTCCGGGGCCTTTTGCTCTAAGATCAGCCATTGGAAGGCGGTCTTCAACATCGGGTGAATCTCCGTGACTGGGAGGTTCTTCCTTCTTGTTAGCGGGACCAAAAGTCTTCGGACCAGATCCGTGTTGGTTCCTATTATCAAGGAACTCCTGTTCGCTCCAGGCGGTCGGGGGCACACCACAGCCAAGGTGTCGAACACTTCCCCCTTCCCGGCTATGGATGGGTCAAACGTCAGTTTTATGGGTAGATAGTCATCATAAGGAAACTTCTCTGTTCCAATTCCCCATATCTCCAAGTCTTCAATCTTCTGGATGGGTAGGTGACTTAGGTGCCTGTCGTAGAAGTCTCGATACAACAGGGTCACCTGCGCAACAGTATCCAACAGGGCTCTTGTGTAGATCCCCTCTACTTGAATGGATACAATTGGAAAGGGACCCACCAGTTTCTCTGGGTAATGCTTTGAAGGGGTCTCTTTCCTTGGATCTTTGCATTTCCCTTTTTGACTTTCCTTTCTCCTTTTGTCTTTGGACCTAAGTCTCTCCTGAGCCTGGTATGCATTGATCTCTCTCCTCTGTATGGGTGTAACTATCCGCTCAGGGACATTATTGTGTTTCTTTGGAGTGCGTTCCTTCTGAGGAACCCTTGACTCCTTTTCCATCAAGGAGGTCAACATTCCCAGCACTTGGGACATCTGCGACTTCAAGGTATCCACCTCTGCATCTCTTTCTAAGGTCATGGCCGTCCTGACCATCACCGGAGGAGGGTTCACTGCCTCAACTGGTTGGCTCCTCTTTTTCTCCTCCAGCATATCTTCTTCCTCTCTGACTACTCGGATCAAGTCAGGGTACTCCAGGCTCTTCCCGTCCTGTCTTGTACGTAGCGCCAGTGCGATGGGATCCAGGGGTTGAGATCCTCTCATCACCTGTTGGACCCGGGCCTCATCCACCTTCTTCGGGTCAATCCCCTTCTTTAGGATCATCTTGTGCAGTATTTTATCTAGGCGCATCATAAACTCTGAAAGCTTCTCCCCTGCCTTTTGATAGCAATGCTCCAGTTGGTAGGTAAGTTCAGTGATCTTCTCTGTTCCGCCGAACACATTCTGCAGAATGTCTAGATAGTCCTGCGCAATACAGTCTGTCTTACTCATCTTGAGGTTGCATACGGCCTCTAAAGCAGGCCCCTTCAAGCTCTCAGCAATTCTCTGCTTCTTCCTGTGGTCTGGGACTTCCCACTCCTCTAGAGCCTGAGTTGCACCGTCTAACCACTCCTCAAATCCTTCTTCGTCTGAAGGTACAGGTTTCCTTCCTGAAAACATTCTGAGTTTCCGGTATCCTGATATTTGATAATTTGCCGGGTCTTTTTTGCATTGCGCTATGATTTCCCCTAGAACCGCGCATAATTCTGTGCTGAGGGTGCCCTGCGGCGACCCGGGACTCTCTTCTTTCTTTACATCTTTTAGGTTGGGTGGGGCGCGTATTAGCTTATAAGTTTGTTTATCTGCCGTTTCTATGCTTGGCTTCTTGAAGTCTTCTGGGACTCCATCCTTCCATTTTATCAGTACATATGTCAAAGGAGGTTCTGATCTGACATCCACTATCCATGCCTTCTGCTGTGGGGACAGTGACATCACTAACTGTTTCACTGCATCTTCTTGCCAGATCCCTGGGAGTTCTATGATCACTGCCCCATTTGGATCTGTGTTGACTGCTGCGCACCACTTCACTACTTCTAGTGGGTCCATGCTGGTACTTTTTGGCTGCTATTTGCTGCAACAGGATCCCGGACGAGCCCCCACGTGTAGCGCTAGCCCCAGTTAAGAGAGCCGCTGGTTTGATTTCGGGCCCTGCACACAGTACCGCCAACCCCCGGCAATCTTACTCGACCCACTCTGGCACAGTCAGTCTAGGGTTAAACTCCTATCACTCTCAGGTGTATTGTACTTAATAATCTCTAAACAGTCAGGCAACACGCTGAGGCAAGAATATAAATATATATCAGCTTTACTGGTAACGAAAGACTCAAGGTATAACATGCAACATATACATGGGCCTGCAGAGCCCTGCATCAATCAATGTACTATGTGCAGCACAATAATATGGCGCTGCGCAGTGTCCACCACGCAGAGCTATTATGGCGTGCGCTCTCCTATGGCATAGTAACACAAACTTTTTTTTTTTTTTTATGTAATCTTTATTTTAGAATATATATTCAAGGGACAAGCATTTAAACAATTGACAAAGTAAAAAAACTTGCTAGGTACATCAAAATGTGAGGAGCCCCTCACCGTGTACAAACAGTCAGTAAAAAGGTAAACAAGGGAGGTGTACAGTCCAGCGACCGTACCCGGGGGAATGATAATCAGCATATAATCACCGTGATATGAATTCAAACATGCATGAATCTCCCCAAATTACCCTGTCAGTTACTCCGTTGACAGGAATACCACCCCACCCAGGAAGGGTAGGATTAGACTGGGTTCACAGTTACCGGGCCCAAGCCTTAAGAGTAATAAGTCAATAAAACAAAGAACAAATAACAAAAAGGAAAAAAAAAAAAAAACAGGGGAAATAATAACACCAGCTAGTATAATGCAGCATTGCGAGCTTCTGTAATTTTTGAAAGCTCCACTGTCTCCTCTGCGGCCCTCCAGCCACCCGCCCAGCCCATCTCCACTACGTTGTGGCGGCCGTGACCAGAGGGGAGCCCGGGATGCCCAGCACAGGTGGGTTGGTATAGTTTATCCAAGTAGCCCATATGGAATAGAATTGCTCATATCTATCTTTGCACTTAGCCATCCATTCCTCAGCAGCCATGATATCATTGACCAAGTTTACCCAGTCCACCCGGGAAGGTATCCGGGGCGTCTTCCAATGAATCAGGATTAGCCGCCGGGCCGTGTTAAGCAGATGGGGCAGGATGGATTTACTATATAGGCTGAGGGGGATGGTGGGAAAGTGCAATAGCGATTCTAACGGAGAATCTGGAAGGTCCAGATCCAAGATTAGTTTGATCTGTGCATGGACATCTAGCCAAAATGGCTTCAGCTTGGGGCATTCCCACCAGATGTGGAGAAATGTGCCTCTGAGTCCACATCCCCGCCAGCAAGTATCTGACAGAGAGGGGTAAATCTTGGCAAGCTTGGACGGCACTCTATACCACCTAGTCAGGACCTTATAGCTATTCTCCTGCATTTTAGTGTCTACTGTGCTCGAATGTGTTAAGCTATACATGTGATCCAGTTGAGGCTCGGTAAAAGTGCGCTGGAGGTCTCTCTCCCACTCGCCAATAAATCCCGGTTTCTCCTTGCCGTGCAAGGATTGTAGCAGGTCATATAGGGCCGAGATGGCACGGGGAACAGCGGAGTCTGACATGCATAGGCGTTCAAAGGGAGAAGCCAAAGTGGGGGAACGAACCCCCTGGGGCAGACTAGTAATAAAATGCTGAAGTTGCCTGTAGCGCCACTCATCCATAGGGAAGGGGCCATATTGGTTCCGTAGGGTAGCCAGTGGCAATAGGCCCTGGTCCTGAACAAATCTGCCGCATCTGGTCTCACCATCCGCCGCCCACGTCCGAAAAAAGGAAGGATGTTCCCCTGGAGTGAACCAGGGGAAGCCTCCCAGGGGCGCCAAAGGAGAAGTCGGGGGTGCAAGCAGCCCCTGTTTGTTCAGCCTATCCCAGATCGCCAGCGCGTGGGCAGCAAACGGGGAAACCAGCGTCGAGAGACCCCTAGCCTCCCTGGGGACCCAGGGGGCATGTGATAAGTTACGACCCGCTAGGAATTTGTCTAGAGGTACCCAGAGTTTATACCGGACATTGTGGTGCCAGTCTAGTATACGCTGTAATGCTATCGCCTCATAGTACCTGCGGATTACTGGGACCCCCATACCTCCCCTAGTCTTAGGGCGCTGGACAGTGCGAAGGGCTAGCCTGGGACATTTCCCATTCCAGATATAATGTACGAACAGGCTATTGAGGGTTGAGAAGAACGTCTTGGGCAACGTGATCGGCACCATCTGCAGGAAGAACAGAATTCGGGGTAGCACGTTCATTTTAAGTACACTGACTCGGCCCAGCCACGAAAACGCAGTCCTATCCCACCGTTTCAGGTCCAACCTGACTGAGGAGAGCAGCGGAGCATAGTTACAGTCATAGAGCATCGAACAGCTCGTGGGCAAATATACCCCTAAGTATTTCAGGGAGGTTGGGCACCACGTAAATGGGAAAGCTGATTGCAGCTGTGTACGCAAACCTGCAGGGACGTTTAATGATAGGATTTCGGACTTATCGTAGTTGATTTTAAAGTTAGACAGTAGGCCAAAGTCCTTAAGCTCGGCTAGGATGTTGGGCAGTGATATCAAGGGGTTGGAAACATAAAAAAGTACATCATCCGCGTATGCCGACAATTTGTGTTCCGTCGGGCCGACCGTAAAACCATTGATGTCATTGTTAAGGCGTATTTTGTTAAGCAGCGGTTCGAGGGTCAGAGCGAAAATGAGAGGGGACAATGGGCATCCCTGACGTGTCCCATTTCTGATCGGGAAGGTCTCGGATAACAACCCATTCACCTTCACCCTGGCAGTCGGAGAACTATAAAGGGAGGCTATCCACGTCAGCATGTTTGAACCCAGGCCAAGCCTAGCCAGAACCGTCCGCATATACGTCCAGTCCACCCTGTCAAATGCCTTCTCGGCATCAGTGGAAAGCAAGAGACAGGGGCGGGACCCCGCCTGCATCTCAGCCCAGTGAATCAGCTGGAGTGCTCTATTAGAGTTATCTCTGGCCTCCCTGCCCGTAATGAACCCCGTCTGGTCCGGGTGAATGACTGTCGGGAGTATCGGCGTCAGTCTGTTGGCCAGGATTTTGGCCAAAATCTTGACGTCCGAGTTCAGAAGCGAAATGGGCCTATAGCTGCCCGGTAAGGTATGGTCTTTACCCTCTTTCGGGAGAACCGTGATGTGCGCCATCAGTGCTTCTGGGGGCATTGCCGTGCCAGAAGCCAGTGCCGTGAAATAGGCACACATGGGGCCGGAGAGCGCCTCCGAATATTTCTTGTAATAGGCATTTGTGTAGCCGTCAGGGCCTGGGCTTTTTCCATTGGGTAGGTCTTTCACTACCCTCTGAATTTCCGCAGTAGTGATGGGCGAGTCCAGCTGTTTACTCACTGAGGGTCCCAGCTGCGGGAACTCGGCTTCCGTGAGGTATTGGTGAATACGGTCAACCCGTTGGGATTCCGTCACGCCAGGTAAGGTATCAGGGAGTTGGTATAAATGTGCATAAAAGTCCCGAAAGACATTCACAATTTTTGAGGAGTGAACGAACGAAGTTCCCGTCGGGGCAGTAAGCTTGTGGACATGTCCCGAGTCACGTTGGCTTTTAAGGGCCCTTGCCAGCAGCCTCCCGCATTTATTACAGAACTCATAATACCTGTGTGTTAAATGCCGAAGGCGTGCCTTAATTTTGGTGTCTAACAGTGCGGCCAGCTCCTGTCGCAGGGATTGTAGTTCCGACGCCAAGTCAGGGGTGAGTTTCTTTTTATGTCGTAACTCCGCTGTCTGTAATTTGGCCAAGAGGGCCTGCAGTTCTCCCTCCCTGGCCCGTTTCAGTCTCGCCCCCTGGGATATCAGCTCCCCCCGAACCACGGCCTTGTGCCCCTCCCATACAGAGCCCATGCTGACCTGACCCGGCGTGTTCTCAGTGAAATACAGGGAGATGGTGTCCAACACCCGTTTCTGAGCGACCGCATCATCCAGGATGCCATCATTCAGGCGCCAGCTCCACGTCCGTGCCTCCATTGACAGAGGACGCAGGGAGATGGAGACCGGCGCGTGATCTGATATGGTAATGGACCCTATTGAGGCACTAGCTAGGGAGTCAAGTGAATACTGGTCCATCACAAGAAGGTCAATGCGGGTATAAACATCATGTGTTGCGGAAAAATAGCTAAAGTCTTTGTCTGTCGGGTGGAGGATCCGCCAACAGTCTACCAAATGGTGTTCCAGCAGGGACTTCTTAAAATGCTTCAGGAAGGCAAAGGAATGGGTCGAGTGGCCTGACAACGTATCTACTAGCGGGTCAGGACTAACATTGAAGTCCCCTCCTAGGATGAGCTGCCCCTCCCGGAAGGTGGACAGGGACTCCAATACTGCATCTAAGAAGGTAAGCTGTTTGCTATTTGGAGCGTACACAGCTGCAAATGTGAACTTGCGGGCAAATATGGTGCCTTTGACAAACACAAATCTACCCTCTGGGTCGAGAAATTGGTCTGTCATTACAAAAGGGCAATTCTTGTGGATCGCTATAGCCACCCCCCCCCCCCCGATTTGGGGTGGGGGGAGTTGCTAAGGTACCAAGAGTTATATAAATGGGTTGGAAGGCGGGGGACCGAGTCAGTGCGAAAGTGCGTTTCCTGCAAAAAAAAAGACGTGTGCCCCCATGCGTTTCATCTCAAGCCACAACTTACCGCGTTTCGACGGGGAGCCCAGGCCACGTACGTTGTACGACACAATTTTCATGTCAGCCATGAAGAGAGATTACCGGGTGGGGCCATCCGGCCAGCGGCAAGAGGGGAGAGAGACCCACAGCGCAGTCGAGCCCACAGCAAGGGACTCCAGGAACTCCCTGATCACATACAGTAGCCTAGAGTACAAAACAAAGTTAGAGCAGGTGTTATGGAAAAAAGGACATGAAAAACAAAGGGGAAAAAAACTCAGTGAACAAAAACACAGAAACAAGTGATAAGCCCAAAGGGCGCAACAAAGTGCATCGTCACCACCGGTCGGGAGCCTCCACCCCCTCCTCAAGCCGAGGAGACGGTGGAGGCCAGCGAGCAGAGGCATTCCCAAAAAGGGACACTTAACTCCGGGGAGTTGACCTATTGGGGGGAAGTGGCAGGGCACCAAGAGCAAGTCCGCATGGGGACCCGCATAATATTGAAAGTGTGCAGCTGCCCCTTGACCAGGGGCAGGAAAGTGATACAGCAGCTAGGGGGGAAGTCACAAAAGGAAAAGAGATCAAAAATGAGCATAGACGCCTCGAGAGCCAGCAGCAGATAGTTCAGGTGTCTAGGCCTCTCCCTGCGGGGGTCGGGAGGGAGGTGCTGAGCCATTGGGGCCCCGTCTGGGTCCACGGCGACGTCTCCGACGGGCTGATTGCCACGGTTCAGGTTGTGCTGGGTGAGGGATATCTGACGGTGATCTCCAATCCGGGATATCAACATGAGGCAGGTCTAGGGCTTCCAGGAATCGGGGTAGATTGTCCCTGTTCCGTAGTGTGGCCTGCCTGCCCTCTTTAGTAGCGGAGAGGCTAAACGGGAAACCCCACCGATAGGGAAGCTGAGCATCCTGTAGGGCCGCCAGCAGTGGCTTGAGGGCTCGGCGTTGCATTAACGTGCGTCTGGAGAGATCCGGAAAAAATGTCAGTTTGGCACCATCAAAATCCACAAATCTGACCCCTCTGACCTGATTCATGATACGTTCCTTCAGCGAGTATTTGTGCAGTTTGCAGATAATGTCTCTTGGTTTCTCAGGGTCATCAGAAGGGGGCCGCAGGGCTCTGTGGGCCCGGTCAATTTCAAAATGGTCAGGTGCCTGTCGGCCAAGGATTTGCTTAAAGACCCCTTGCAGGGTGGGGATGATATCTCTGGGGCCAGTGGCTTCGGGTAGACCTCTGATTCTAATGTTAACCCTGCGGCTCCTGTTCTCAAAATCGTCCATTTGATCCAGCAAGGCCTCAAGCCTGCGATCCTGTTGTTTGCAGTGATCAGAGAGGGCCTGCAGGGTCGGGTTAGTCTCATCCCATTGCGCCTCCAGAGTCTCCACTCTATCTCCCAGATGTGCTGTGTCCGTCTGTAGGGCCTCGATGTCTTTCTTAAAAGCCATCTCCACTCTGCCTGCAAATCGTTCCAGGTCGGCCTTAGTGGGGAGGGAGAGGATGTGTGCCCGGATGTCTTTATCATCCCATGGATCTCCCTCCTGTGCAGGCTCATCCCCGCTGTTTGAGCCAGAGAGAGGAGGGGGAGAAGGCAGAGGCTGTGAGGGCAGATGCGGGGAGCCGATAGGTGAGGCAGCCCTGGCAGCGTGGGAGCCGGGCGCCATCTTGGCCGTACCTGTCATTTTGCTGCGTGTCCCAAAAAAGTTGTCCAACGATCCGGACCGGTCCCGGAGTGTCCGCTGTGGACACGGGGAGTGATTGCGCTTCGATGGCATCCGGGCTGCGGTGGTTTCTCCCCCTGCCGAATGTGCTGATTAGAGCGCGGGTCTCACGGAGCTCTGGGAAAGCACGTCCTCACTCGTGCATGCCGTGGCCACGCCCCAACCAACACAAACTTTTTAACTCCCCGCCTAAGTCAGGCGTGACATGGGATGGAACTGAGTCTCTTTTCCCTAAGGAAGGAAGGTTTCTTCACCGGCCAGCTTTCGTTGGTGCACTTGAAGAAATAACCATTTGTAATCCACATTGGGTGGTAACTTGAAATAACAGGGCAAAACGGGGGGGTAGGTACTTCAACTGCGGGCCTAGGCAGTCTACAGGCCTGAACACAACTCAGTCTATTGATATGGGCAGGTGCCCGCTCACCACTCCAGGCGAGATCCCAGCCTGGGACTTCCACCGCATGTGTGTCGCACACAGCGTCTGCTCCGATCGAGTCCCCGATCCAACTCACGTCCTATCACGACGGGTCAGAATCCACCCAGGCTCCGCAGTATGGTGGAAGGCTCTTCGGACTTCAAGCAAGGCCTCAGGCTTCAGGCCTTGCCCCACAGCCGATCCACACAGGATGACTTGTTGCTTGAAGCGCTGTGTCCCAAGAGAGCGAGCTCCGCCTCGCCTCTCACTTAAGTAACCCCTCCCATGAGTCTCTGCGGTGGAACCTCCGCCCTGGGGCCGAATGGGGTTCTGGGTAACGTAGTCCTGGGGCCTTAAAAGAGACCCCGCTACATGGTGATACAGCTGGGTGTAGTAGTTCATCAAATAATGATAGTACTGAGCAAAGTGAAACTTAACATAGAGAAGAGTGGATCCCACTGCGGAGACTCCACTCACTAAAGTGTATACAAAATCAAAATACTGTCAGAAAAAACAACAAAAAACAAAAACCCACTTATTGTCCATGCATGGAAAATTGCTGGATGTAACACATAGGTTATAACACAGTCCTCAAATGAGTAAAAAGATCTCCCTTCAGGGACCTTACTCACCAAATGAAGATGATCAGCAGCTTCCTGGTCTGGAGTTGTGGATGTGAGCAATTGCTGGTGTATTAATTGATAGCAGGGATGAGCCGAACACCCCCCTGTTCGGTTCGCACCAGAACCTGCAAACAGACAGAATGTTCGCGCAAACTTTAGAACCCTATTAAATACAATGGACTCGAACGTTCGAAATCTAAAGTGCTAATTATAAAGGCTTATATGCAAGTTATTGTCCTAAAAAGTGTTTGGGGACCCGGGTCCTGCCCCAGGGGACATGTATCAATTCAAAAATAAGTTTTAAAAACGGCCATTTTTTCGGGAGCAGTGATTTTAATAATGCTTAAAATTAAAAAATAAAAGTGAAATATTCCTTTAAATTTCGTACCTGGGGGGTGTGTGTGATATGCATGTAAAGTGGTGCATGTTTCCCGTGCTTAGAACTGTCCCTGCACAAAATGTCATTTTTGAAGGAAAAAAAGTCATTTAAAACTCACTCGTGGCTAATAATGAATTGTCGGCTTTTATCAATACGTACAAAAGTCATTGATAAAAAAAAAAAAAGCGTGGGGGTCCCCCAGAATTCCATTACCAGGCCCTTCAGGTCTGGCATGGATTTTAAGGGGAACTCCACCCCAAATTTTTAAAAAAAATGGCGTGGAGTCCCCCCAAAAATCCATACCAGACCCTTATCTGAGCACACAACCTGGCCGGCCGCAGGGGAAAAGGGGGGGAACCGTACCAGGCCACATGCCCTCAACATGGGGAGGATGTCCCCATGTTGATGGGGACAAGGGCCTCATCCCCACAACCCTTGCCCGGTGGTTGTGGGGGTCTGCGGGCAGGGGGCTTATCGGAATCTGGAAGACCCCTTTAACAAAGGGGACCCCCAGATCCCGGCCCCCCCCATGTGAATTGGTAAGGGGTACATTGTACCCCTACCATTTCACAAAGAAAGCGTAAAAAAAACACACAAACACATTGAAAATGTCCTTTATTAAAAAACAAAACAAAAAAACATTCCAGTGATGAAATCCAGTGTCCCGCGGCGATCCGATGTCCAGCGCTGTCCGTCATTGGTTGTGCCTGTGCGGACCTGATGGGGAACTTCCTCATCAGTGTTTTAAATGTATAGACCCGCCCCTTCTAAAGTTCCCCATCAGGTCCGCTCAGCGGACCAGATGCGGAACATGACAAGGGGCGGGTCTATACATGTATTACCACAGCGAGAGAAGTTCCCCATCAGGTCCGCCCCCTCGGTATGTCGGACCCCGCCTACGTCATTGGCCTGAGCGGGAAACTTCCTTCACTGTGTAAATTTAAATTTACACAGTGAAGGAAGTTCCCCGCTCAAGCCAATGACGTAGGCGGGTCCGACATACCGAGGGGGCGGACCTGATGGGGAACTTCTGAGCGGACCTGATGGGGAACTTTAGAAGGGGCGGGTCTATACATTTAAAACACTGAGGAGGAAGTTCCCCATCAGGTCCGCTCAGGCAAAACCAATGACAGACAGCGCTGGACATCGGATCGCCGCGGGACACTGGATTTCACCGCTGGAATGTTTTTTTGTTTTTTTTTTAAATAAAGGACTTTTTCAAGGTGTTTGTGTGTTTTTTTTTACATTTTTTTACGCTTTCTTCGTGAAATGGTAGGGGTACAATGTACCCCTTACCAATTCACATAGGGGGGGCCGGGATCTGGGGGTCTCCTTTGTTAAAGGGGTCTTCCAGATTCCGATAAGCCCCCCGCTCGCAGACCCCCACAACCACCGGGCAAGGGTTGTGGGGATGAGGCCCTTGTCCCCATCAACATGGGGACATCCTCCCCATGTTGAGGGCATGTGGCCTGGTACGGTTCAGGAGGGAGGAAGGGCCGCTCTCGTCCCCCCCCCTTTTCCCCTGCGGCCGGCCAGGTTGCGTGCTTGGATAAGGGTCTGGTATGGATTTTTGGGGGGACTCCACGCCATTTTTTTTTTATTTGGGGTGGAGTTCCCCTTAAAATCCATGCCAGATCTGAAGGGCCTGGTATGGATATTTAGGGGGAACCCCACGCCATTTTTTTTTTATTTGCGGCGGGGTTCCCCTTAATATCCATTCCAGACCTAAAGGGCCTGGTAATTGAATTCTGGGGGACCCCCACGCTTTTTTTTTATTTTTTTATCAATGACTTTTGTATGTATTGCCGGGAGCCGACAATTCATTATTAGCCGCGAGTGAGTTTTAAATTACTTTTTTTCCTTCAAAAATGAAATTTTTTGCAGGGACAGTTCTAAACACGGGAAACATGCGCCACTTTACATGCATATCATACACACACCCCAGGTACGAAATTTAAAGGAATATTTCACTTTTATTGTTTCACTTTAAGCATTATTAAAATCACTGCTCCCGAAAAAACTGCCGTTTTTAAAAAAAAAATTTGCATTGATACATGTCCCCTGGGGCAGGACCCGGGTCCCCAAACACTTTTTAGGACAATAACTTGCATATAAGCCTTTATAATTAGCACTTTAGATTTCTCCCATAGACTTTTCGAATTTGCCGCGAACACCCCAATTTGTTCGCTGTTCAGCGAACGGGCGAACAGGCAATGTTCGAGTCGAACATGAGTTCGACTCGAACTCGAAGCTCATCCCTAATTGATAGATGCTTCATTGAAGGATATTAAATTAGGTGTATTCCTGTGCTACTATGGAGAGGGCTAGCTAGTGATATAAAACTGCTGCAAGCACCAGGGGGGGTCAGATCATACCCACGGAAATTAAGTGTATAAAGAGGGGGGTGGTGCTGCACTGTTTAGTGAAATAAATAAACAATTATTGCAAAATGCACATAAAATAGCAAGATCTTCCAAGATGTGAAAAACGCACAATAAATAATCTTCAAGTGGTGACCATAAAATACTATCTTCTAAAATAGTAAACAATGTGCAACAGTTCTAAACACTGTGTCAAGAAATCAAGATTGTGCAAATCGCAAAATAAATAATGAACTTTGACAGTAAATCATAGACAATGAAATCAAAAATGTGAAATGCAAAGCATACGTGCAACCAGTGCAAAAGATGCATAAACGCATAAATCAATCTGAGGGGATGTTGCACTTTAAAAAGTGCACGGTGCGACAGGTCTCTGAATATCCTCACGAGCTAGGATAACCAGGTGAATTGTAACATGCGTCTTTAAATTATAAATGTTGCAGGGCGATCGCACAGAAAATTGCAAAGCGATCGCACAAAAATTTCAGTATATGCGACTATATCAAGTGCAGGTAGAGTTCATTTGGTCAATCGTGAATGGTGAAAAAAGAAAGCAGTTCATTTATCCTGTGCAGGAAGTGCAGTGATGCATGGAACGCAGGAGGGCCGAGGGGGGGGGGGTGGTTGTGTGATGGGAATATTGTATTCCTTTTCCTGTGCTGGTGCACTCCGGTGGTGGTGACTTTTTGGTAAAGGTGGCCTCTTACCTGTAGGTAGAGAGGTAACAGCATGTAGCAAACAAGATGCTCTGTGTTCCTCTTGCCTGGTTCCTATAGGGGTCTGTGTGTTGTTTGGTATGGTTGTCTCCTAATAGCTGGATGCCGGGGTAATTGGGGTTTCCCTCTGGAGTATGCACTCATATGCCAGCCATTGTATAAGTAGAAATGAAGAAGGAAGATACTATATGGTGTAGTATGTTTTTAAACCATTTATTGTTCAACACGTTAAAAGCAGTGGTACTCACATTTGGCAGTAACACAATGTAAAAGACTCCACGAGCTGCGAGCTCGTCTGCTGAGCGTCACTTCTAGTTCCTAGATTCGTCTCTACGCTTGGCATCACGGTCACGTGACTTCATCAGGATCTCCTTAGATTATTTATTGTGCGTTTTTCACATCTTGGAAGATCTTGCTATTTTATGTGCGTTTTGCAATAATTGTTTATTTGCATTTGTTTTATTATCTTACACAAAGTTTTAGAAGAATTTCACTTAATTTATTTCACTAAACAGCGCAGCACCACCCCCCTCTTTATACATTGAAGGATATTAGCTCCAACCGATAAGAAAAAACATGTGGAGGACAAAAAATGGTGAAGTACACTCAAACAGCGCTAATTGGAAAGTTGGCAGCAGAGACAGGCAGTCAGTGAAAACTTCTGTGAACGCCGCTCGGAAGGCGTGCATTCCACAGAGACAGGAACTTGCGTTACAGGTTAGCCGCAAACCGGAAATACGTCAACGCGTTTCGCCCCTCCTCCAGGGCGTCATCAAAGGACATCATTTCCGGCCTACAGGGACTGGTGTTTATAGTACCAAGGGAGAAACTCCCAACAGAAAAAACATAATGGATTCAATTAGGAGACACACTAGTGTGATCCAGCTTCCTGCCATTACATCATATCCTGTCTGCCAAATACAAGTTTAATAAAACGGACAAGAAGGGCAATCAGGCCGATCTGTCAACAAAGTTTTAAAAAAATTATAAAAAATGCACAGGACCAACATAATTGTAATATGATACCAAATGGACAAATTTGATCATGATGAAAAGGTAAATTTGCCATATAAAAAAATAAATACAAAATAAATGAATACAAAATAAATAAATAAATAAATACATTTAAAAAAATGAAAAATAAAAATGAAAAATAGAAAATGGAAAATAAAAATGCAAAAAATAAAAAATAGGGCAAAAAATTAGCAATTGGAAAGAAAACAATTCAGATCCAGCTCGATATTGAGTCCTGAAGGGGTTAAAGTGCGGCGCCTATGAATCCATTGGGATTCATTCTGGGAAATATACTTTTTGAGATTGGAACCACGCCAGTGCTCCTCCACCCTATCGATTCCACAGAATGTGAGCCCACTAGGGTCCCTGTTATGGAACAATCTGAAATGGTTAGACAAACCACGATGTTTGTACCCTTTCTTAATTCTGTTAACATGTTCTCGCAGTCTTACTCCCAACTGTCTGGTGGTCCTCCCCACGTACTGGAGCCCGCAAGGGCAGGACAGTAGGTAAGTGACATGCGTGGTAGCACATGTAATGAATTTTTTTATTTCATAGGATCTTCCTTCAGAAAGAGAACTGAAATTAGTTGTTTTTATTTTTCTAAATTTTGAAGTCTTGCACATCTTACATCTCCCACAACTGAAAAAAAATGTTTGATTTAGAAAAGTAAAAAGTTTCTTAGGGGGGTTGACAACATTATGAGCCAATTGAAATCTAAAGGTAGGTGGTTTGGTATAAATGAACTTGGGTTGGGTTGGTAGTACCTTTTTAAGATCACGATCCTCCAATAAAAGTGGCCAGTGTTCCTTCACAATCTTTTCAAAATCCCTATACTGACGATTATAACCGGTGAGAAGAGCTATTCCAAAATCTTGCTTTTTCTCTTCTTTCTTTTTGAAAAGATTGTTTCTATCCATCTCACCAATGACAGTTTTGGTTTTAATTAATTCCTCACGTTTGTATCCCTTATCGTACAAACGATTTACAATGAGATCAGCTTGTAAATTGTTATCTTCAAATTTGTTACAATTTCTTCTAACTCTTAGCATTTGGCTTTTGGGTATACCCCCAAGCCATCTAGGATGGTGACAAATTCCTAGCGGAATATAACCGTTCCTGTCCACACTCTTGAAAAATGTCCTGGTGAACAATTTATCTCCTTCCTTATACAGTGTCAAATCCAGGAAGTTGATCTCCTGATGGCTAAATGACTCAGTGAAGGTGATACCAAACGGATTCTCACTAATTTTTTTTTAAAAACGGAGAAAAGTATCTTGTGATCCTGCCCAAATTATCACAATATCATCGATATATCTTTTGTATAGTCTCAGTTCGGGTATGTTGATACCATAGATGGCCTCACTCTCCCAAAAGCTCATGAAGAGGTTGGCTACTGAGGGGGCAAACTTAGCCCCCATTGCCACACCCCTTTTCTGACAATAAAAATATTTTTCATGCCAAAAAAAGTTGTGACACATTGCCAAATCTAAAGTTTGAAGTAAAAATTCTTTGTTTTTGTTTGATGTTAGTATTATTCAGTGCTCATTCAACGGAGGGCATGATGTTGCTGTATATTTGTATACAGAGAATTAACATCGATACTTGCTAGGATACAGTTTTCGTCTACTGTCATTGGTGCAATCAATTCGATAGGATCCCTACTATCTCTCAAGTAGGCCGGACAGGCCTTAGTAAGTGGCTGCAAGAAAAAGTCCAAATATTCACCAACCCTTGAGAATAATGACTCAATGCCACTTACAATTGGCCTTCCAGGAGGCTTTGTTGCATTCTTATGGATTTTGGGTAATTGGTAAATTACTGGAACTCTAGGCACATCAGGAATGAGGTATCTGGCTTCCTTCTTTTTAAGGATACCTTCATCCGTTGCTACTTTAATTAGGCTTTTCAATTTTGCTTTAAACTTCTTGGTGGGATTCCCTTTTAGTTTTTCATATGTATCCTGGTCTCCAACCAGTCTATTTAATTCTTCCAAGTAGTCAGCTTTGTTCAGGATCACAACACCCCCCCCCCCCCCCCTTTATCCGATGATCTGATAACTATATTTTTATTCTTTTCTAAAAGTTCTAGACCATTTTCTAGATCTTTTTTCTTCTTTGTCTATTGGAACGCAAACTAAATTTTTCCAAATCCTGTTCAACCAGAGACTTGAAAACACCAACAAAATGGTGGTTGGAAATCTTGGGGTTAAAAATTGAGTTATTTCTGAGTGAAGTGTGCAAGAATTCTTCTAAAGGTGGATCAACTATTGGTGGACTCTTAGCAAAAAACTTTTTAATATTGATTTTTCTGATAAATTTTTGGAAATCAATAAAAACATCAAATTTATTGAGGTTCCTATCTGGAGCATATTTTAGTCCTAAATTTAAAATAGACAATTCGTCTTTGGAAAAAACTGCATCACTTAGATTAAAAATTCCTTCCATTATTCCACTCTTTTTCTTTTTGCGTTTGCCTCCTCTGCATCCTCTTGCTCTCCTCTTCTTTCTGTATCTCCA
The DNA here is from genome assembly GCA_029206835.1 of Rana muscosa. Lineage (NCBI taxonomy): Eukaryota > Metazoa > Chordata > Amphibia > Anura > Ranidae > Rana > Rana muscosa. The sequence goes on from CM055118.1 coordinate 45,949,624, forward strand.
TGTGATTGGGGTGTCAGAGGGTACCAAGGTCTCCACTCCTCTTCCCTCCTGTCTGGTGGATTGTGATCCTTCCCCCATCCTCTGGGGGGAGGTCCTCCTCTCCCTCTCGTCATAGGAGGTCCCCCGGACCCTCTCCTTTGAAAATCCCCTCTAAAGTTGCCTTGCTATTTGAAATGATCCTGCTGCTGGTCAGTTTTATATTAATATGTCATCCCTTAATTGTTGTAGATAAACATTTGCCTGTACTCTTTCTCTCTATTAGACAATTTGAGCTGTTCAGTCTCCAGCTTTTTTCATCTATCATAAAAGGTCTTTATTATAAATATTGATATGAAATCAGCCATCAAATGTCTGTTTCACTTCACTGCTGTAAATTATTTATATTATGTTTAGACAAATAAGTGAAGTTGAGTAAAACTATTTTAGTTTCTTGTACATCTGATTGACAGTGAGTAACACTCCATCTGGAGAATTGTTGTGCTATTATTTATGTTCAATAAATTTGGCAAGCAGTGAATTCCAGCCCTCCACCTCAGCTCTGGTACCACAACACTCCTCCTCAAAGCCAGCACCACACCCCTCCTCCTTATTGTCCGTACTCCAACCCTCTTCCTCCTATGGTGGGATTAGCAGAATATAAAGAAGAGGAAGATGATGCATTAGAGGTCCTCCAAAAATGGCTGCTATGCTCTCGTGGAGAGGAGGAACAGGGAGCATTAGCAGGAATTAAAAATGACTGCTATACATCGTAGAGGAGGAGAAGAGTGCATTAGCATTCTTTAAAACAAAACGGCTGCTTTTTGACCTTGAGGAGGAGGAGGAAAGGAACTTATTAGCACATTCAAAAAAATATGTCTACTATGCACCCTCGAGGAGGGGAAGAAGAAAAGAGCGCATTAATAGTTCTCAAAAAAATGTCTGCTATGTGCCCTTGGGGAGGAGTAAGAGGGGGAACTGGTCAATTTGTACAAAGTTAGAGGTTTTAGCACAGAATTCATTTTCAAGATTTGCCCCCTGTAGACTTCAATGGGATTTGATTTTATATTTGGAATTTTTGGAATTCACATAGAGTTTACCGTACCCCCATGAGCCTTACCCAAACACATTTGCTCACCTCTAGCTGGAAAGAAATACTAATACTTTGTCAGGTAAGACAACTCCAAAATGTGCATTACAACTGTGTATGTAGATGTCTGCCTGAAGTTTAGCTTTAAAGGAGAAGTATGGCTAAATCTCTTTTGGCCATACTTCTCCTATGGATCACTGGAGTGCACTTAGTTCTGCACTCTTGTGAGCCAGATTCAGCCGACAGCGGGCCCGCTTTCGGCTGATGTAACTGAGCTGGTCCAGGCTCTTCAGGGATCCTGACAGGGGAACAGGAAACCTGACCAACAGCTGAGACTGAGCCAGCTGCTTGCTCCCGCCCCATCCACAGCCCAGTGCTCCAGTGAGCACTGGAGGGGCTAACCACAGAGCCAATGACTGGCAGTCGCTGGCTCCCTGCTCACTGAAGACCGAGAACTGAGCAATCAGTGGTCTTTCATCACTTAATTCTTGGTGTAGAGGCGACGGGGGACAGATGCAGCAATGGATCGATGGTGCATTACCTAGGTGAGTATGATTTATTTTCAAATCCTGCATTCAAAGCTCCCAATTTTTGTAGCAATAATAATAATTCTATAGGTAGTAGGAGCTTGTGTGTTCTTTTGTGTGGGTTTTTATGGTGCTGTGGTTTTCCCTAAAAACCCAAAATAATATAAGTTAAAAAGCACCTAAAAAATAAGCCCTTATATGTGTCTTGTTGTGGTATGGAGCATTAGATTGCAAGCTCTTTCAGGAATATGTACTGGGATAAATGGCTTCAAATGTTCTGTTTTGCATAATACACTGCAAATGGCCAAAATGTTGCAGACACCTAGGGGTTGCTTTACTAAAGGCAAATGGACTGTGAACTTTGCATGTGCAGATGCTCCAGAGCTTAGTAAATGAGCAGAAGCTTTGCTGACTTCCATCATCAAATCATGTGGAAGCAAAAATGCTGTTTTTTTTATTTTCCTTGCATAAATTGCATGATTGGGTGTTCTTTGTAAAGTGAAACTTCATTTACTATACTCTGGAACAACTGCACTTGCCTTGCCTTTAGTAAATCAACCCCCTAGTCTTCACACCTACAGTGCCTTGAAAAAGTATTCATACTCCTTGAAATTTTCCACATTTTGCCATGTTACAACCAAAAACGTAAATGTATTTTATTCGAATTTTATGTGATAGACAAAAGTCAAAGTTAAAAATCCTGTCGGCTGTCAGGAGGAGGAGGGAGTTTCATCGCTCAGCTCTAGTGATAGAAGAGGACAGCGCCCCATAGTGGTATCATCTCAGACTACAACCACAGCTCTTTCATTGCAAATCTATCGGAGATATTATTGTGCACTCTGTGATCACCGATATTGGAGGGACCTAATCGGCTTAGCCTGCAGCGCAGACATTACGAGCGTGTCGCTCGTGGATTGTTGCCCACGCTCACCGCCACCAAAAGTGAGTGTGAGAACATCTACTGCAGCCACTCCATTTCTGTGATTCTCAGAGCTACACCATTATTCCTTGTTTGTGTTTCTTTCCTATGCATCTTCACCTGGGAGGCATCTTGCAATCACTTCTATTGGAGGGGTACTATCACTGAAGGTTGCAGTTTGAGAGACGAGTTCAGTGCTCGTGGATTGATGTGCATGCTCGCTTATTTAAAAGTGAGTTTGAGAAAATCTATTTTCAGTCAATCAACCTGGTACCACAGAGTTATGCTATATACATTTTTTATTTTCCTCTTCCGTTTACATTCCTTTATACATCCCATGGGAGTGTGAATGAGATTTTTGCTGAGAGGACTATCCATTGCTGCCTACAACAGGAGTGCATTTCATGCTGTTTATTGCAGCCAGGAGGTAAGCTGCTTGAAAACACAGTGGTGGATCTGCACTGAAGAGTTTTTTGGTAAAACACCCTAGCAACTAATGGTGATGGGATTCACTACAGTACTGAACTTTCATCCTTTAGAGTTTATTGGGTACATTTTGGACTTATTTTTTGCAGTTCACACATTGCTGTGCTGCGTTTTTTTCTTGTAACACACGTTTTTTTGCACTATTTTCACTTATTCAGGACATTATATATCTGTATTTTTTTGCAAGTGTTCACGGTCACTATATGTGACATTTATATGTTTCAACTTTTTTTGCATTTGTGTCACTCATTTGATGTTATCACGTCACTCATTTTCTGGTCCTCCTTTATTAGATTGTCCCTAGTCCCTTCCCTCACTTTTCCACTATAGTTTAATCACAGCACAGTCACCATCACTTATTTATATTCTATGTTCTTGTGGTCAGTGGCAGGGATCCAACTGAACCAGGTCGGTGGCAGAGACCTCTATTCAAGGTCTGTGGCAGAGGCCTCTACTTTCACCAAGGTTTGTGGCAGAAACCAAATTCACGGTCGGTGGCAGCGACTGTGCGCCAAGCCTGTTTGCACTATACGGAACAGGAGAGAACTTTAATTCTTTGATTGTGGACCTTCTCCTTTCCACACCTGTCTGTTCTTTAAGTTCAACCAGCCTACTATTTGTTGCTCTAACAGAATAAATAAGTGTTGGACTTTATTTGGTGTGGAACTCAAGTTACTGGGAGCTAAGCGCCCCTGCCTGTGACAGTCATCCCCCACAAGAGAAGCAGAAGCTCCGGACGTGAACACAGACCTGAAGGTAAAGGTTTAGCTCATGCCTCTGCATAACACACATCAGAGGGCACAAGCTGGTGGTGCGTTCCCCCCCATTCATCTCCCTGGTACCCCTAGACGAGTCAGCCAGCCGCAAAGAGAGAAGGAGGGAGAAGTGGGAAAAGGGGGTGCAGCTACACGTGGGGGCTCCGGGATTTGTGTTTGTGTCATGGAACCGAAGCTATCGGAGTTTGAACTTTGCTGCCCAGAAGAGTTCCGAGAAGGTCGGCCATATTGGCCAACGCGCCACGAGGCACACCCTCCCTGCACAGTTCATGGGCATGACATGGAGAAAGCCTGCGAACTAGTGTGCAAAAGGGGAGGAGTCCGGCCATGTGAAGATGTACACGTGGGGACATTGGCGCCAGTTTTTCAGTGCACGATGGAGCAGCAAGCGGTCACCATGTTCAGCAATGCCTCATGGGTTCCAGTCTCTACTACCACGAGGATGACTTCAACTGCTGCTCCGATTACGGATACAGGGATTCGGCTCAAGCCCCTGGGACTATTTGCCCTGTATACCTGCAAGGATGTTGAGGCCCTGGGCATAATTTGTCCCGGATGTTCGGGACTGGTGGTTCAGCTAAAGCCATTCGGGCGCTGTGAGGCCTGCGGAGAGTTCATGTTCGAGGTGGAGCAACACATAGAAAGGCCTCGGGTCTTCCACCTCAGCCGCACAACGGGCGCCGCCACTCTTGAAGGAGAAGTCCATGCTTGGACAGCCATCCCTGCGCGCACTGTAGAGACCTGTGGGGAGGTCGCGATCAAAGTGTTGGAGGAGAAATCTGAGGATGCTGCCTCGGGCACCACAGCTTCCCTGCTCCCACCGCTAAAGAGGAAGATCGGTCTGGTCAGAGTTTCCAGCGGTCGTGATGGAGGACAACCCCCGCGTTTACCCGGCCCAGATGGATCCAGTGGGAACATTCCCAGACCTCTATACTCAAGTGTTGGCCGAGGTAAGTCGGGGATCGGGACTTGGTGTTTTGTTGGAGGTGTCGGGGATCCGCAGTTACCGGAGCCCGCGGGGGGTGTAAGTCCATGTCTACCGGGAATTACATACCCGCAGAAGAATGTGACACCTCTGACCTGGAGTCGGTCTCCGATGTGGGAGACGATGTTGCAATAGATGAACTGTTTGCTGAAAAGGGCTGGGACAAGATACCCCTGTCCTCGTCCCGTGCCAAAAGGGACCCACCTATGTCTACAGGGGATAGTACACCCCGGGTGGAGGCACCAGCGCCTGAGGAGGGATCCAGTCCCCTGCATGCCCTTCAGTTCCCGGTGTTACCTGCACCTGCTACCGGGGAAAGGAGGCTGTCGCTGCGGGCTCCTATGCCCAAATCGGAGGTGGTCAAGGCACCTCGTCATCCGGATTCTATTGTCCTGCCAGGTGAGGGAGACTGTGCTACGATGCCTCCTTTGTCTAGATTACAGAGATTGTTTTGCCAGAAAGTCACCAGCGAGTACGGGTGGGAATACCCGTACTTGTCGAAGGAACTGTTTTATGAGGTTGAGGTCTGCAGGGAACGCTGGTACAATGACTTTGTGTGGACACACCTTAAAGTGCCACACGCCCGCAGGTACCTTGCATGTTCCCCGAAAGCTTCTCAGAGGTTTAAAGACTGCAAGGCAGAGTGGATGTTGGGTCGGCACATTCATGCTGACAAGGTGATGATTCGTCGGAAGGATAAGGAGGATGTGGAGTATCACTTGGAGACTTTCGATGAGCATCTAAAACCCCTTGTCTTGCTGCACCCAAGGTTCTACCTGTAGGAGAAGAGACTCCTTTCTTTTGTCTTGCATTTGCTGAACTTTCTGGGGTTTGTTTCCCGGAAGAACCCAGGAACTGTACCCGAGTTTAACGGGTGTTGTGCTCTTTGGAGGAATGGGGGACTGTTGCTGCTGTTGTTCTCCCTTCTTCCCTCCCGCAAAGTAATCATGGACTTTGGGGTGTAGCTAGATTAGGGCCAAAGCACAGAGAAGTGGATGCCCTCTGGAATTCAGCACAAGTGTCTTTACCGCGACACTGTCACCAGGTGGCAGTGTTGTGCACCGGTACACACACACACTTCTTTGGGAGGAAGGGGTTTTTTTTCATGGAGGAACCTTTTCATTCCAACAAATACATGTTGTGTCAGGGTTATGTGTTTTTTTCTTTCTTTCCCTCTGCAGGAGAACGTCCATCAAGACCGCTGAGAATGGGGTGGGTCTTAGTTAGTAATGTGGGCGGAGGGAAATGTCAATTGTGTTATTGTAATATGCATACTGTTGTGTGTTTGTTTCTTTCCCTTTTCCTTTCCATGTTAGGTTCAGGCACAATCTACCGTGTTTTTAAAAAATGTTGCTGGTTTGTTGTCAAAGTTTTTTTGGTCTCTGGATCAGGCTCATGTTTATCCCTCCTTTGGGACATGGTTTGTTCCAGACACTGGGGACCAGTGTCTAGCTGCCGGGGGGTGAGTGTAGCGGGTATCAATATTTAGAGGGAGTGCTTGGGCGGTAGCATGGCCCAAATGCAACAATTACGAGGGTTTTATGGTTATCTTTTGTTCGTGGAAGATATCAATGGTGTCCAGTTCCCTGCGGCCCCTGGGTGGCGCTGTCGCATTGGGCTGGGGTTGAACCACCATTGTAGGGCCATACCCTTTTTGTCCTCTCGCAGCAGCAGTACGGCGGGGCAGGGAACCCGCTGTGCTTGCTGGGAGAGGGTATAAAAAGGGCGGACATCTCGCGCACGAGGAGTCCGAGCACCAGGCACCTTCAGCCTGGGGGCTGCTGTCTGTTCATCCGTGTCCAGGTGCCCTTGGCCTGGGCACGTGGAGTCGAGTTCCATCCCAGGCACCTTAAGCCTGGGGTGAGGTACTTTACAAGAAGGCCTGGGGCCCAGTATCTTCCACTGGGTCCTGCGAGGGATGAAGTATTCCTAGGGTGCCCCCGGAATTGGGTGCCCGAATCCAGGGCGTAAGGGACCAGAGATGTGACCCTCCCGAAGAGCTGGTACAGCATAATGCCGGTGACGGTGTGGGCCTCTGGAGACCGTCCGGATGGATGTCTTTCCCTGACAGGGGCCATTTATCCTAACTGAGGTATTCTATGTTCTTGTGGTCAGTGGCGGGGATCCAACTGAACCAGGTCGGTGGCAGAGATCTCTATTCAAGGTCTGTGGCAGAGGCCTCTACTTTCACCAAGGTTTGTGGCAGAAACCAAATTCACGGTCGGTGGCAGCGACTGTGCGCCAAGCCTGTTTGCACTATACGGAACAGGAGAGAACTTTAATTCCTTGATTGTGCCTGGACCTTCTCCTTCCCACACCTGTCTGTTCTTTAAGTTCAACCAGCCTACTATTTGTTGCTCTAACAGAATAAATAAGTGTTGGACTTTATTTGGTGTGGAACTCAAGTTACTGGGAGCTAAGCGCCCCTGCCTGTGACAGGGGCAGTCATCCTCCACAAGAGAAGCAGAAGCTCCGGACGTGAACACAGACCCAAAGGTAAAGGTTTAGCTCACGCCTCTGCATAACACACATCAGAGGGCACGAGCTGTTGGTGCGTTCCCCCCCCCCCATTCTTCTCCCTGGTACCCCTAGACGAGTCAGCCAGCCGCAAAGAGAGAACGAGGGAGAAGTGGGAAAAGAGGGTGCCGCTACAAGTATTTGTGAGATTAGAAACTTATATTGGAAAAAGAAGATCTGGCTCACAATCTGCATTTCAGTTCATATTAATGGTCAACAGCAGAGTTAAGGTCAGCCCTCTGTGCAGGCCATTCCCCTTTCACAAACTGTTGCCAGAAATTTGGGAGCACAAAATTGTTTCAAATGTATTTGTACGCCATAACATTACCCTGTTGCTGACTACATAACGCATATGTGTGGACACCTTGCATGCTGCACCACTGTGTTCATGGTGGCTGTGGTAGTGCTTACTGTACACTCCCAGCACAGTAACCAAGCTATAAAAGACAGCTCCTGCTCTCTTTGATTGGGAGCCAGTGAACGAGACTGCCAATCATGTGACCCCTGTAACAGCCATTCACAGATCTGGAAGTCTGCCCCAACTCCAGGCATAAAGATCTAGTAAACCTCCCTGGCGATATGTATATTTCAGATTTTAGGTGCTGAAAGCGGTACCATTATTTTGCATGGAAATTTTGCGTTTTATATTGTAGGCCTGTAATTCTTAGGAATAACTCACTTAAATCTGTCCAAACAGGAGTCTAGTAGACATCACAGGTATGAAAAAGTTTGAAACACGAAATCATAAATTATAATATAATAAATAGCTATAAAATAATTATAGCAAATAATAATATAATAATAATAAAAGTGTTTTTCAGTGTTTGATGACGAATTACCCCACAAATCACTATCGCTCAATTCTGCAAGTGATTCTAATTTATTACCGCTGTTTCTAGCTGATCTAAAACCACTTTTGAGGGGCACTTTTTGGTTGCTATGGACAATCTCCAGTTTCCAGGCAGAAAGAAAAGTATTTATAATGTAAAAGTGCATGCAGGGCACTGGACAAACCACTAGGGACAAAGGGGGTGTCTAATTATTTTATACAGTACTGTAATCTGTAAGATTACAGTGTACTGTATGTATTGTGTGTTTTTACTTTTTTGAATTCGGCGCCGTGCTCCGTCCCCGTGCATCGCAACGTCGCAGGGAACGGAGCTCGGCACTCGGCACTGTAAATCGAGCAAGGAGACAGCTCGCATACACAATGGGGAGACATCGCAGGATCCAGGGGATAAGGTAAGTTACTTTGCCTGGATACTGCGATACGATCCCAAGTCTGGCTCGGGGTTACCGCTAATGGTACTGAAATTCCACCATGAGCCAGACTCGGGAATACCGCTAGGCAGGTTAAAGAGCCACCAAGTGGGAGAGGGTAATACTACTCTTTACTTGAAACACCTGAACTCAATCACTTGGAGGGATGTTTACACAATTTTTGCCATATAGTGTATATTGGTGATATGTATGGTATACAGAAAATAAGCTTGTATTTACTTTGTGAATGAGGATTAGAGATATGCGAGGCACACATTTTTCCAAAAGAGCTCTATAACTGAAAAAAGGCATCTTTCCTACTGTTTTGGTGTGGTGTTTGCTACCAAATTACAGGTGCACATTAAGACCATTTTCCTATTACAAACAATCCAATGTATTTTGGGAATTCTGGTTCGAAAATGCATTGTAATGAAATGCAGTACATTTATAATTTGTGGACTATATGCTTTATAAATTGTAAATTTTATCTCTTTGGTATCTGAGCAGGAAGAAATTTAAACAAAGAGACCCATGTTGAGAGAAATACACCACTGCCGATTTACTACTGAGCTACTACAGAAGGACAGGCTTTCATTAAAATGTATTAAGCTGACTCAGAGTGGTTTCTAAGAAGTACAGCTCTCAGGACAAAAATTTTAAAAAGCACCCTCCTGCTACTGCCTACATGCTGAAACCCAATGACAACTAGCCTTCTGGTATTAGAAATCATGTAAATCAAATTAGAGTTAAGACTAAACTTTGGAATGTAAAGCATGGAACCAAATACAGTATATAAAATATGCTTACACAATGTAATCTATGCATGTAGTGATGCTTATAGTGGTAGAGATGTGATTCTGGAATAGGTCAAAGTACTAGCAGTGATAGGAGTGTAGCGCTATCCCCAGTTAAGAGAGCCGCTGAGTTTTGTTTCGGGCCCTGTATACAGCACTGCCAACCCCCGGCAATCTACTCAACTCACACTGGCACAGTTAGTCTAGGGATTGTTACCTCGTAATGGTCTATACCTGGTTATACACAGTCTGGCAGTATTGATAGATAACCACTATCTGCAAAGATGACACTAATACCAATGTGATAAAATATAACTGGATTTATATTTTGGTATAAGGATTCAAAGTCAAACACATCACATAGCATACATGCAGAGCCCTGCAGCAATAAACATATTCTTCAGTGATAGTGCAGAGTAATCACCCGCCACGTGCAACTTTCTTCTTTCCCTATGCGCAATATGGCACAGCAACAAAGTTTTAACCCCCACCCTGGTCAGGCCTGACCCAGATTAAAACTCAGTCCCTTATGAGAACACTTCTTCGCATGCAACTTGAACGGTGGTGCACTTTCAGGAAACAATATTTGTAATCCAAGGGGTAGTAAATAACAGGGTGGGCCAAGGCAGTCACTAGGCCCATCAAAGTAAAAGGATAATGAAGTGAGCAAGTGCTCGCTCACCAGTCCGGACGCGATCCCAGTCCGGGATTCCACCACTGTGTATCCACACACAGTGTCTCCAACGGCCGGGTCTCCGGTCCAGCTGACGTCAGCAAACTCGAGCAGGAACAGGTGCCACCCAGGCTCTGCAGTGGGGTGGAAGGCTGTTTGGTCGGTATGCAAGGCCCAGGCTTCAGGCCTTACACAGCAGCAGATCCGCACAGGGAGTCCTGTTGCTTGCAGCGTGGTGTCCAAAGAGGCCGAGCCTAGCCTCGCCCTCTTCTTATATAGCCCCACCCATGATTCTCTGCGGTGGCCCAATGCACCCTGGGTGCCAAACGGGGTTCTGGGTAACGTAGTCCAGGGGCCTTAAAGGAGACCCGCTACACACTCCCCCCACTTAAACTCTTTGGTCCCCAAAGATAAAAGTTAACACATACTACGCACAACATTTGACAAAGCTGCGTATGATGTCTGCAGAGGGAGTTCCCCACCAAAAACGAGGGGATGGACTCCCTTGCCCACAGGTCACACTGTCATTTGTGGCCTGCCTAGCTGTGCCAGCGGGTGACTTGGGGTTGCCCCCCACTAAATAAACAGTGGAGGGATCAGGGTCTTCCACACTCCTCCTGGCAGTGACCACAGTGTCTTCTGAGCTCTCCCCCATTTGTGGGTAAGTCGATTTTCGGGGAGACCTTATGGTCCTTCTCATCCTTTGTTCTCTTGGGATTTCTGGTTCTGGTAATACAGGTTCCTCTTCTGGAACCGACTTGGGAGTTTTCACTGGTTCTGGGACACTCGACTCAGGAGCAGGGAGATACATAGAATCTCTTGGATCCTCTTCTAGGAGTAAGTCGCAGGCGTCTTCCCAGGAATCCGACAAAGGACTGGACGGGATGAACTCAGTAGCTTCTGCATTCAGTGTACTGTCTATGGCGTCTTCAGTAGGTGGAAGATCTATAGCAGAAGTTTCTGGGACCTGGGAAGGCCATAGCCAATCAAGTTCTTCTCTCTCATCCTCACTCAATTCAGAGACATCTGATTCTTCAATCTGAGGAGTCTGGGACCGAGTGCTTGGCTTGGGAGTATCCAGGATGGAAGTTGACTCAGGGGGATCCCTCGCTGGGGGTATCCGAACTGCTTCGGCAAGTGGGAGTAAATGGTTCCGATGCCAAGTCTTTAAGGGCCCCACTTTTCCTTCTGGCTTTTGTCTGTAAACAGGTAGGCCCGACAGTTTCTTGCAAATAACATAGGGTTCAGGTCTCCATCTGTCTGCAAGCTTGTGCTTTCCAGGGACCCCCAAGTTGCACAGCAGCACTCTGTCCCCAGGTTGTAGATCCTGAATCCGGACCTTTAGATCAAAGTTTCTCTTGTTGCGGGCTCCCCTTTGATCCGAGGCTGCTTGTGCCTGCTCATAGGCCAATTTTAAACTGTGTCTGAGCCTATCTACATATCCCTTGTGTGAAGTGGCCGAGCAATGGTCTATGGAGGTACCAAAGGCCAGATCTACCGGTAGTCTTGCTTCTCTTCCGAACATAAGTCGATAGGGCGAGTACCCTGTAGCATCACTTGTGGTACTGTTGTGCTCCAATGCTGCTTCTATTCACTACTCAAAGTCCCCAGCATGTTGAGCAGGGTTCGGTTGAACCTCTCCGGCTGAGCATCACCTTGTGGATGATAGGGGGTGGTTCGGGTCTTCTTGATCCCTAAAGAATCCAGGAGCTTCCGAATCAGCCGACTTTCAAAGTCCCTCCCTTGATCCGAGTGGAGCCATTGTGGTAGCCCGTAGTGTACAAAGTATTTCTCCATGATCACTTTAGCTACAGTGGAAGCCTTCTGGTCTTTGGTTGGAAAAGCCTGGGCATACCGGGTGAAATGGTCAGTTATCACCAGAACATTTCCTAGTCCACTCAAGTCGGGTTCGAGGCAGAGAAAATCAATGCATACCAAATCCAGTGGGCTTTGACTTTGTAGATGGCCCATTGGGGCAGCTTGGTGGGGCAAAGTCTTCCTCTGGATGCAGCGTGCACAGGAGTGGCAGTATTCCTCGACTTTGGCCCTCATGCAGGGCCAATAGAACCGGTTCCTAACGAGCTGGAAGGTCCTTTCCGCTCCCAAGTGGCCATGATTGTCGTGCATGGTGACCAGGACGGTCCCTCAATGTTTCTCGGGCAGAAACAGTTGCCATTTGTCTTCTAGGTTATCAGAGGGGCCCCTTCGGTAGACCACTCCCTGATGTACCTGCAGCCTGTCCCATTCCTTCCTCAGCAGACGAGCTTCCTTTGAAGGGTGGCGTAAGAGTTTTTTTGGATCCTAACTCTCCAGGGCTTCCAGTACCAATCTCCCCATGGGGTCTTCCAATTGGTCACACCTCAACTCCTTCTTTGACAGTTTTGGCAAGTCAGCCTCCTCCAGCTGGGTTACCCCACAGTATTGTTTGGGGACCCCTACTACAGTGACTCCTATCTCTTCTGCTCTTGAACCGCCACTGGCCTGGAGTTCAGCCGCCTGACAGAGGGCCCGCACCCCATCGGGTGCCACTTGGGTCCAGTCTTCTGTACTGCTGGTGGAAGCATGGGATCTTCTTGACAAGGCGTCCGCATCTCGATTTCCAGCCCCAGGTCTATATTTCAGGCTAAAGTTGAACGCAGACAGGGCTGCCAGCCATCTGTGTCCTGTGGCATCCAGCTTTGCTGTGGTGAAGAGATAAGTGAGGGGGTTGTTATCAGTCTTCACGGTGAAATCGGCCCCATACAAGTAGTCTTTGAGCTTGTCGACTACAGCCCATTTGAGGGCCAGGAACTCCAACTTGTGGGTGGGGTAGTTCTTTTCCGATGGGGTTAGACTCCTGCTCACATATGCAACAGGTCGCAGTTGCCCTTCATGCTCCTGATAGAGCACTCCTCCCAAGCCATCATGACTGGCATCCACATGGAGTTCATAGGGTTTCTTTGGGTCTGCGTAAGCCAAGACAGGGGCAGTGGTTAGGCTTTTCTTCAACATCTGGAAGGCCTCTTCACACTTCTCGTTCCACTGGTCCTTGACTGACTCCCCCGGCTTCCTGGGGCCTGAGTCATCCTCTTCTCCTACCGTCTTGAGCAGCTCATTTAGTGGTTTTGCAATCCGGGCAAATCCTTCCACGAACCTCCTGTATTAGGAACAGAATCCCAAAAAGGATCTGAGTTCTGTCACAGTGGTGGGCCTAAGCCAGGAGGTGACTGCCTCCAACTTTTCAGGGTCTGTAGCTACCCCTTCTTTGGACACTATGTGTCCCAGGTAGTTGACGGATGACTGATAGAACTGGCATTTTTCGGGTGAAAGCTTGAGTCCCTCCTCACTGAGCCTTCTCAGAAACGTCTCCAGTCTCTCCTCATGCTCTTCCAGGGTTCTCCCAAAGACAATGATGTCATCCAAGTAAACAAGAACTTCGATGAGGTTCATGTCTCCTACAGTCTTTTCCATAAGGCGTTGAAAGGTGGCTGGAGCTCCAGACAGACCTTGGGGCATCCACAAACTCAAAGAACCCCACCGGAGTTATGAAAGCTGTCTTCTCCTTGTCTTCTGGATGCATGGGTATCTGATAGTACCCGCTCTTGAGATCAATTACACTGAACCACCTTTCTCCGGACAAGCTCTGTAAGGCATCCTCTATTCTCGGGGTGGTATACTGGTCAGGTATGGTTCTCCGGTTGAGGGTCCTGTAGTCTATACATAGCCTCAATGACCCATTCTTCTTCCTGACCACCACTATCGGAGAGGCATAGGGGCTTCTGGACTCCCGGATAACACCGGTTCGCTTGAGCTCGGCGAGTTGTTCCCTCAAATCTTCGAGGTCCGCCAATGGGACTCGTCGGACCCTCTCCCTGAAGGGCTTGTCTTCCTGGAGGCGGATTCGGTGGGTGGCACTCTTTGCACACCCCACATCGAACTCATCTTGGGAAAAGATCCTTCTCCACTTGGTCAACTGGGCCTTGGCTCTCTCTTTCCAAGCCCTCGGCAGGTTCGGGTTCTCCATTCAGAGCTTCTCCCAAGTAGTCCTTTCTCCATCTGTCTTCTCCACATCCGACAAGACAACCGGGGTAGCAGGGCTCACCTGGCCCAGTAACATCCTGGCTGGGATTTCCATCGGACCATCCGTAGTATTCCTGACACTCACAGGTACTTTACAGTGTGCCTTCTTCAAGGCCTTCAACGGGACCACTTCTAAGCCCGAGTGTTCTTCCCTTGGGTCAGGTTCCAACACGACAAAGGGCCCAGGCTGCTCCTAAGTGAGCTTCACAGTGGCTCTGAGACAGGTAACTTCGCCGGGTTGCAGCACTATTCCTCTTCTTCCCAGCCTCCAGACCTTTCCTACCCCCTCTTCCGGGGCCTTCTGCTCTAAGATCAGTCGCTGGTAGGCTGTCTTCAGCATTGGGTGGATCTTGGTGACCGTGGGGTCCTTCTTTCATAATAGAGGGGCAAGAGTCTCCGAACCAGGTCCATGTTGGTCCTTATTATTATGGAGCTCTTGCTAGCTCCAGGAGGTCGGGGGCATACCACAGCCAGGGTGTCAAACTCTTCAGCCTTCCCGGCTACAGATGGATCAAAGGTCAGTTTTATGAACAGATAGCCATCATAAGGGAAGCTCCTGGTCCCAATCCCCCATATCTTCAACTCTTCAATCTTCTGGATGGGTAGGTGGCTTAGATGCTTGTCATAAAAGTCTCTGTATAACAAGGTTACTTGTGCCCCAGTATCCAATATGGCTCTTGTGTAGACTCCCTCCACCTGGACAGCTACTATGGGTGAGGGGCCTACCAGCTTCTCTGGATATTGCTTCGAGGGGGTTACTTTCTTTTGATCCTTGCATTTCCCTTTTGGACTCTTTCTTCCATTTCTCCTTAGACTTTAGTCTCTCTTGAGCTTGGTATGCATTGATCTCCCTCCTCTTAATGGGTGTAGCTACCCGCTGAGGGACACTATTCTCCTTCTTTGGTGTGTATTCCCGCTGAGGAACACTGTGTTTCTTCTGAGGGGTATTATCCCCTCTCTTTCTACCCTTCTCATTCAGTTTGGAGCTCACTGGAGATGATGGGCACCCGTTTAACTCCTTCACCAGGGCCCTCTGAAGTTTTCCGCTTATTCATTTTTTTCTTCTTGGGACTGGAACACACTTTGGCGATATGACCAGTCCCTCCACAGTTGAAACAAATCGCATCCCCCCAATCTTGCAGGGATGCGGGCGCTGAGGTGTCGGGAAACAGCTCCTTCCTCGGACTTTCCCTCTCTGGTACCCCTTGATCCTTGGCCATCAGGGAGGTCAGCATCCCCAACACTTGGGACATCTGCGACTTCAAGGTATCCACCTCTGAGTCTCTCTCTAGGGTCATGGCCGTCCTGACCATCACCGCCGGAGGATGGGTTGGCTCAACTTTTTGGTTCCTTCTTTTGTCTTCCAACATAGCCTCTTCCTCTCTGACCACTCGGATTAAGTCGGGGTACTCCAGGCTCTTCCCGTCCTGTTGAGTGCGTAACGCCAATGCAATGGGGTCCAGGGGCTGAGCTCCCCGCAACACCTGCTGAACACGGGCCTCATCCACCTTCCTTGGATCGATTCCCTTCTTCAGTATAATTTTATGCAGGATCTTATCCAGACGCCTCATGAACTCTGACAGTTTCTCTCCTGTATTTTGGTAGCAGTGTTCCAGCTGGTACGTGAGCTCAGTGACTTTCTCTGTTCCACCGAACACATTCTGCAAAATGTCCAGATAATCCTGTGCATCACAGTCTTTCTTGCTCAGCTTGAGGTTGCGTATGGCCTCCAAGGCAGGCCCCTTCAGACTCTCTGTGATTCTCTGTTTCTTTCGGTGTTCTGGGACTTCCCATTCTTCTAAAGCCTGAGTGGCACCGTCTAACCACTCCTCAAATCCCTCTTCCCCCGAAGGTACAGGCTTCCTTCCAGAAAATTTCCTAAGTTTTCTGTATCCCGACATCGGGTAGTCTGTAGGATCCTTCTTACACTGGGCTACAATCTCCCCCAGGACCGCGCATAATTCTGCGCTGAGGGTGGCCGGTGGTGACCCGGAACTCTTTCTTATGCTTTCCTGCTTTTGGGGACTGCACTGGAGATATCTGTGGAGGTGATGGAATTGGTGTCTGAAACCATTCTCCCTTGACTGGCAGCTCATGTATCAAGCTATAGGTCTGATCATCCATTGCTTTTATGCTTGGACTCTTGAAATGCTCTGGGATTTCATTCTTCCATTCTATTAGTGCGTGGGTCAGTGAAGAATTCGACCTAACATCCATGATCCACACTCTCTGGTGTGGGGACAGCGACATTACTAGCTGCTTTACCGCCGCTTCTTGCCAGATCCCCGGGAGTTCAATGACTACTGCCGCGGCTGAATCGGTGCCAGCCACCGCGCACCACCGTTACACTTCTAATGGGTCCATGCCGGTACTTTTGGCACGTTGCTTGCTGTATCAGGATCCCGGACTCGAGAGCCCCCACGTGTAGCGCTACCCCCAGTTAAGAGAGCCGCTGATTTTTGTTTCGGGCCCTGTATACAGCACCGCCAACCCCCGGCAATCTACTCAACTCACACTGGCACAGTTAGTCTAGGGATTGTTACCTCGTAATGGTCTATACCTGATTATACACAGTCTAGCAGTATTGATAGATAACCACTATCTGCAAAGATGACACTAATACCAATGTGATAAAATATAACTGGATTTATATATTGGTATAAGGATTCAAAGTTAAACACATCACATAGCATACATGCAGAGCCCTGCAGCATTAAACACATTCTTCAGTGATAGTGCAGAGTGATCACCCGCCACGTGCAACTATCTTCTTTCCCTATGCGCAATATGGCGCAGCAACAAAGTTTTAACCCCCACCCTGGTCAGGCCTGACCCAGATTAAAACTCAGTCCCTTATGAGAACACTTCTTCGCATGCAACTTGAACGGTGGTGCACTTTCAGGAAACAATATTTGTAATCCAAGGGGTAGTAAATAACAGGGTGGGCCAAGGCAGTCACTAGGCCCATCAAAGTAAAAGGATAATGAAGTGAGCAAGTGCTCACTCACCACTCTGGACGCGATCCCAGTCCGGGCTTCCACCACTGTGTATCCACACACAGTGTCTCCAACGGCCGGGTCTCCGGTCCAGCTGACGTCAGCAAACTCTAGCAGGAACAGGTGCCACCCAGGCTCTGCAGTGGGGTGGAAGGCTCTTTGGTCGGTATGCAAGGCCCAGGCTTCAGACCTTATACAGCAGCAGATCCGCACAGGGAGTCCTGTTGCTTGCAGCGCGGTGTCCAAAGAGGCCGAGCCTAGCCTCGCCCTCTTCCTATATAGCCCCACCCATGAGTCTCTGCGGCGGCCCAATGCACCCTGGGTGCCAAACGGGGTTCTGGGTAACGTAGTCCAGGGGCCTTAAAGGAGACCCCGCTACAGGAGATAAGTGAAATTATCAAAAGTTCAATCAGTTGTGGCTTGGTCTATTTAAAAAAAATTCTGAACTGGAAGTCCCGTGAAAGTCAATTGAAATCTGAGCCAGAATCAAAAATGTGTGTATTACAGAGCAGAAAAGTGACAGCCCTGCCTGATGAGATGACGGGGCCAGAGCGTAGCCCAAGAGGGGGGCAAGGATACAGATGGGTACAGGGGGGATAAACAAAAAAAAACACATAACATACACATGCATGCCAGGGTAGGATATTTAAGGCTGTTGTGGGGGGCCATCCAGTAGGGATCTGTTCTCACCCGAACACATAAACATGTTCCATGGAAGCCATGTTTTCTTATAATGTTCATGTTTATTTTGTGCAAATAGTACTAGGTCCTCCATTTTGTTGATGTCCTCAATCTTTCTGAGCCACATTTGGATATATGGAGGGTCAGTTTCTTTCCATCGCAAAGCGATGCAGTGTTTGGCAGCATTAAGTAAATGACGTAGCACTGATTTTTTTATACGTTGAAGAGGGAATGTCAGAGCAGTGAAGTAGAAAGAAGGCAGGGTCCTCTGAAACCAGATAGTCCGTAAATTGTTGTGTGAATCTACGTACTTCCTTCCAGAAAGTCTTAACCTTTTCACTGCCAGGGCATTTTTTTTCTCTTTCTTGAAATACTTGCTTAAAAAAATCATTCTAGGATTGAAGATTAGTTAAAACCCCAAAATATTATACTGCATATTTTCTGAAAGCAGAGATCCTGTAGAACAAAATAGTGCCGGTTTCAACTTTTTATATCACATGATATTAATGCAGCAGTTTATTAAGCACAAATAAATATTTAACTATTGTGACATTGTGAAGGCGAGGTGATTGATGCACGTTACGTTTCACCTCGCATGCGTTCATTTGCAGAGAACTACGGTGGAATCCCGTCTGGGTTTAACCAGCCACCTTGGCAGGGTTGGTTCCGGACCAGTTTTTTCAGTCCACTTGTGTCCACAAACAGGTGGTATAAATAAAGAATTGCTCCTGGCCTGGGACTCAGGAAGCCATACCTGAGAGAGAGCTACTGATGTGATGTCTGCTTTGTGAGAGACAGAAAAAGGTTTGCATTATCTTTGTTTTGTGGGTGACTGGGAGAAGCCTTTCACCTATGAGGTAGGATCCTGAACTGTTTAGTTAGTGCGTGCATGGTGAGAATTTATTTTCTGTTTTGTTTATCTGATTTTCATGCAACCTTTTAAAAATAAAATTGGCTAAAAGTCATATTTTAAGAAAATCAATTACCCTTTTTCCCCAGAGAAGGTGATCCCCATTGAGCTAACCCCCACATATGATGGAGGATTCGGGCATCTTCCTGAACAAGTGGAAAGATGGAGGATGTGCTCAAAGTCCTGCTGCAGGCCACTGCAACCCAGCAGGAAATGAACCGCCAGCAGCAGGAAGCCAAATGTCAACAGCAGGAGATGAATCGCCAGGCCACTGCATGAAGCCAATCGCCAGCAGCAGGAAGCCATTGCAGCCCTGCAGGAAATCAACCGCCAGTTTGCGGAGGCCCTGGTGGAGTTAAAGAAAGGGGCCCGCAGGCCCTTTGCTGGTGGAACAGAAAATGGTGCGTACCAGCTATTACCTGCAGAAGATGACACCTGCAGATGATGTGGAAGCTTACCTAGCGACTTTTGAAAGAGTCGCTGTTCGAAAAGGATGGCAAAAAGATCAATGGGCAGGACTGCTAGTGCCTTTCTGACAGGAGAACCCCAAAAGGCCTATTTTGGCCTGGAACCAGATGCTGCCCAGGATTTTGAGACTCTGAAGGCCTAATACACCTCACCAAGAAGTGGCTGCAGCCAGAGACTTTGTCAGTCCCTAAGACTGTGGAGCGTGTAGTCATAAACCGTTATTTACGCACGCTCCCGGCCACTTTGAGGAAGTGGGTCAGCCATGGGGACCCTAAGACTGCAAATCAGCTGGTGGACCTGGTGGAGAGATATACTGCTGCTGAGGACTTGTCCGTGCCCCACTCCAATGTTTTGAGGGGTGAAAAAACACCCGGAGGATCCAGTAAGATTGTTCCAGGGTTCGAGGGTGTGGGAAAAAATTACAAGACTGTTGCCACAGATAAAGAGACTATGGGCTCAGGACCTGGAGACTGGTCAAATAGGTCAGGAAGGTCTCTGAGGCCGTTTAGAGGACTGTGTTCAGAACACATAAAATGTTATCGCTGTTATGCGCTAGGTCATATTTCTGCTAACTGTTTCCTAAATGATGAACCAAAGCAATGTGATAATGCTTTTTTGAAAAAACGCATGTCTTTTTTTGCACAGGTGGCATGTACTGCATCATGTCAGGGATACACAGAAAAACAAATGTGTATGATTTCAGTTGATGGAAGGCCAGTCACTGCTCTGCTAGATTCTGGTAGTGTTGTGACATTAGTTAAAGATGATTTTGTAAATCCTGCAAAGTTACACCCTAGCACTATTGGGGTAATTTGTATACATGGTGACACACGTGACTACCAGACTGCTGTGGTTGAGTTTGATACCCCTTGGGGAACTGTGACACATTCAGTGGGGGTGGTACCTCTACTACTTCATGATGGCCTAGTGGGGAGAGATTTTCCACACTTTTGGAGTTTATGGGAAAACAAAAGGAGTCAGGAGGACAGAGCTCTCCCTGCTGAGGAAACACTGGAACTCACTCCGGACCCTTTTAAATTTAAAGGCAAACTCTTGGTGTGTCCAACGGAGGGGTAGATCCTTTACCTTTTTCGTAATGGCTGGGGAGCAGGGGGAGCTGGAATCCAGCCCCCAGCTTTAGGTCAATGAACAAGAAATTATCTATGACTCTTATGCCGCGTACACACGATCATTTTTCCCGTCTAGAAAAATGAAATTTTTTCCATTGGATGAGAAAAACGATCGTCTGTGGGCTTTTTGTCGTTTTTCTCGACGGGAAAAACGGCATTAATCACGACGAGAAAAATTAGAACATGCTCTAATTTTTCTCGTCGTGATTCCCGTCGTTTTTTTTCCGCGGCAGTTTTCCCATAGGGAAACACTGCCAGGGAGCCCACACACGGTCGTTTTTTTCGACCAAAAAAAAATTTCATTTAAAACGGCCGTGTGCGGGGGGAACAAGCTGTTCCTCGTTTTTCACGTCGATTTTCTCGACGGTGTTTTCACCGTCAAAAAAATTGATCGTGTGTACGCGGCATAATAGTGAGAGTGGACAGAAGGTGGTGCCTGATTTAGAAGTCAGGAAAGATAATTTCCCAAGAGACTCCACACTCAATAGAGCCAGAGAAAATGTTAAAATGATTAATGGTGAATCTGTTGAACCTAATGTAGGGGTGTTGCTTCCCTACGTGGCTCCTAAAAATATCTTGTCTTCCAATAGTCCCAACAGGCATACCTCTACATTACATGGGATCAATTTGCCCACCACATTAGACAGCTTTTCTATTACCTGGTTCCAATACCTTAAAGTGTGGTCGCAGTTCCACATTAAATGTAGGAAATCTGATCCTTCTTGATGACATTGCAGGCAGTTCAATGTAGCCCTATGCCCCTTTCCAAATAGTCTACTTGGGCTAAGATATATCTGATGCATCATATATAATTGAATTAATCTATTATTAGCCGCTGGTGAGACCGTCAGATGTATAGAGCATATCTCCTCCCAATTCTCATCTGTCATATTCGGAATAATCATCTGCCATTTATGTCTTACTCTCAATGGGCTACTGCATATTTTAGCCTGAATTAGATGTGCCTTAGGGCCCTGTGATCTAAGTACTGTTATAAGGGGAAATCTAGATATCTTAGGGTTCTGGTTACATATGAGATATCATGCTGTTTACACAGATACTGTAATCAAATGAGTGTAATGTTCTATAGTTATATAACTGTGTCAATGTGACGATTCCCTTCCGTTTCCAGAAGTCGCAGTCCATGAATATCTTTAACTACTCCAAGTTTGGGTTATTCCAGATTGGAATCTCCAAAGGAGTATCAGTATATCCCACCACTTTTTTTTGTTTCTCTCCATACTGATCGTGCCAGAGTTAATATGGGGATTTTTACCCTTGGTAATCTCGCTGCCTGTGCCTCTAGTCCCACTAACAGTTCATCTACCTCTTAGATCTTAAGCAAGTACCTCTCCACTCCCTCTCCCTGCTCCTGAGCTATCCACTTCTGCAGGTGCTTCAATTGGCCCGCTAGATAATATAGATATATATCTGGCAGAGCCACACCTGCCATGGCTTTAGGTTGTTGCAATGTTGTTAGTTTTAATTTACATTCGCCCATATGAATTTTTTTTTAAACTGGGAGTTCAGTTTGTTAAATATTACTTTAGGTATGATTACTGACAAATGTGAGAACACATATAAGCATTTAGGGACTATTATACTTTTAATAAAATGTATTCTTTCTACTACTGATAATGGCATTTTAGACCATCTCCCCAATTTATATTTAACGTGCTCTTTTAGAGGATATACATTAGCTTTCAATGCCTCCTTCGCTTGTGAGGTAATATAAATTCCCAAATACTTAAAGGACTGTACTATCTTTAATGGGGGGCTCTACCCCCCGTCTCCCATCTGTATTTCCTATCTTAATGGCATTAATGCAGATTTCTGCCAATTTATGTTTAGGCTAGAGAACTCTCCAAATGTCTCTATTATCTTTGTGGCTTCATTTAATGTACTCTTAGCATCTGACATATATAATATGATGTAGTCTGCATACAATCCAATACACTCTGTTTTTTCCCCTAGAGTAATTCCCTTGTAATTCTTTGACTGCCTAAATCTTAACGCTAATGCCCCGTACACACGATCGTTTTTCATGCCGTTAAAACTGCCATTTTAAAGAATGGCCCTGAAAAATGATCGTGTGTATGCTCCAGAGCATTTTTAACGACGTGAAAAACGGCCATTAAAAATTCCGGACATGCTCTCTTTTTTCACGTCGTTTTTCATGTCGTTTTTTTTAACGACGTGAAAAACGATAGTGTGTATGCTTTCACGACGTGAAAAAAAACGCGCATGCTCAGAAGCAACTATGAGACGGGAGCGCTCGTTTTGGTAAAGCTAATGTTGGAAATGGAGATGGCACATTCGTCACGGTGGAATTAATAGCATCGTTTTAATGCTGCGCATTCCGTTCTTCTTTTGATAATGCTTTAAAATTACCCTCTTTTGATAATGACATTGAGAGTTATGCCAAACTTGTTTCTAAAGTAATTCCAAATTGCTCTAATGTTTGTAAAATATTATTTATAAGCCGCACCTCCCTCCTAAATAATACTAATAATAATAAAATAATGTAATTCTCCTTTTTTCTTTAAATTATATTTTACTATTGTGTTTTTTTTTTTTTTGTGGCCTTTTTTTTATTATTTTGGCTTAAATTATTCTTGTGTAAAGTTACCACAACAACCTTCCAAATGTGTCTCATTTGGCCTCAGGGAGGTTTGTGTCCCCTGATAATAACAATAATATAATTTGAGATGTCCCTGCCTGCTCCCTAGCAAGCTCTCTTTTGAAATACAAATCACATAGTCAAGTTTTTTAAGGGCACTAAATTTTTTTTTATTTCAGAACATTAACAAATTAAAGTGGAAGGCAGCACTGGAGAGCCTGCTTGCATTTGTGCATCCCTTTGACCCCACAACAACCATCCAAGATGTCCAAACCAAAATAGAGATTAGATCCCCCAAAAAAAGGAGCCCAATCTTGTCTTGAGCTCCCAGAGGTCAGGAGCCACAGCAGATAAGTCCTATATGTCCCCAGTCTGTGGTACTACAGCAGGCATTATTTTCTCCTCTTCCTTGTAGCCTTCTCTCCAGCCTTCTCTGCAGCCTTGGTTGGTTTCTTCCTTGGAGGCTGGGGATCAGGAGGAGAGGTTGTGGCAGGAGGAGTAGTAGGAGGAGGAGGAGGAGGTGGAGGAGTAGGGACAACCTCCGTTATGTCCGTGTACCTAGTGAGTTCACCCAGCACGCCCTTATTGATGACTTTCAATAGCAGGGTCTCACTGTAAATTTTTTGCTGCAACTCCATTTGCCCTAGTTTGTGGGCGAGGACTGCGGCAAATCCCTCATCAACAGAGGGTGCCTCTCTGAGGGCCGCTGTTGCCTCTCTGAGGAAGGCCCTGGTTTCCTCCTCCACCTGCCTACCTCTCCTTGGCCCTCGTGGTTTAACTACCAGGGGAGGCATCTGGGCTCTTGTGCTGGGCCAAGCCTCCTCCTGGGTGCCACTGGGCCCAGCCTCCTCCTGGGTGCCACTGGGCCCTGCCTCCTCCTGATCCCCAACATCACCCTCTTCCTGGCTCTGCTCTGGCTGTAAAAAAAGAAAGGGACATTATTTATTTTGCCACATCATCATTCACAGACATTGTTCACCTCTAGACATTGTTGAAATCAATGCCAAAAGTTATGTCATTTTCATTGATTCCGCATCCTGGTTTTGTTGTCTTGTGCACATAAAATTAGGCCACTACTGTATCTTGCTCTTCACAAACTTTATTGGTAGAAGTGTACATACCTTTAACAATACTAACATCTATTTAAATTCTACAATTTTGTAAGATATAAATATAGATATCAATACTTTACCTGGCTCCATATCTCCAAATCTGCCTCCTCAAGGCCCTGATCTTGATCCTCAGAGGAAGCCAGAGCAGGGTTGACAGGAAGGCTGGAGGACTGGCTGCAGGGAAGGCTGGAGGGTTGGGTACAAGGAAGGCTGGATTGACCTCTGGGGGGAAGGGTGGAGAGAGATTCCCGCACTTCCAGCTGGTCATCCAGAAAAGCAAGCTTACTGTAGTACCACAGACTGGGTTTATAAACCTTATCTGCTGGTGCACCTGACCTCTGGGACCTCAGGACCATAGTCCTCTGGGTCCTGTATGTCCCTCTGATGGTCGCAATTTTGTTTTTGACATCTTGGAGAGTTGTTGTGGGTATCGTTGTTTGCACAAATGCAAGCAGGCTCTCCAGTGCTGCTTTCCTGGCGTCTTTATTTTTTTAGCGCCACTTTTTGTTTGCCATAATATAGGGAGCTCTTGCCATTTGTCGATGAACTCCCCCATGAAGTCTGGGTTTTTAAAAGTATTCATGATATCTGTAAAAGCGAGAAACCAAAAAAAATATATATTTCAGGCAACATTCCTCAACTGTGCATTGTCTACATATTTTGAGCACACAAATCTCCTCGTCTGATGAACCTCAAAAAGTAAAATTGTTAGGTACCTTCGTCACGACGTTCGTTGCTAACTCCCTCTCCCGACAAATGAACGTATTTCCCAGACATGGATCTTCACTTGATATACACAGCGCATGCGTGAAAATCTGCACACTTTCCCCGCCCCTGACGTTCGATATTGTACTTTTCCCACCCCTTCTCGCTCGTAGTGCTGAACAAAACATGGCGGAGACACAGATGGCTGAGATTACCTCTACAGAGGATGAAATTCCAGAGGAGCCCAAATCAAGACCCAGGAGATATAAGGCATCCAACATGTCATTCGAGGAAATGGTGGAGATGGTCGCCATTTTAAAGAAGGAGGATTATGATGCCAAGCATGGTCCGTATAAAAGGCCTAATCTGGTCAAGTCCAGAATTATGGGCAAAGTGGTCAAAAGTCTTCACAAAAAAATTCGGGGTGTGCAGAACGAAGGAACAGCTCAGAAAACGATGGTCAGATCTGAAGTTGCGGGAGGCCGACCAATATAAAAGAATCAAGAAAGTTATATTAAAAAGTAAGTAATTTTTTTTTAGTTTCCATGGTACATATTATTTTCTTGTATTCTGTCGTGTATTTTTAACTTTCATATAGTACACTGAAAGATACCATCTTTCAGGTTCGTCCGCACAGTAAACGGACGTATTAAACCTCTTTCTCCGTACAGTTCCTCAAACGATGTTTTAGGATCATCCAGTGTGAACACCCATGTATTTTGGTTTATTTGGGGGAGTAAATTTGGGCCTCACTTATTTTTTGGGTGTTAATCCAAAGGACATTTGTTCTTTAGAAAAAACGATATGCATGGTAATGTTAAGGGAGTGAATGCTCAGCAGCTGATGAAACATCTGAACGCAGTAGTACAAGTGTGTGCCTAAAGCCAAAAAGCTTGAGGGTGTCACACACAGGTGATCCTGTGTAGATACTTTGGGGTGTTACAATGTGTCAAATTTGTGTTCAAAATGTATATGCTCTGGTTTTGGCTATGTATCCAATCATTTGTCCCGGTTGGCACAGGGGGTAAAATTTAAAATGGAGCATGCTTCAAAAGAATGATTACAAAGTATTTTTTCATGTTTCTTATTTTAGCAAAATTGAGTCGCTACTAATGAAACTATTCCTTTTATTTCAATCTCCCTAGGGATTCGAAAAGCTACCTCAGATGAGACGATAATTGCAACACCTACAACAATAGCCCCAGAACCCCAGGATGGAGAGGAATGTGATGTTGTGGAAGTGGAAAGTGGCACCACCACAGGTCAGAGAGAAACCAGACACATGCATGTTAAATAGATGTAGGCCTACATATTCTATCCTACATATTTCTTTTTACATTTAGGTGCAGTTCTGGCCGAAGACCCCAATAAGTTGACACATCACAGTGCCCAGATCCTGATCCAATACCTGATGGTCTGCTGTCGTGACCTCGAAAAAATTAAGGGAGACTTGCTAGAGATCAGGGCAAATACAAAGCGGGTAGAGGAAAGGCTCCAAAATATCATGGCTGTGCTTGGGCGTGTCTAATGTTTTTACACCAAATAACGTTTTACTTGCAGAGTTTTATAAGTATTTTTGTTATTTTACCCTTTAATGACTAGCACATGTTTAGCTTTTTCAAAATTTTGACGAATATGTTTGTTTATGCATGGCTGGTCATGCGTTTTAATACACCCGAAATTAAGGGAACATCCACATTTCTAAGGAAGTTTCCCACCTAAAAAAAGAAATAAAGGTATTTTTACATAACAAATAATTGTGGCTTCATTATGTAAATGTGGTGCTGAGTGAACTAATCAATGTTTGGTGTTTACACTGACAATGAAGGCTAATTAAGATTGTTTAATCCACATGGCAAAACAAGTGCACTAGGTAAACCTACCAGAAACATCAAACATTATACAATAAAAAATCCAAACCAATCTTTACTCAAGAAAAAGTTTAATTTTTTTGGTATAAAATTATTAAAGATTGTCTGGCATTTCAATGGCCCCCCTACCCATAAAATAGTCCACATATTGGTTACGGATCTCACGTCCGGTTGGGGGGGCCAAGCCAGGACGGCCAGGTTCCAGGGCCACCAAAGTTTCTGCATTGATTAAAGAGGCCTCAGGCCCACTCAAAGATATATAACTCGTTGAATGCACCCTTAGGAAATTATGCAGCACACAGCACGTCATAACCACATGGTTCCATTTGTATGGGGCAAGGTGGATGGAGGTAAGGAAGAGGCGAAATCGGCTGGCCATGATCCCAAACGCATTTTCCACCACCCTTCTGGCTCTGGCCAGCCGATAATTGAACACCCTCCTCTCAGGGGTGAGGGTGCGTTGCGGGAATGGCCTCATCAAATGGGGTCCCAGGCCAAACGCCTCATCCGCCACAAAGACAAAAGGTAGTCCCTCCACATTCTGCTCCGCTGGTGGCAAGGCCAGCAGATCCAAAAGGAGCCGTTCCCCAAACTCCGTCTAGGCAAAAACTCCTCCATCAGACATCCTGCCATTCTTGCCAACGTCCACATAGAGCAGGGGTCTCAAACTCAAATTGCCTGAGGGCCACATGACAAGTTTTCATATCCCATGGGGGCCGCATGCAAACTTTTAAAACAATAAACTATACCAGCAATAATATACTATACTATACCCAGCACTGATGTCAGCAAACGCATTATTAACCCCCATCACTGGTGTCAGCAAACGCATTATTAACCCCCATCACTGGTGTCAGCAAACGCATTAATAACCCCCATCACTGGTGTCAGCAAACGCATTATTAACCCCCATCACTGGTGTCAGCAAACGCATTATTAACCCCCATCACTGGTGTCAGCAAACGCATTATTAACCCCCATCACTGGTGTCAGCAAACGCATTATTAACCCCCATCACTGGTGTCAGCAAACGCATTATTAACCCCCATCACTGGTGTCAGCAAACACATTATTAACCCCCATCACTGGTGTCAGCAAACACATTATTAACCCCCATCACTGGTGTCAGCAAACACATTATTAACCCCCATCACTGGTGTCAGCAAACGCATTATTAACCCCCAGCATTATCCCCCTACACTGCACAAATACCCCCCACACTCCATAATTACCCCCAACACTGCACAAATCCCCCCACACTCCATAAAATACCCCCCACACTGCACAAATACCCCCACACTGCACAAATCCCCCCACACTGCACAATTACCTCCCACACTCCATAAAATGCCCCCACACTGCACAATTACCCCCACACTACACAATTACCCCCACACTCCATAAAATACCCCCCACACTGCACAAAATACCCCCCACACTGCACAAAATACCCCCCACACTCCATAAAATACCCCCACACTCCATAAAATACCCCCCACACTGCACAAATAGCCCCCCACACTGCACAAATAGCCCCCCACACTCCAAAAAATACCCCCCACATGGCACAAATAGCCCCACACTGCACAAATCCTCCCACACTCCATAAAATACCCCCCACATTCCATAAAATACCCCCACACTGCACAAATCCCCCCACACTCCATAAAATACCCCCCACACTCCATAAAATACCCCCACACTCCATAAAATACCCCCCACACTCCATAAAATACCCCCCACACTGCACAAATCCCCCCACACTCCATAAAATACCCCCCACACTGCACAAATCCCCCCACACTCCATAAAATACCCCCCACACTGCACAAATAGCCCCACACTATACAATTACCCCCCCTCCACACTCCATAAAATACCCCATTCACCCCACTAAGGACTTTGCCTCACTCATCTCTCCTGGCAGTCAGGATCGTCTGGCTCCCGAGTCCTCTCCTCCTGGCTTCCACAGAGGCCTAGTGACAGGGCACCCAGAGAACACAATCTCCCGCTCTGAGCAGCAGGACCCTGGATCGGGGCTCTGAACATCAGTGCTTAGGTGGGCGGGGCGATGGGCGGATCCTTCCTCCGCTCTGTTCTCTCTCTGGGCTGCGGCAGTGTGCAGCGGAGAGGACAGAGGTGATAGAGAGGTAAAGCTCTTCGGCGCCTCCCCTTCTGCGGTGCCTGTGCAAAAAGCTGTCCTGGATCAGCGCTGCGGGCCATTTTTAACCAGTCCGCGGGCCGCAAATGGCCCGTGGGCCGGTACTTTGAGACCCCTGACATAGAGGAACTCGTAGGTGGCCCGACACCACTGCCATCATCACGACGCTGTGGAACCCCTTATAATTATAATAAAAGGATCCCGAATGGGGTGGTGGGACGACCCGAACATGTTTGCCGTCGATGGCTCCTCCACAGTTCGGAAAGTTCCATCGCTGGGCAAACTCGGAAGCCACATTCTGCCATTCATGTGGCGAAGAAGGGAACTGTGGAATTAAAGAAATAATAAATTAATACTTGGAGCCAGAAACATTGAAAGCTGATTTCATACACACATTCATGGCCAACATTGGTAGAAACTGTTCAAAACATAAAAAATTGGAAGCAACAAAAAACAAAGAAACCAAAAAATTATGGGGGGGGGTTTGAAGATGAGTTGGGAATATCACACATGAAGGCTGTAGCACTCTGTATTGAAGTTAACAAAAATGAAACATTCCTAGGCAAAATTTAGGGTGCGTTTTGGTTAAAGCACTACGATGGAACATAGAATAAAAAACATGGAAATGACTAGGCAAGGTAGGTATGGCCCCAGGATAGCATGCTGGAGAGGTTAGGTAAGCCAAATTTACAGGTAGGCCTCAAACCCCAAACTTTAAATAATAAAACATGGGGAGAAAGGGGACATTCCCTGCAGCTAAGAATCATGTGAATTAGGGACTGCAAATAAAGCAAATTAAAAATATCCAAAAATAAAAACCATACAATGTGAATTTTTGAAGAAGAACACTTACCTTAATATAGTCCTCCTGCAAAACTTGAAGGATGGCAGAACAAGTCTCTGGTATAATGATCCCCAGAGCCTGGGGGGATATGCCTGTGGAGAACTTAAGGTCCTGCAGGCTTCTCCCAGTAGCCAGGTATCGCAACGTGGCGATGAGCCTCTGCTCAGCACTGATGGCTTCCCGCATAACGGTGTCCTGCCTGGTAATATAGGGGGACACCAAAGCCAACAGCTGCTGAAATACAGGGTCAGACATCCTGAGAAAATTCCTAAAATCATCAGGATTATTCTCCCTGATCTCCCGCAACAAAGGCATGTGACAGAATTGGTGCCGCTGGAGCAACCAATTCTTGGTCCATGAACTCCTCCTGACCTTGCTCATGGCATGGAGTCGGGATACAGCATGAACCCCTGCACCAACTACAGCACGAACTCTACGACGAGTACGTAGCCGCAACATGGCTAGATAACGGTCGGATGAACAGAACGAACTAGAAGAACGCACGGAAGAACAGCAAGGCCTATGAAGAACAAACTGAAAAACACGAACGTGCAGAGCAGGCCGCACTGAATAAACAGATACGAACTGACTACAAGCAGTGCTAAACAGATACGAACCCACAGGCGCAAACTGAACTCCCGAAAACGATCTTCAAAGCACGAAGACTGAAAAGCGCGAATCGTCTCTCACCAAACTTTTACTAACACGCGGTAACACGGAATTAGCAAAAGCATCCCAAAGGGTGGCGTCATTCGAACGGAACTTCCCCTTTATAGTGCCGTCGTACGTGTTGAACGTCACTGCGCTTTGCTTGATCGTTTTTTTTAATGATGGTGTGTATGCAAGGCAGGCTTGAGAGGAAACATGAAAAAAAACGAGGAGAAAAACGTCGGTTTAAAAAATGACATTAAAAACGATCGTGTGTACGGGGCATTAAGGCTGGATTCACACTTGTGCATTGCGTTTTTGAGCTCCGGAGTCTTTGCAAAGTTCGCAATCAGCCATTCAGCGGTTTCTTTGCGTTTTAGCTGCGGATTTGCTGACCTGGGAGAGGAGAGGGAAGTGTACAGTGGCTGACTGCGATCTCGCCGCTGTTCTCATGAAGGGGAACTCTGCGCCCAATTTTAAATAAAAAACCGGCATGGGTTCCCCTCCAGGAGCATACCAGGCCCTTAAGGTCTGGTATGGATTTTAAAGGAAACCCCCTACGCTGAAAAAACGGCGTGGGGGTCCCCCCAAAATCCATACCAGACCCTTATCCGAGCATGCAGCCCGGCCGGTCAGGAAAGGGGGTGGGGACGAGCGAGCGCCACCCCCCCCTCCTGAACCGTACCAGGCCCCAAAGCACCCTGCCCCCATGTTGATGGGGACAAGGGCCTTTTCCCGACAACCCTGGCCGTTGGTTTTCGGGGTCTGCGGGTGGGGGGCTTATCGGAATCCGGGAGCCCCCAGATCCCGGCCTCCCACCCTATGTGAATGAGTATGTGGTACATCGTACCCCTACCCATTCACCTGGTGGAAAAAATGTCAATAAAAAAACACTACACAGGTTTTTAAAGTAATTTATTAGGCAGCTCCAGGGGTCTTCTTCCGACTTCGGGGGGCTTCTTCCGACTTCGGGGGGTCTCTTTCGACTTCGGGGTCTCTTCTTCTGCTCTCCGGTGTCGTCTCCACTTCTTCTCTCGCTCTCCGGTTCTTTATGCCTTCTGCCGGGCGCCCCGCTATCTTCTTTCAGCTCTTTTGCTAGCGGGGGCCCGGTCTTCTTCGTCGCTCTTCTCTCCTGGAGATGTTGACTCGTCGCTATCTCCCACTGTAATGCCGTGTGCGCGGAGTGCAACGACTTATATAGGCATGGGGCATGGTCACCGGGTGATGCCACCCGGTGACCCCACCCCCATATGATGTCACAGTCCCATCACAGTCACAGTCCCATAATTCCACGGGATCGGCAGAATGGCACTGCTGCGCAAAGCAACGTATATATACATCGCTTTGAATTTCGCACCATGCAGGTGCGCCCCGGACACGAGCTCCATGACCGTGCCCGTGGGACCCGCAGACTCGATGTCCGCCGGTGTCGCGCGATCGTGTCACATAGCTGCAGAACAGGGGGATGCCTGTGTAAACAAGGCATTTCGCTGTTCTGCCTTGTGACAGGACACTGATCTACTGCTCCCTGTCATCGGGAGCAGTGATCAATGTCGTGTCACAGGTAACCCAGCCCCCACAAAGTTAGAATCACTCCCCAGGACACACTTAACCCCTTCCTCGCCCCCTAGTGGGTAACCCCTTCCCTGCCAGTGTCATTTACACAGTAATCAGTGCATTTTTATAGCACTGATCGCTGTATAAATGACAATGGTCGCAAAATAGCGTCAAAAGTGTCCGATGTGTCACCATAATGTCGCAATCACGGTAAAAATCGCTGATCGCCGCCATTACTAATAAAAAAAAAATCATAATAAAAAGGCCATAAAACTATCCCCTATTTTTGTAGACGCTATAACTTTTGCACAAACCAATCAATATACGCTTATTGCGATTTTTTTTTTTTTTTTTATCAATAATATGTAGAAGAATACATATCGGCCTAAACTGAGGAAAAAAAAAATTTTATATATTTTTTGGGGATATTTATTATAGCAAACAGTAAAAAATATTGCTTTTTTTTTTCAAAATTGTCTGTGTTTTTTTGTTTTATAGCGCAAATAATTAAAACCGCAGAGGTGATCAAATACCACCAAAAGAAAGCTCTATTTGTGGGAAAAAAAGGACGTCAATTTTGTTTGGGTGCAACGTCGCACGACCGCGCAATTGTCAGTTAAAGCGACGCAGTACCGAATCACAAAAAATGGCCCGGTCATTGGGCAGCCAAATCTTCCGGGGCTGAAGTGGTTAACTGTGATACTATTTGCGTTCTTCTTATATTAATTGATGTTGATTTCCCTGGAATAAATCCTGTTTGATCATTATGGATAATATAGGTAATAACCATTGTAGCAATACCCCCAGTTAAGAGGGCCGCTGATATAGATTTTGGGCCTGTAACACACTGCTGTCAACCCCCAGTAACTGGCGCTAACCTCCCTTGGCACAGATAGCAGTAAATATGGGATTGAGGAACCCGTTAGCTATGGGAATCACAATACCGCAATAAACATATAACCACCCAGCGTATTTGCTTAACCACAAATACGTTTTACTGGGTATAAAACATACAGGTATAGTTAAACAGTAGTACATATGCCAATGCAGAGCCCTGCAATGTTAACTGTAAAGCATATAAGTTCTAACAGTATTTCGCACACTCAATGTCAATCAACTGCGCTCGCGAGCTTCCCCCTAGTGGGCAAAGATGGCGCCCAAACAGTGTCTAGTTACTACAGTCCACACAACCGACTCCCGCAACCGGACTGCCGCACACAGTCTCACGACTCCCATAGTCTCCGATCCTCTCGACAGTCCTTCGAAGGAAGATGGATGAGGTAACTCTTGGGATCTCCCGTGAAGGCCGGAGGCTCTTTCCAATGACAGACCCAGCGCAGGCTCCACTTGCTAGGTGAGCAACGTCCAAAGAGACCCGCGTGTTGCTCAGCTCCTCCTTAAATAGGCCTTCCCCAGCAGACCTTGCGCCGGGCAATGCACTGTGGGAGTCCCGCTGTACTCTGGGTATAGTAGTCTTTCAGGCTCCTTAAAGGGACACCCCGCTACACCATATTTAACCTTTTTGCAAGAATTTTGGCTAGGATCTTATAATCTATATTTAATTGTGAGATTGGTCTATAAGAGGCACTCACTCAGATCTTTATCCAGTTTCGGTATTAATACTACTGTAGCCTCGTACATAGAGATTGGTAATACTCCACTCACAAATGCCTCTGTATACACTGTGCATAAAACTGGTACTAAAATATCTATATATCTTAAATATACCTCTAAGGGTATACCATCTGTAGCAAGCGATTTCCCGGTTGCCATCTGTAAGATAGCCTCTCTCGCTTCCTCTCTCGCTTCCTCCTCAGCAATCTCTTCTTCCAACATTAAGATCTGCTCTTCCATGAGTTTAGGAAACTCCAAATTATTGAGATATTTCTCTATATCTTCCTCTGCACACATCAAGGTTGATGTATACATTATAACGTAGTATTCATAAAATCTTTCTATTATTTCCTCTACCATATAAACCTCTTCACTACTACTTTTTATTTTTAAGATTACTGAGGGAGTCTGCTGTTTCATTAGAAGTGCTACTAACTTACTTGGCTGTTCTCCCTGATCAATATTCTGCTGTTTTACACACTCAATGTCAATCAACTGCGCTCGCGAGCGTCCCCCTAGTGGGCAAAGATGGCACCCAAACAGTGTCTAGTTACTTTTAAAGTCAGGCCTGACTATAGCAGATACGATGCTCCGTTGGGAGAGATCTTCGCTAGAAATGGTGTTGCACTTAAAAGGGTATTTGTAATCCACAGGGGAAAAGAACAGTCATCTACTTGATATGCACTAAATGATTCAACTATTGCTGCACAACACACGGTCCCTCTTAGGTGCAATGCAACACTCCGGTAAACTGTGGTCCCTGAACGGGGGACACTGAGCCTAAAGATTAGTCAATAAATCCTTGAGCAAGTGCTCTCTCACCCGACCGAACCAGTCCACACAACCGACTCCCGCAACCGGACTCCCGCACACAGTCTCACGACTCCCGTAGTCTCCGATCATCTCGATAGTCCTTAGAAGGAAGATGGATGAGGTAACTCTTGGGATCTCCCATGAAGGCCGGAGGCTCTTTGGATCACAAGGCCCAACTCTCAGGCCCAGTCCAATGACAGACCCAGCACAGGCTCCACTTGCTAGGTGAGCGACGTCCAAAGAGACCCGCGTGTTGCTCCGCTCCTCCCTAAATAGGCCTTCCCCAGCAGACCTTGCACCGGGCAATGCACTGTGGGTGTCCCGCTGTACTCTGGGTATAGTAGTCTTTCAGGCTCCTTAAAGGGACACCCCGTTACACACTCCCCCCGCTTAGAGTCTTTGGTCCCCAAAGATAAACAGTTAACAAATTTTGTTATCATATGAACATTCAACACAATGTACGGCCACAAAGGAGCCTGGCAGAGGAACCTCCCATCAAGCCTTGGGTGAGAGGTTGTCTTGCCCACAAGTCACATTAGTGGAAGTTACCTGTCTAACTGTGCCAGGGAGCGAGCTAGGGTTGCCCTCTACTAAATTCACAGTAGAGGGGACAGGCTTATCTACTGTCCTTCTTGTAGTGGCAATAGTCTCTTCCGAGCTCTCTCCCATCTGAGTATATGTTAGTCTTCTTAGGGGGTGGATGGTCCTTTTCTCTCTCTGTTCTCTAGGGGCCGGAGTTTCTACTGCAGTGGATTCACCCAACTCTCCTTCTAATAAGTCCGGTACATTGGGTTCCAATGGTCCAGGGGCATCTACTTCAGGTGCAGAGAGGTACAAGGAATCCCTGGGATCTTCTTCTGGAAAAAAGTTCTGGGCATCCTCCCATTCCTCCCATTCCTCAGTAAGAGTAGCAAGTGGTATGAATTCAGCAGCCTCCGCATTTAAAGTGTCTCTAGTGGTAACCTCAGATGATGGGGTGGCTGTGGCCATGGATTCAGGTATTGGCGGTGTCCACAACCAATCAAGTTCCAATTCTTCATCTTCACTCTGGTCTTGGGCAGCCATCTCTTCTAAATGGGCTGCTTGAGACCTGGTAACAGGTCTGGGGGTACTGGAGGCTGAAAAGGGCCCAGAAGGATCCAAGGTAGGGGGCAAACGGACTGCTTCAGAGAGGGGCAGTAAGTGATTCCTGTGCCATGTCTTCAATGGCCCCACACTCCCTTCTGGCCTGAGTTGGTATACTGGTAAGCCTGGCAGTTGTTTACAGATCACATAGGGTTGGGACCTCCACCGGTCGGCCAGCTTATGTTTTCCTGGTATGCCTAAGTTCCGCAACAGCACTCTGTCTCCTGGCTGTAGGTCATGAATCCGAACCTTGAGGTCGTAGCTCCGCTTATTCCTGGCTCCTCTTTGATCGGAAGTCACCTGGGCCTTTTCATATGCCAGTCTTAAACTCTGTCGCAACCGGTCCACATATCCTTTGTGAGAAGCCACAGATGTATGATCTATTGAAGTGCCAAAGGCTAGGTCTACAGGTAATCTTGCTTCCCTGCCGCACATCAACCTGTAAGGGGAGTATCCAGTGGCATCACTATTTGTACTATTATATGCATGCACAAGGGCAGCCACATGCTTGCCCCAATGCTGTTTCTTCTCTATACTCAAAGTCCCCAGCATATTTAACAATGTCCAATTAAAGCGTTCGGGCTGAGCATCCCCTTGTGGGTGGTAGGGGGTGGTTCGGGTCTTCTTTATACCCAGGGAGTCCAACAGTTTCCGTATCAGTCTACTTTTGAAGTCCCTTTCTTGATCCGTGTGGAGGCGTTGAGGTAGTCCGTAATGTACAGAACTTCTCGACAAGTACTTTGGCCACTGTGGAGGCCTTCTGGTCTTTGGTTGGGAATGCCTGAGCATATTGGGTGAAATGATCGGTTATCACCAGAACATTCCCATGTCCACTCAAATCAGGTTCTATACAAAGAAAATCAATGCATACCAGATCCAAAGGCCCTTGACTTTGTAGCTGGCCCATTGGGGCAGCTTGATGAGGCAGAGTCTTTGTATGCAGCTTGCACATGAATGGCAATATTCTTCCACTTCAGCCCGCATACAGGGCCAGTAAAACCGATTCCTCATGAGTTGGAAGTTTCTTTCCGATCCTAGGTGACCATGATCGTCATGTAAAGCGGTCAGAACAGTCTTTCGGTACTTCTCGGGCAAAAACAGTTGCCACTTATCCTCCAGATCATCAGAGGGGCCCCTTCGGTAGACCACCCCTTGATGTATCTGTAACCGGTCCCATTCTTTTCTCAATAGGCGAGCCTCCTTTGAGGGGTCCTTCAGGAGTAAGTCTGGGGTTTGGTTCTCCAATGCTTCCAAGGCCAGTCTCCCCAGCGGGTCTTCCAACTGATCTCTCCTTAGATCTCTCTTTGAAAGTCTGGGTAGATTCTCCTCTCCAATCTGTGCCACATCACAGTAATACTTGGGTACTCCAACAACCGAGACCCCAATTTCTTCAGCCCTGGATCCTCCACTGGCTAGGAACTCCGGTCCTTGACACAGGGCCCGTACTCCCTCCGGGGGCAGCTGAGTCCAGTCTCCTGCAGGATTGGTGGGGGTATAGGCCCTTCTGGATAAGGCGTCTGCATCTCTGTTTCCAGTCCCAGGTCTGTACTTCAAACTGAAGGTGAACCCTGAGAGGGCTGCCAGCCAATGGTGGCCGGTGGCATCCAGCTTGGCTGTGGTCAGAAGGTAAGTGAGCGGGTTATTGTCTGTTTTAACCACAAATTCGGCTCCATACAGGTAGTCCCTCAGCTTGTCCACCACAGCCCACTTCAAGGCCAATAATTCCAACTTATGGGTGGGGTAATACTTCTCAGCTGGGGTCAAGCTTTTGCTCACATAAGCAACGGGTCTCAGCTGGTCATCCATGTTCCTGATACAGCACTCCTCCCAGACCATCATGACTGGCATCCACATGTAACTCGTACGGCTTCTTGGTGTCCGCATAAGCCAAGACAGGGGCAGTTGTCAAGCTCTCCTTCAATCTTGTGAACGCTTCTTCAAATTTTTCCATCCACTGATCTTCCACAAACTCCCCCGGCTTCCTAGGGGCCAAGTCATCCTCCTCTCCTTCTGTCTTCAAGAGTTCATTCAAGGGCTTGGCGATCCTGGCAAACCCCTCCACAAACTTTCGGTAATAGGAGCAGAACCCCAAGAATGATCTAAACTCAGTCACTGTAGTGGGCCGGGGCCAGGAGGTAACAGCCTCCAACTTTTCTGGATCTGTGGACACTCCTTCGGCAGACACAATGTGCCCCAGGTAGTGGACTGAAGATTGATAAAACTGGCACTTCTCCAAATAAAGCTTGAGTCCCTCATCACTGAGTCTCTTCAAGACCTTTTCCAGCCTTTCCTCATGCTCTTCTAGAGTCTTCCCGAACACAATTATATCATCCAGATAAACCAACACTTCAATGAGATTCATGTCCCCTACTGTCTTCTCCATAAGTCGCTGTAAGGTGACTGGGGCTCCTGACAAGCCTTGGGGCATGCAATGGAATTCATAGGTGATAAAGGCCGTTTTTTCTCGGTCATCCGGGTGCATTGGAATCTGGTAATACCCGCTCTTCAGGTCCATTACACTGAACCACTTTGCTCCAGGCAAACTCTGTAGGGCATCCTCTATTCATTGGGTTGTGTATTGATCGGGTATCGTTCTTCTATTGAGGGTCCGATAATCAATACATAACCTCAATGACCCATTTTTCTTCCTAACCACCACTATTGGAGAGGCGTATGGGCTCCTAGACTCTCGGATGACACTGGTTCTCTTTAACTCTGTCAGTTGCTCTTGCAGATCTTCTAAATCAGCCAAGGGGACCCGCCGGACTCTCTCCCGGAATGGCCTGTCCTCCTGCAGGCGGATCCTGTGGGTAGCACTTTTTGCACACCCCACGTCAAACTCATCCCTTGAAAAGATCTTCTGCCATCTAGTCAACTGGGCTCTGGCCCTCTCCTTCCAAGCTGGGGGTAAGGCGGTCTCCAGCAAGCAAAGTTTCTCCACAGTAGCTCCCCTTCCTTCTTCCTTCTCCAAATCTGACAAGGCAACTGGGGTAGCAGAATTCACTTGGCCTAACAGCATCCTGGCTGGGATCCTCACAGGTGTGTCGGTAGTATTCCTGATGCTCACCGATACCCTGCCACTGGCCTTCTTCAGGGCTCTTAATGGAACTACTTCAGGGATTACTTCCAACCCTGGATGGGTGTCTAAGGAATCTGATTCCAGAACTACGAAGGGATCAGGTTGTTCCCATGTAAGCTTTACAGTGGCCTTCAGGCTGGCAACCTCACCAGGTTGTAGTATCTTCTCCCTCTTATCTAGCTTCCAGATCTTTCCCACTCCTTCTGTTGGAGCTTTCTTTTCCAATACCAGATGCTGATAGGCCTGTTGTAACAAGGATGGATTCTGGTTGTTGGGGCATCCTGTTCCTGTACTATAGGGGCCAATAATCTCCTGACCAGGTCAGTGTTCGTCCCTATTATAAGGGAACTCTTGTTGGCTCCTGGTGGGCGAGGGCAGACCACCGCTAATGTATCAAAAACTTCTGTGTCCCCGGCTACTGAAGGGTTGAAAGCCAATCTAATTGGGAGGTATCCATTGTACGGGAAGCTTTGGGTTCCAATTCCCCATATTTGCAAATCTTCCAGCTTCTGCAGGGGCAAATATCTCAGATGTTTCAAGTAAAAGTCCCGGTACAGAAGGGTCACTTGAGCTCCTGTGTCGAGAATGGCCTTTGTGTAGATCCCCTCCACTTGAATGGGGACCACAGGGGAGGGTCCCACCAGTTTGACAGGGAATTTTCTCGGAGAGGTTTCCTTCTTAGATTCCATGGGTTTGTTTTTGTGTGATTTTTTTTCTTTTTACTCTCTTCCTGGATCTGAGTCCTTGTTGGGCCTGGTATGCATTGATCTCTTGTCAAGTTTTGGGTTTGGACTTAAGGTGAGGGATATTGAGTTTGTGGGATGTGGAATTGTCCCCCTCTCTTCTTGGCTTTTCTTGTTCTCTGATTCCTTTGGAGTTTACTGGAACTGACGGGCACCAGGTTGACTCCTTCACCGGGGCCCTCTGAAGTTTTCCGCCGGCTTGCGGTATGTGCCTTGGGTCTTCCTCGGGCTGGGACACACTCGTCCGTAATGCCCAACCCTTCCACAGTTGAAACAAATCTCTTCTCTTCCGGCTTGATGGAAAACTTTCGTTTATGCGCTGTTTCTTCTGGGTTTCTGTCACTTCCCATCCTTCCACAGCCTGCATTGCTTGTTCCATCCATGTATCAAAGTCTTCTTCCCCGAGTGGCACAATTTGCCTACCCGAGAACATTCTGAGTGTCCGGTACCCACGCACACAGTGTTACTCTTTTGACATTTTGCTACAAGGTCCCCTAGAGTGTTGAGAAGCCTATGGCGGTCAGGGTCGCCGCAGAGGTTGTTGTCTCTTTTGTCTGTTTCCCCCTATTTGTATTTTCAGGGGGTTCTCTCTTTATAGACTTTGCATGCGCTAAGCGGTATGTCTTCTGGTCTATGGACTGCACACTCTGGCCTCTAAAACTCTCAGGTATCTCCTCTCTCCATTCTACCAATGCATAGGTATAGGAGGTATCTTCGTCTGGCCTGAGGTCAAGTAACCATGCCTTCTGGCTCGGGGACAGCAACTCCAAGAGCCGCTTTACATCGCTTCCGGACCAATCTTCCCCGGGAAGTTCAATGACTACAGCCATGTCTGGAAAAGCGCCGGCTGATGCGCACCACTGGGTCACTGCTAACAGATCCATGCCGGTGCTTCTGGCAGGCTTGATTGCAGCGTACAGGATCCCGGACTCTGAGCCCCCACGTGTAGCAATACCCCCAGTTAAGAGGGCCGCTGATATAGATTTTGGGCCTGTAACACACTGCTGTCAACCCCCAGTAACTGGCTCTAACCTCCATTGGCACAGATAGCAGTAAATATGGGATTGTGGAACCCGTTAGCTATGGGAATCACAATACCGCAATAAACATATAACCACACAGCGCATTTGCTTAACCACAAATATGTTTTACTGGGTATAAAACATATAGTTAAACAGTAGTACATATGCCAATGCAGAGCCCTGCAATGTTAACTGTAAAGCATATAAGTTCTAACAGTATTTCGCACACTCAATGTCAATCAACTGCGCTCGCAAGCTTCCCCCTAGTGGGCAAAGATGGCGCCCAAACAGTGTCTAGTTACTACAGTCCACACAACCGACTCCCGCAACCGGACTGCCGCACACAGTCTCACGACTCCCATAGTCTCCGATCCTCTCGACAGTCCTTCGAAGGAAGAAGGATGAGGTAACTCTTGGGATCTCCCGTGAAGGCCGGAGGCTCTTTCCAATGACAGACCCAGCGCAGGCTCCACTTGCTAGGTGAGCAACGTCCAAAGAGACCCGCGTGTTGCTCAGCTCCTCCTTAAATAGGCCTTCCCCAGCAGACCTTGCGCCGGGCAATGCACTGTGGGAGTCCCGCTGTACTCTGGGTATAGTAGTCTTTCAGGCTCCTTAAAGGGACACCCCGCTACACCATATTTAACCTTTTTGCAAGAATTTTGGCTAGGATCTTATAATCTATATTTAATTGTGAGATTGGTCTATAAGAGGCACTCACTCAGATCTTTATCCAGTTTCGGTATTAATACTACTGTAGCCTCGTACATAGAGATTGGTAATACTCCACTCACAAATGCCTCTGTATACACTGTGCATAAAACTGGTACTAAAATATCTATATATCTTAAATATACCTCTAAGGGTATACCATCTGTAGCAAGCGATTTCCCGGTTGCCATCTGTAAGATAGCCTCTCTCGCTTCCTCTCTCGCTTCCTCCTCAGCAATCTCTTCTTCCAACATTAAGATCTGCTCTTCCATGAATTTAGGAAACTCCAAATTATTGAGATATTTCTCTATATCTTCCTCTGCACACATCAAGGTTGATGTATACATTATAACGTAGTATTCATAAAATCTTTCTATTATTTCCTCTACCATATAAACCTCTTCACTACTACTTTTTATTTTTAAGATTACTGAGGGAGTCTGCTGTTTCATTAGAAGTGCTACTAACTTACTTGGCTGTTCTCCCTGATCAATATTCTGCTGTTTTTGAAAAAAAAGTTTATGTTTGGCATTAGCCATCAGGTGTTTTTTATACTCACAAGTAGAGTTGAGCGGATACCTGGATGTTCGGGTTCGACGGGTTCTGCCGAACTTCGGAAAAAAGTTCGAGTTCGGGACCGAACTTGACCCGAACTTGACCCCGAACCCGAATCCCATTGAAGTCAATGGGGACCCGAACTTCTGAGGACTATTCGCTCTTGTTTCCTGTGCTTAGAACTGTCCATGCACAAAGTGTCATTTCTGCAGGAAAAAAGTAATTTATAACTCACTCGCGGCTATAATGAATTGTCGGCTCCCGGCAATACATAGAAAAGTCATTGATAAAAAAAAAAAGCGTGCGGTTCCCCCAAATATCCATACCAGGCCCTTCAGGTCTGGTATGGATTTTAAGGGGAACTCCACCCCAAATTAAAAAAAAAATAGCGTGGAGTACCCCAAAAATCCAGACCAGACCCTTTATCCGAGCACACAACCTGGCAGGCCGCAGGAAAAGAGGGTGGGACGAGAGAGCCCCCCCCTTCTGAACCGTACCAGGCCACATGCCCTCAACATGGGGAGGATGTCCCCATGTTGATGGGGACAAGGGCCTCATCCCCACAACCCTTGCCCGGTGGTTGTGGCGGTCTGCGGGCAGGGGGCTTATCGAAATCTGGAAGACCCCTTTAACAAAGGGGACCTCCAGATCCCGGCCCCCCCTATGTGAATTGGTAAGGGGTACATTGTACACGTACCATTTCACAAAGAAAGTGTAAAAAAATTCACAGACACCGTTGGTAAAGTCCTTTATTTAAAAAAAAAAAACATTCCAGCGATGAAATCCAGTGTCCCGCGGCGATCGATGTCCAGCGCTGTCCACACGAAACGTGTCCCGCGGCAATCGATGTCCAGTGCTGTCCACACGAAACGTCATTGGCTGAGCCTGAGTGGACCTGATGGGGAACTTCCTCCGCAGCGTATTAAATGAATAGACCCGCCCCTTCTAAAGTTCCCCATCAGGTCCGCTCAGCCAATGACGTAGGTGTAAGGCTGAGGACCTGATGCGGAACGTGAGAAGGGGCGGGTCTATTCATTTATTATACTGGAGGAAGTTCCCCATCAGGTCCGCTCATCCAATGATGTAGGCGGGGTCTGACATACGAGGGGGCGGACCTGATGGGGAACTTCCTCCACAGTGTAATACATGAATAGACCCGCCCCTTCTCACATTCCGCATCAGGTCCTCAGCCTTACACCTACGTCATTGGCTGAGCGGACCTGATGGGGAACTTTAGGAGGGGCGGGTGTATTGTATGCCCATGTTGAGGGGATGTGGCCTGGTACGGTTCAGAAGGGAGGGGCGCTCTCTCGTCCCCCCCCCCCCCTCTTTTCCTGCGGCCTGCCAGGTTGCGTGCTCGGATAAAGGGTCTGGTCTGGATTTTTGGGGGTACTTAACGCCTTTTTTTTTTTTTATTTGGGGTGGAGTTCCCCTTAAAATCCATACCAGACCTGAAGGGCCTGGTATGTATATTTGGGGAAACACCACGCATTTTTTTTTTTTAATTTGCGGCAGGGTTCCCCTTAATATCCATACCAGACCTGAAGGGCCTGGTAATTGAATTTGGGGGGACCCCTACGCATTTATTTATTTTTATCAATTACTTTTCTATGTATTGCCGGGAGCCGACAATTCATTATAGCCGCGAGTGAGTTTTAAATGACTTTTTTTCCTTCAA
Organism: Rana muscosa; assembly: GCA_029206835.1. Lineage (NCBI taxonomy): Eukaryota > Metazoa > Chordata > Amphibia > Anura > Ranidae > Rana > Rana muscosa. The sequence continues at coordinate 45,992,726 of CM055118.1, forward strand.
AAATGGCACTTTGTGCAGGGACAGTTCTAAGCACGGGAAACAAGCGCGACTTTACATGCATATTGCCGAACACCGGACCCGAACCCGATCATACAGTCAATTGTTCGGGTTCGGGTTCGGGACCCAAAAGTTCGGTACGGACCCAAACTTTACAGTTCGGGTCCGCTCAACCCTACTCACAAGTAAGGTTTTCCCATTTTTGCTGATTAGAATATGAATTGTTAATTATAAATTTTGCTTCTGCTCGGGCACATGCCCACTCTAGCTCTTCCACTTGTTGCCTATTATTCTGTTTTATATATGAGATTGTGGATTTCAGGCCCCCCTAAGTATGCCTTAAAAGTGTCCCGTAAATTCCCATCCATCTGTGTCTCTCTTTGGGCCTCAAGGAACACCTCCAGTTGTTCTGGTATACGATCATTAGCTCCTATCTGCAACAACCAGTAAGGGTGCACTCTCCATCCTAAGCGTTTTCCCATAGGGCTTATTAACAGCTTACTAACCATAGGTGAGTGGTCCGATGCTCCCCTGGGGAGATAGACTACTGAGTCTACGAATGATATTATTTGCTCATTCCCCAATATTAAATCATACTTCCCTTCCCTGGTGTCAAGCATGATTAAGCCCTAGTTTGAAGGTTCTTAATTCTCCATATATCTACCCATCCAACCTCCTCGACAAACTTCCCAAATTTAATCTTTCCACCCACTTGATCCCTAGGGAGCTTTCCATGTTTATTCATAACTGGATTTGTTAACATATTAAAATCCCTATGCATATAACATATGCCTCTGGATATAGTGCCATAAATATCACTGCTTCTTTTAATATCTTCATATTAGCCAGAGGTGGATTATACAGTCCTATAATCACAAATGGTAATGTATACAGTCTAGCATATACAAATATATATCTCCCCTCTGGGTCTCTTTTTACCCGCATACATTCCCAGGATACCGTCTGGTGTACCATTGAGGTAACTCCCCTTGAATAAGTTGTATGGTACGCATGGTCTAACCACTGAACCCATGTTTTTTTTAACTGATGGGAATGCTCTTTTATCATATATGTTTCCTGTAAGCATATTATTTTGGCCTGGGCCTTGCGTATAATTTATTTTATTTATTTTTAAATATATTTTTATATTTTTTTACAATATTTTTTAATTATTTTTTTACAATTTTTAGAAGCTCTGTTTTGGGTCTTTGGTGAAATTTCAAGGGTCTAAACAGACCCTTGATGTTTCACTTTTGAGACAGAGAAAGGAACTGAGGACGAAGATTCCCCAGTCCCTTTTTCTGCATCTTCAGCTGCACTGAACCGTGAGTGAATGGGAAGTGCTGTGTGCTGAGCGGCTTCCTGTTTATTTACAAACTGAAGCCTAGTAAACTAGTGCTTCAGTTAAACATGACCACAGAAGCGATCGGTACAGATCACTCACTGTGTTTATTCAAAAAGGAAAGGGACGGTAAATGAAATATTTACTGTCCCACTGCTCTCCATCCTGAAACATCTTCCGTAGCAGCCGGCGGGGGAGGAGAGGAGGGAAGATGAAAGCACTGCTGAGAGGAGACAGGGGGTGGCAGAAAGCAGGGAAGATCAGAACGGGGTGATTAGGGTGTGCCCAGACACATCCGGCACACCCTGCATGCTCGCCTATGATCTCTACATACTGCACAGTTATGGTACTGTAGCAATTCTATAATTATAGTGCTATAATCAGATCACACTATAATATTGCATTGAACAAAATATAATCTCTAAGTCATTTATTCAATAACTGATCATTAACACACCAGTCATTGTAATTTCTGACATACAATTAGGGGTGTCTAAAAACCTGTATATTAAAATCATTGTGAAAATATATCACAATCAGTAAAACATAGCTTAAAATATGTTATTGAAGCCAAACAAGACAAGACAGATAACAATAAAAATAAACTCACAAAGGTTTTGACCTTTTCCCTGCCTACAAAGAAAGAAAAAAATTATTTTGTTGTTGTCTGTTTCCCATCAGTTCACCAAGACAGGAAGCTGAGGCATGGCTGAAGGCAAATAGTGTTCACTACATTTTCTCCAGAGCTTAGGGAATAAGGTTAAGCTCTACTGTCTTCTAGGGATAAGCTTTATGTTCGGGTCGAACATGAGTTTGACTCAAACAATTTGGGGTAATTAGGAAGTGATTCCGCGCTAACAAAATATAGAATATGAACACATGACCACTAATTCAATTAGTGAATAGGGATGGGCCCGGTGCTCGATTCGAACCCATGTTCGAATCGAGCATCGGGCGTTCGCTCGCTCGTCGAGCCCAGAACTATTTGGGCCGTTCGCATCACATTCGTGTGATGCGAGCGGCCCCGCAATGCATTGCGGCCGGCGCGGCCGGCGCAGTGCATTGCTGGCTGATGATTGGCCAAGCATGCACTGTGACCCCGCATGCTTGGCCAATCACAGCGCCCGAAACTCGGAGAGCAATAATTGGCTACAGGCAGGACGCCTGTAGCCAATTACAGCTCAGGGGCTTTAGTACACGCCCCACCATTTAAAAGGCCGCCACGCCATCGGCCCCGGTCACATGAGTTCCGGCTTTAGGAGAGATTAGTCTGCTGATTCTGTCTTTGCTTGATACTGAAAGATTTGCTCTTCTTTGCTAAACCATTGGCTATTTCTTTGCTAAACCATTGCTACCTAAGTCATTGATCGTTCATTGCTGCTGATTGCACAGTTAGTGTGTTATTAGCTGCTGCTGGGGATTAGTCTGGTGCGTGCTTACTGTTAGTACAGTATTGCAGTAGTACCAACCGCAGTGCTGTTAGCACAGCATTGCACCCCAACAGCACCCATAGGACTTCTAGTGTGTTAGTGGCAGCAAACAGAGCTCCTATATTTTCTTCTCAGCAGCACCCATAGGACTTCTAGTGTGTTAGTGGCAGCAAACAGAGCTCCTATATTTTCTTCTCAGCAGCACCCATAGGACTTCTAGTGTGTTAGTGGCATCACACAGAGCTCCTATATTTTCTTCTCAGCAGCACCCATAGGACTTCTAGTGTGTTAGTGGCAGCAAACAGAGCTCCTATATTTTCTTCTCAGCAGCACCCATAGGACTTCTAGTGTGTTAGTGGCATCACACAGAGCTCCTATATTTTCTTCTCAGCAGCACCCATAGGACTTCTAGTGTGTTAGTGGCAGCAAACAGAGCTCCTATATTTTCTTCTCAGCAGCACCCATAGGACTTCTAGTGTGTTAGTGGCAGCAAACAGAGCTCCTATATTTTCTTCTCAGCAGCACCCATAGGACTTCTAGTGTGTTAGTGGCATCACACAGAGCTCCTATATTTTCTTCTCAGCAGCACCCATAGGACTTCTAGTGTGTTAGTGGCAGCAAACAGAGCTCCTATATTTTCTTCTCAGCAGCACCCATAGGACTTCTAATGTGTTAGTGGCATCACACAGAGTTCCTATATTTTCATCTCAGCAGCACCCATAGGACTTCTAGTGTGTTAGTGGCATCACACAGAGCTCCTATATTTTCTTCTCAGCAGCACCCATAGGACTTCTAGTGTGTTAGTGGCAGCAAACAGAGCTCCTATATTTTCTTCTCAGCAGCACCCATAGGACTTCTAGTGTGTTAGTGGCAGCAAACAGAGCTCCTATATTTTCTTCTCAGCAGCACCCATAGGACTTCTAGTGTGTTAGTGGCATCACACAGAGCTCCTATATTTTCTTCTCAGCAGCACCCATAGGACTTCTAGTGTGTTAGTGGCAGCAAACAGAGCTCCTATATTTTCTTCTCAGCAGCACCCATAGGACTTCTAGTGTGTTAGTGGCAGCAAACAGAGCTCCTATATTTTCTTCTCAGCAGCACCCATAGGACTTCTAGTGTGTTAGTGGCAGCAAACAGAGCTCCTATATTTTCTTCTCAGCAGCACCCATAGGACTTCTAGTGTGTTAGTGGCAGCAAACAGAGCTCCTATATTTTCTTCTCAGCAGCACCCATAGGACTTCTAGTGTGTTAGTGGCAGCAAACAGAGCTCCTATATTTTCTTCTCAGCAGCACCCATAGGACTTCTAGTGTGTTAGTGGCATCACACAGAGCTCCTATATTTTCTTCTCAGCAGCACCCATAGGACTTCTAGTGTGTTAGTGGCAGCAAACAGAGCTCCTATATTTTCTTCTCAGCAGTAGGGATGAGCTTCGTGTTCGAGTCGAACATACGTTCGACTCGAACATCGGCTGTTCGATCGTTCGACGAAGATCGAACGATTTGGGCCGTTCGCGCCAAATTCGAGTGACGCGAACGGCCCACAATGCACTACGCCATCGCAGTGTCATCCAGGCGCTGTGATTGGCCAAGCATGCACTGTGACCCCGCATGCTTGGCCAATCACAGCGCCGGCAGCGAGGAGAGCAATGATTGGCCACAGGCAGGATGCCTGTGGCCAATTATTGCTGAGGGTGTTTAGTACACGCCCCACACTATAAAAGGCCGCCAGCACGGCGGCCTAGTGTAGTGTGTTCCGGAGCAGGGATAGAGCAGCATAGGCAGGGACAGTGACTGTTATTTCTTTCTTGCTTAACCTGGATTCCTTTAGTTTAGGGAAAGAGAAGGATAGGTAGGGAGAGTGTCAGTGTGTTTTGTGCTTGTGCTATAGTGTGCTTAAAAAAAACATTTATTCTAGGGACAGAAAACTGTAGGTAGGGACAGTGTCAGTTTCTTTCACTCTGCAAGTCCTTGTTTCCAGGGACCTGGAAGGACAGTGAGTGAATTGTCCTTGTGCTATATTGTGCTTAAAAAAACATTTATTCTAGGGACAGAAAACTGTAGGTAGGGAGAGTGTCAGTTTATTTCACTCTGCAAGTCCTTGTTTCCAGGGACCTGTAAGGACAGTGAGTGAATTGTCCTTGTGCTATATTGTGATTAAAAAAAACATTTTTTCTAGGGACAGAAAACTGTAGGTAGGGAGAGTGTTTTTTTTCTTTCACTCTGCAAGTCCTTGTTTCCAGGGACCTGTAAGGACAGTGAGTGAATTGTCCTTGTGCTATATTGTGCTTAAAAAAAAACATTTATTCTAGGGACAGAAAACTGTAGGTAGGGAGAGTGTCAGTTTATTTCACTCTGCAAGTCCTTGTTTCCAGGGACCTGTAAGGACAGTGAGTGAATTGTCCTTGTGCTATATTGTGATTAAAAAAAACATTTTTTCTAGGGACAGAAAACTGTAGGTAGGGAGAGTGTTTTTTTTCTTTCACTCTGCAAGTCCTTGTTTCCAGGGACCTGTAAGGACAGTGAGTGAATTGTCCTTGTGCTATATTGTGCTTAAAAAAAACATTTATTCTAGGGACAGAAAACTGTAGGTAGGGAGAGTGTCAGTTTATTTCACTCTGCAAGTCCTTGTTTCCAGGGACCTGTAAGGACAGTGAGTGAATTGTCCTTGTGCTATATTGTGATTAAAAAAAACATTTTTTCTAGGGACAGAAAACTGTAGGTAGGGAGAGTGTTTTTTTTCTTTCACTCTGCAAGTCCTTGTTTCCAGGGACCTGTAAGGACAGTGAGTGAATTGTCCTTGTGCTATATTGTGCTTAAAAAAACATTTATTCTAGGGACAGAAAACTGTAGGTAGGGAGAGTGTCAGTTTATTTCACTCTGCAAGTCCTTGTTTCCAGGGACCTGTAAGGACAGTGAGTGAATTGTCCTTGTGCTATATTGTGATTAAAAAAAACATTTTTTCTAGGGACAGAAAACTGTAGGTAGGGAGAGTGTTTTTTTTCTTTCACTCTGCAAGTCCTTGTTTCCAGGGACCTGTAAGGACAGTGAGTGAATTGTCCTTGTGCTATATTGTGCTTAAAAAAACATTTATTCTAGGGACAGAAAACTGTAGGTAGGGAGAGTGTCAGTTTATTTCACTCTGCAAGTCCTTGTTTCCAGGGACCTGTAAGGACAGTGAGTGAATTGTCCTTGTGCTATATTGTGATTAAAAAAAACATTTTTTCTAGGGACAGAAAACTGTAGGTAGGGAGAGTGTTTTTTTTCTTTCACTCTGCAAGTCCTTGTTTCCAGGGACCTGTAAGGACAGTGAGTGAATTGTCCTTGTGCTATATTGTGATTAAAAAAAACATTTTTTCTAGGGACAGAAAACTGTAGGTAGGGAGAGTGTTTTTTTTCTTTCACTCTGCAAGTCCTTGTTTCCAGGGACCTGTAAGGACAGTGAGTGAATTGTCCTTGTGCTATATTGTGCTTAAAAAAAACATTTATTCTAGGGACAGAAAACTGTAGGTAGGGAGAGTGTCAGTTTATTTCACTCTGCAAGTCCTTGTTTCCAGGGACCTGTAAGGACAGTGAGTGAATTGTCCTTGTGCTATATTGTGATTAAAAAAAACATTTTTTCTAGGGACAGAAAACTGTAGGTAGGGAGAGTGTTTTTTTTCTTTCACTCTGCAAGTCCTTGTTTCCAGGGACCTGTAAGGACAGTGAGTGAATTGTCCTTGTGCTATATTGTGCTTAAAAAAACATTTATTCTAGGGACAGAAAACTGTAGGTAGGGAGAGTGTCAGTTTATTTCACTCTGCAAGTCCTTGTTTCCAGGGACCTGTAAGGACAGTGAGTGAATTGTCCTTGTGCTATATTGTGATTAAAAAAAACATTTTTTCTAGGGACAGAAAACTGTAGGTAGGGAGAGTGTTTTTTTTCTTTCACTCTGCAAGTCCTTGTTTCCAGGGACCTGTAAGGACAGTGAGTGAATTGTCCTTGTGCTATATTGTGCTTAAAAAAACATTTATTCTAGGGACAGAAAACTGTAGGTAGGGAGAGTGTCAGTTTATTTCACTCTGCAAGTCCTTGTTTCCAGGGACCTGTAAGGACAGTGAGTGAATTGTCCTTGTGCTATATTGTGATTAAAAAAAACATTTTTTCTAGGGACAGAAAACTGTAGGTAGGGAGAGTGTTTTTTTTCTTTCACTCTGCAAGTCCTTGTTTCCAGGGACCTGTAAGGACAGTGAGTGAATTGTCCTTGTGCTATATTGTGCTTAAAAAAACATTTATTCTAGGGACAGAAAACTGTAGGTAGGGAGAGTGTCAGTTTATTTCACTCTGCAAGTCCTTGTTTCCAGGGACCTGTAAGGACAGTGAGTGAATTGTCCTTGTGCTATATTGTGATTAAAAAAAACATTTTTTCTAGGGACAGAAAACTGTAGGTAGGGAGAGTGTTTTTTTTCTTTCACTCTGCAAGTCCTTGTTTCCAGGGACCTGTAAGGACAGTGAGTGAATTGTCCTTGTGCTATATTGTGCTTAAAAAAACATTTATTCTAGGGACAGAAAACTGTAGGTAGGGAGAGTGTCAGTTTATTTCACTCTGCAAGTCCTTGTTTCCAGGGACCTGTAAGGACAGTGAGTGAATTGTCCTTGTGCTATATTGTGATTAAAAAAAACATTTTTTCTAGGGACAGAAAACTGTAGGTAGGGAGAGTGTTTTTTTTCTTTCACTCTGCAAGTCCTTGTTTCCAGGGACCTGTAAGGACAGTGAGTGAATTGTCCTTGTGCTATATTGTGATTAAAAAAAACATTTTTTCTAGGGACAGAAAACTGTAGGTAGGGAGAGTGTTTTTTTTTCTTTCACTCTGCAAGTCCTTGTTTCCAGGGACCTGTAAGGACAGTGAGTGAATTGTCCTTGTGCTATATTGTGCTTAAAAAAAACATTTATTCTAGGGACAGAAAACTGTAGGTAGGGAGAGTGTCAGTTTATTTCACTCTGCAAGTCCTTGTTTCCAGGGACCTGTAAGGACAGTGAGTGAATTGTCCTTGTGCTATATTGTGATTAAAAAAAACATTTTTTCTAGGGACAGAAAACTGTAGGTAGGGAGAGTGTTTTTTTTCTTTCACTCTGCAAGTCCTTGTTTCCAGGGACCTGTAAGGACAGTGAGTGAATTGTCCTTGTGCTATATTGTGCTTAAAAAAACATTTATTCTAGGGACAGAAAACTGTAGGTAGGGAGAGTGTCAGTTTATTTCACTCTGCAAGTCCTTGTTTCCAGGGACCTGTAAGGACAGTGAGTGAATTGTCCTTGTGCTATATTGTGCTTAAAAAAAATATTTTTTCTAGGGACAGAAAACTGTAGGTAGGGAGAGTGTCAGTTTCTTTCACTGTGAAAGTCCTTGTTTCAAGGGACAGAGAAGGACACCTGAAGGTAGCCCTTATTGCTTTTTTCCCATCTCCCTGCAGGCCATCTATTAGAATGTCTGGAAGGCAAACAAGGAGAGGCAGACAGTCAGGAGGCAATAAAAGAGGGCAAGCAGGCTCTGTGTCTGGGGGCAACAGTGCTGGTCGTGGACGCGGTGCATTGTCATCAGCACATGGCCATGGGACACGCTTGTCCTTCTTTTCGGCAGCTGGACATGTTGAGCCACATCATGCCGAAGACTTGGTAGAGTGGATGACCAAGCCCTCCTCCTCCTCCTCATCCTCTCTCACCCAGGCTCAGGGTACTGGAAAAGCAGCTGCCAAAGCGTCGTCTTCCCTGGTATCAATGTCAGACAAATCATCAGTCACTCCTTCCCTAGACCCACCATGTCCTCCTCCTGAGGAGTCCCCCGAACTGTTTCAGCACAGTGTTGGGTACATGCTCCAGGAGGATGCCCAGCGTTTCGAAGGGTCTGATGATGAAACCCAGCTAGAGGAAGGCAGTAGCGTGAGAGCAGACAGAGGGGATGCTCAAGAAGGACACCAATCTGGCAGTCATGTTCCAGCAGCTGCAGCATACTGCCAGATTGGCTCCAGTGATGAGGAGGGAGGGGATGATGAGGTCACTGACTCCACGTGGGTGCCTAATAGGAGAGAGGAGGAGGAGGAGGATGAGGAGGAGGCACATCTCCAACGAGGCAGGATGCCCTTTGGTGGCCAGCGTAAGGGCAGTACACCGACGGAATCACACCGCAGAGCTCCGCCTGTGCAGGGCGCTGCCTCTGCCCGTCATTCAAAAAGTTCTTTGGTGTGGGCCTTTTTTGAGGCTAGTGCATCAGATCGCACAGCTGCTGTTTGCAACATATGTCTCAAGCGTATATCGCGTGGCCAAAACATCAGCCGCTTGGGTACCACATGCCTGACCAGACATATGTTGACCTGCCATGCAGCTCGTTGGCAAGCCTACCTCAAAGACCCACACCAAAGAACAAAGCGGACCTCTCCTTGCACCGCATCAGCTGGGATCTCCAACCCCACTATAACTTCAGTCCTCTCTGAAACATGCACTGAGAGGAATGAAGGTGTAGAATTAGGTGTGTCACAGCCAAGTACTTGCGCCCACTCTGCTAGCAGTACACCGACGTCCGATTCTAGCAGGCAAATTTCCCTGCCCCAGCTGCTGGACCGTCGAAAGAAGTTCACTCCCAGCCATCCACATGCCCAGCGGTTGAATGCTAGCTTGGCTAAATTGCTAGCGCTTCAACTGCTGCCTTTTCAGTTGGTAGACTCGGCCCCCTTCCGTGAGTTTGTGCAATGTGCGGTTCCTCAGTGGCAGGTTCCCAAACGCCACTTTTTCTCACGGAAGGCTATTCCGGCTCTCTACCGGCATGTGGAAGGCAATGTCTTGGCCTCGCTGGACAGGGCGGTCAGCGGTAAGGTGCATATTACCGCTGACTCATGGTCCAGCAGGCATGGACAGGGACGTTACCTTTCTTTCACGGCCCATTGGGTCACTCTTTTGGCAGCTGGGAAGGATTCAGGACAAGGTGCAGTAGTGTTGGAGGTTGTCCCACCGCCACGCCTCCAAAATGCTACTACTGGTTGTGACACACCTCTCTCCTCCACCCCCTCCTCTTCTTCTTCCTCCATGGCCTCTTCCTGTGGTTTGTCCTATGAACCAGCGGTGCTCCGTAGCCGTTCACGGGGCTACGCAAGTACGCAGGCAAAAAGATGCCATGCCGTGCTTGCGCTGGTGTGTTTGGGGGACAGAAGCCACACTGGGGCAGAGGTCCTGTCTGCTCTGCAGGGCCAGGCCGAGAGGTGGTTGACGCCACGCCAGCTTAAGCCAGGAATGGTGGTTTGCGACAATGGCACCAACCTCCTCTCCGCCCTCCGACAGGGACAACTGACCCATGTGCCCTGTGTGGCTCACGTCCTTAACCTGGTGGTGCAGCGCTTCTTGGGCAGGTACCCGGGCTTACAGGATGTCCTGAGGCAGGCCAGGAAAGTCTGTGTGCATTTCCGCAGATCTTATAATGCCAGTGCTCGCCTGGCTGAGCTGCAAAAGGAGTTGAACCTGCCCAAGAACCGCCTTATATGTGACATGCCCACCAGGTGGAACTCAACGTTGGCCATGCTGCAGCGGCTGCACACGCAGCAGAGGGCCATCAATGAGTACCTGTGCGACTACGGCACCAGGACAGGGTCAGGGGAGCTTGGTTTTTTTTCTCCACGCCAGTGGGGCATGATCAGGGATGCATGCACTGTCCTGGCACCATTTGAGGAGGCCACGAGGATGGTGAGCAGTGACAGTGCATGCATCAGTGACACTGTACCTCTTGTCCACCTGTTGGAGCACACGCTGCGTGGAATAATGGACAGGGCACTTGAGGCAGAACAGAGGCAGGAAGAGGAGGACTTCCTTGCCTCTCAAGGCCCCCTTTACCCAGACAGTGTTCCTTCTGTCCCACCCATCGCACAGGAAGAGGAGGAGGAGGAGGAGGAGGAGGAGGAGGATTGTGTCAGCATGGAGGTGGAGGCTGGCACTCAGCATCATCAGCAGCAGTCTTTTAGGGATGATTTACAGTCCCAAGAAACCAGTGGACTTGTACGTGGCTGGGAGGAGGTGGCTGCGGATCATGTCGTCCTTAGTGACCCAGAGGACTCCGGAGCGAATGCCTCAGCAAACCTACGCTGCATGGCCTCCCTGATCCTGCAAAGTCTGCGGAAGGATCCTCGTATTCTTCGGATCAAGGAGAGGGACCATTACTGGCTGGCCACTCTCCTTGATCCACGGTACAAGGGTAAGGTTGCGGACCTTATGTTACCGTCGCAGAGGGAGCAGAGGATGAGACAACTCCGGGAGGCCTTGCAGAAAGGTCTGTGCAACGCGTTCCCAGAGACTGGGAGGTTGCAAACTCCTGGTCCTGGACAACGAGTTGCTGAGGCTTCGGCCAGTCAAAGAAGGAGCGGTGGGGAAGGTGGCCGTCTGACCGATGCGTTCAGACAATTCTTTAGTCCGCAGCCCCAAAGTATGATCGGTTCCAGCAACCATCGCCAGCGTCTGATAAACATGGTGCAGGAATATCTAGGGGCAAGGTCAGACTTGGACACCTTCCCCACCGAAAATCCTCTGGCTTACTGGGTCTTGAGGATGGATCACTGGCCAGAGCTTGCACAGTATGCAATTGAGCTACTGGCCTGTCCTGCATCCAGCGTTCTTTCGGAACGCACATTCAGTGCTGCTGGAGGATTTGTCACGGATCACAGGGTGCGCCTGTCCACCGACTCGGTTGATCGACTGACTTTCATCAAGATGAACCAGTCTTGGATCACCACCAGCTACCACACACCTGATGCTGATATAACAGACTAATTGATTTTAACATGTCACATCCCTTCAAGACTGATGCTGATGCTGAGTGCCTGTGCTGTTATGTTGACTGGCTATCCTCCTCCTCCGAGTCCTCAATGATACGATTGATGATGATAGCTTGTAAGATCATTTTTGTTTATGGGTGCCGCCACCAGTGCCTAACGCCCAATTTTTCAGCCCCTGTTTAACAGGGGCGTGTAATTACAATTTTTGAAGCAATACTTTGCAACAGGGCTCATTGCTGTGCTCCAAGTACAGTATCTGTGAGGAGTTGCAGTGTTGTGCCACCAGTGCCTAAGGCCCAATTTTTCAGCCCCTGTTTAACAGGGGCGTGTCATTACAATTTTTGAAGCAATACTTTGCAACAGGGCTCATTGCTGTGCTCCAAGTACAGTATCTGTGAGGGGTTGCAGTGTTGTGCCACCAGTGCCTAAGGCCCAATTTTTCAGCCCCTGTTCAACAGGGGCATGTAATTACAATTCTTGATCTAATAATTCACAGCAGGGCCCATTGCTGCACCCACCAAGAGTAACTGTCAGGGCTTACAGTGTTGTGGCACCAGCACCACCATCAAAGGCCCAATTTTTACTACCACTGTTCAACAATTATATGTAATTAAAATTCCTGATATAATAGTTGACAGCAGGGCGTTCCAGCACCAACCAAGAGTAACTGTGAGTGCTTACAGTGTTGTGCCAACACCAACAACTAAGGGGCCTATTTCTGCAGAGTATATACGGCAGGTCCCTACTTTCAAACATACAACTTACAAACGACTCCTACTTGCAAACGCAAGAAGACAACAGGAAGTGAGAGGAAATCTACCACTAGGAAGGAAAATTCTCTCCTGTAAGAATAAATATGGGAGAAAGGTGTCTCCTCTGTACTGATGCTTTATCAGCAATCCTTGTTTCAAGAAAAACACCACATTTCAAAAACAGTTGTCATTGGGACGGAAAGTGAGGTGAAATGTTCTGAACAGGGGCACAGACAGCAAAACAAATGTTACAGGGGTGATAACCCTTACCTATGTTTTCCAAAAAGTTTAAAAATAGATTTTTGGTCTGGAGCTACACTTCAACAATGTACCTGTTCAAAATTACAAACAGATTCTACATAAGAACAAACCTACAGTCCCTGTCTTGTATGCACCGCCTGTATAGGGCTGTTCAGAGTATATAGGGCCTTTTTTATTTTATGTGCGGGGTTCCCCTTAATATCCATACAAGACCCAAAGGGGCTGGTAATGGGCTGGGGTAGGGGGGGGGGGGTCATGGGGTAGCTATGCCATTTTTCTTAAAGAATTTCATCCATATTACCGGGACCAGACATTACATTAAAGCCGCAAGCAGTTTTAAATGGCTTTTTTTTCCTTTAGAAGTGTCATTTTGTGCAGGGACAGTTATAAACACGGGAAAACACGTGGCACTTCACAGGCATACTTTAGACACCCCCCAGGTACGATATTTAAAGGAATATTTGACTTTTTTTTTTTCACTTTATGCATCATTAAAATGACTGCTCCCGAAAAACGACCGTTTTTAAAACTTCTTTTTGCATTGATACATGTCCCCTGGTGCAGAACCCGGGTTCCCAAACCCTTTTTAGGACAATAACATGCATAATAGTTGTTATAATTAGCACTTTAGAATTCGAACGTTCGCATCCATTGTATTTAATAGGGTTCTAATGTTCGTTCGAACTTTCGGTCCGTTCGCGGGTTCTGGTGCGAACCGAACCCGGGGGTGTTCGGCTCATCACTACTCAGCAGCACCCATAGGACTTCTAGTGTGTTAGTGGCAGCAAACAGAGCTCCTATATTTTCTTCTCAGCAGCACCCATAGGACTTCTAGTGTGTTAGTGGCAGCAAACAGAGCTCCTATATTTTCTTCTCAGCAGCACCCATAGGACTTCTAGTGTGTTAGTGGCATCACACAGAGCTCCTATATTTTCTTCTCAGCAGCACCCATAGGACTTCTAGTGTGTTAGTGGCAGCAAACAGAGCTCCTATATTTTCTTCTCAGCAGCACCCATAGGACTTCTAATGTGTTAGTGGCATCACACAGAGTTCCTATATTTTCATCTCAGCAGCACCCATAGGACTTCTAGTGTGTTAGTGGCATCACACAGAGCTCCTATATTTTCTTCTCAGCAGCACCCATAGGACTTCTAGTGTGTTAGTGGCAGCAAACAGAGCTCCTATATTTTCTTCTCAGCAGCACCCATAGGACTTCTAGTGTGTTAGTGGCAGCAAACAGAGCTCCTATATTTTCTTCTCAGCAGCACCCATAGGACTTCTAGTGTGTTAGTGGCATCACACAGAGCTCCTATATTTTCTTCTCAGCAGCACCCATAGGACTTCTAGTGTGTTAGTGGCAGCAAACAGAGCTCCTATATTTTCTTCTCAGCAGCACCCATAGGACTTCTAGTGTGTTAGTGGCAGCAAACAGAGCTCCTATATTTTCTTCTCAGCAGCACCCATAGGACTTCTAGTGTGTTAGTGGCAGCAAACAGAGCTCCTATATTTTCTTCTCAGCAGCACCCATAGGACTTCTAGTGTGTTAGTGGCAGCAAACAGAGCTCCTATATTTTCTTCTCAGCAGCACCCATAGGACTTCTAGTGTGTTAGTGGCAGCAAACAGAGCTCCTATATTTTCTTCTCAGCAGCACCCATAGGACTTCTAGTGTGTTAGTGGCATCACACAGAGCTCCTATATTTTCTTCTCAGCAGCACCCATAGGACTTCTAGTGTGTTAGTGGCAGCAAACAGAGCTCCTATATTTTCTTCTCAGCAGCACCCATAGGACTTCTAGTGTGTTAGTGGCAGCAAACAGAGCTCCTATATTTTCTTCTCAGCAGCACCCATAGGACTTCTAGTGTGTTAGTGGCATCACACAGAGCTCCTATATTTTCTTCTCAGCAGCACCCATAGGACTTCTAGTGTGTTAGTGGCAGCAAACAGAGCTCCTATATTTTCTTCTCAGCAGCACCCATAGGACTTATAGTGTGTTAGTGGCATCACACAGAGCTCCTATATTTTCTTCTCAGCAGCACCCATAGGACTTCTAGTGTGTTAGTGGCAGCAAACAGAGCTCCTATATTTTCTTCTCAGCAGCACCCATAGGACTTCTAGTGTGTTAGTGGCAGCAAACAGAGCTCCTATATTTTCTTGTCAGCAGCACACATAGTACCTATAGTGTGTTAGTGTCAGCACCCATAGGACCTACAGTGTGTTGTGAGCACACATAGGAGTTCTATTTTTTATACTATATACACTACCGACTACAATGGCTGGAAGACCGCCAAGGAGAGGCAGAGCGTGCCGAGGCAAGAACACAGGGCAGGCAGGCTCTGTTTCTAGAGACAACAGTGCTGGCCGTGGACGTGGTCGTGCATCGTCATCAGCACGTGGCCATGGGACACGCTTGTCTTTGTTTTCGGCAGCTGGACATGTGGAGCCGCATCATGCCGAAGGCTTGGTAGAATGGATGACCAAGCCCTCCTCATCCTCCTCATCCTCTCTCACCCAGGCTCAGGGTACTGGCAGAGCAGCTGCCAACGCGTACTCAATGGCATCATCAGCCACCCCTTCCCTAGACCCACCATGTCCTCCTGAGGAGTCCCCCGAACTGTTTGAGCACAGTGTTGGGTACATGCTCCAGGAGGATGCCCAACGATTCGAAGGCTCGGATGATGATACCCAGCTTGAGGAAGTCAGTAGTGTGCGCGCAGAGAGAGGGGATGCTGAAGGACAGCAATCTGGCAGTAGTGTTCCACCAGCTGCAGCTTACTGCCAGGTTTGCTCTAGTGGTGAAGAGGGAGGGGATGATGAGGTCACTGACTCCACGTGGGTGCCTGAAGGGAGAGAGGAGGAGGAGGAGGAGGATGCAGCGTCACATGTCCAACGAGGCAGGATGCCCCCTGGAGGCCAGCTAGAGGCCAGCACAGCAACTGTACCACACCGCAGAGCTCCGCCTGTGCAGGGCGCTGCCTCTGCACGTTATCACAAAAGTTCTTTGGTGTGGGCCTTTTTTGAGACGAGTGCATCAGATCGCACCACTGCTATTTGCAATATTTGTCTCAAGCGTATCTCGCGTGGCCAAAACATCAGCCGCTTGGGCACCACAAGCATGAGCAGACATATGTCGACCTGCCATGCAGCTCGTTGGCAAGCACACATAAAAGACTCACACCAAAGAACAAAGCGGACCTCTCCTTGCTCCTCATCAGCTGGGATCTCCATCCCCACTATATCTTCAGTCCTCTCTGAAAGCTGCTCTGAGAGGACTGAAGGTGTAGAATTAGGTGTGTCACAACCAAGTACTTGCAGTACACCGACGTCCGATTGTAGCAGGCAAATTTCCCTGCCCCAGCTGCTGGACCGTCGAAAGAAGTATACTCCCAGCCATCCACATGCCCAGCGGTTGAATGCTAGCTTGGCTAAATTGCTAGCACTTCAACTGCTGCCTTTTCAGTTGATAGACTCGGCCCCCTTCCGTGAGTTTGTTCAATGTGCGGTTCCTCAGTGGCAGGTTCCCAAACGCCACTTTTTCTCACGGAAGGCGATTCCGTCTCTCTACTGGCATGTGGAAGGCAATGTCCATGCCTCGCTGGACAGGGCGGTCAGCGGTAAGGTGCATATTACCGCTGACTCATGGTCCAGCAGGCATGGACAGGGACGTTATCTTTCTTTCACGGCCCATTGGGTCACTCTATTGGTAGCTGGGAGGGATGCAGGACAAGGTGCAGTAGTGTTGGAGGTTGTTCCGCCACCACGCCTCCAAAATGCTACTACTGGTTGTGACACACCTCTCTCCTCCACCCCCTCCTCTTCTTCTTCCTCCATGTCCTCTTCGAGTGCTCTGTCCTCGGAACCAGCGGTGCTCCGTAGGCGTACAAGGGGCTACGCGAGTACGCAGGCAAAAAGATGCCATGCCGTGCTTGCGCTGGTGTGTTTGGGGGACAGGAGCCACACTGGGCCAGAGGTTCTGGCAGCTCTGCAGGGGCAGGCCGAGAGGTGGTTGACGCCACGCCAGCTTAAGCCAGGAATGGTCGTTTCTGATAATGGCACCAACCTCCTCTCCGCCCTGCGACAGGGGCAGCTCACCCATGTGCCCTGTATGGCTCACGTCCTCAACCTGGTGGTGCAGCGGTTCTTGGGCAGGTTCCCAGGCTTACAGGATGTCCTGAGGCAGGCCAGGAAAGTCTGTGTGCATTTCCGCCGATCTTATAATGCCAGTGCTCGGCTGACTGAGCTGCAAAAGGAGCTGAACCTGCCCAAGAACCGCCTAATATGTGACATGCCCACCAGGTGGAACTCAACGTTGGCCATGCTGCAGCGACTGCACACGCAGCAGAGGGCCATCAATGAGTACCTTTGCGACTACGGCACCAGGACAGGGTCAGGGGAGCTTGGCTTTTTTTCCCCACGCCAGTGGAGCATGATCAGGGATGCATGCACTGTCCTCTCACCATTTGAGGAGGCCACGAGGATGGTGAGCAGTGACAGTGCATGCATCAGTGACACTGTACCTCTTGTCCACCTGTTGGAGCATACGCTGCGTGGGATAATGGACAGGGCACTTGAGGCAGAACAGAGGCAGGAAGAGGAGGACTTCCTTGTCTCTCAAGGCCCCCTTTATCCAGACAATGTTCCTTCTGTCCCACCCATCACACAGGAAGAGGAGGAGGAGAAGGAGGAGGAGGAGGATTGTGTGAGCATGGAGGTGGAGCCTGGCACTCAGCATCAGCAGCAGCAGTCTTTTAGGGATGATGTACAGTCCCAACAAACCAGTGGACTTGTACGTGGCTGGGAGGAGGTGGCTGGCGATCATGTCATCCTCAGTGACCCAGAAGACTCCGGACCGAATGCCTCAGCTAACCTACGCTGCATGGCCTCCCTGATCCTGCAAAGCCTGCGGAAGGATCCTCGTGTTCTTCGGATCAAGGAGAGTGACCATTACTGGCTGGCCACTCTCCTTGATCCACGGTACAAGGGTAAGGTTGCGGACCTTATCTTGCCGTCGCAGAGGGAGCAGAGGATGAGACATCTCAGGGAGGCCTTGCAGAAAGGTCTGTGCAACGCGTTCCCAGAAACTGGGAGGTTACAAACTCCTGGTCCTGGACGACGAGTTGCTGAGGCTTCGGTCAGTAGCAGAAGGAGCGGTGGGGAAGGTGGACGTCTGACCGATGCGTTCAGACAATTTTTTAGTCCGCAGCCCCAAGGTATGATCGGTTCCAGCAACCATCGCCAGCGTCTGATATACATGGTGCAGGAATACCTAGGGGCAAGGTCAGACTTGGACACCTTTCCCACCGAAAATCCTCTGGCTTACTGGGTCCTGAGGATGGATCACTGGCCAGAGCTTGCACAGTATGCAATTGAGCTACTGGCCTGTCCTGCATCCAGCGTTCTTTCCGAACGCACATTCAGTGCTGCTGGAGGATTTGTCACCGATCATAGGGTGCGCCTGTCCACCGACTCGGTTGATCGACTGACCTTCATAAAAATGAATCAGTCTTGGATCACCACCAGCTACCAGACACCTGAAGCGGATATAACGGAATAATTTATAATGTCACATCCCTTCAAGACTGCCTATGCTGATGCTGAGTGACTGTCCTGTTATGTTCACTGACTATCCTCTTCCTCCTCCTCAATGATCCATGCCACCACACCAGTGCCTAAGGCACAATTTTTCAGCCCCTGTATAACAGGGGCGTGTAATTACAATTTTTTAAAAAGATGCTTCGCAACAGGTGTGACTGCTGTGCTCAGAGTACAGTATCTGTGAGGGGTTGCAGTGTTGTGGCACCAGCACCAGTGCCTAAGGCACAATTTTTCAGCCCCTGTTGGGGCGTGTAATTACAATTTTTAGGCAATGCTTTGCAACAGGTCTCATTGCTGTGCTCAGAGTACAGTATCTGTGAGGGGTTGCAGTGTTGTGGCACCAGCACCAGTGCCTAAGGCACAATTTTTCAGCCCCTGTATAACAGGGGCGTGTAATTACAATTTTTTAAAAAGATGCTTCGCAACAGGTGTGACTGCTGTGCTCAGAGTACAGTATCTGTGAGGGGTTGCAGTGTTGTGGCACCAGCACCAGTGCCTAAGGCACAATTTTTCAGCCCCTGTTGGGGCGTGTAATTACAATTTTTAGGCAATGCTTTGCAACAGGTCTCATTGCTGTGCTCAGAGTACAGTATCTGTGAGGGGTTGCAGTGTTGTGGCACCAGCACCAGTGCCTAAGGCACAATTTTTCAGCCCCTGTATAACAGGGGCGTGTAATTACAATTTTTTGAAAAGATGCTTCGCAACAGGTGTGACTGCTGTGCTCCAAGTACAGTATCTGTGAGGGGTTGCAGTGTTGTGGCACCAGCACCAATGCCTAAGGCACAATTTTTCAGCCCCTGTTTAACAGGGGCGTGTAATTACAAATCTTGATCTAATAGTTCACAGCAGGGCCCATTCCTGCGCCCACCAAGAGTAACTATGAGGGCCTACAGTCTTGTGGCAACACCGTCCACCACCACCACCAAAGGCACAATTTTTCTGCCCTGTTCAACAGGTGCATGCAATTACAAATCTTGATCTAATAACTCACAGCAGGGCCCATTCCTGCACCCACCAAGAGTAACTGTGAGGGCTTACAGTCTTGTGGCAACACCGTCCACCACCACCACCACCACCACCAAAGGCCCAATTTTTCTGCCCGGTTCAACAGGTGCATGCAAGTACAAATCTTGATCTATTAACTCACAGCAGGGCCCATTCCTGTGCCCACCAGTCTTGTGGCTACACCAACATCTAATAGGGCAAATTTCTGCAGAGTATATACGGCAGGCCCCTACTTTCAAACATCCAACTTACAAACGACTCCTACTTGCAAACGGCAAGAGAAAACAGGAAGTGAGAGGAAATCTACCCCTAGGAAGGAAAATTCTATCCTGTTAGATTTAATTTGGGAAAAAGGTATCTCCTCACTACTGATGCTTTATCACCAATCCTTGTTTCAATTAAAACCCCACTTTTCCAAAAACATTTGTCATTGGGACGGAAAGTGAGGTGACATGTTCTGAACAGATGTGCAAAGACAGCAAATGTTACAGGGGTGATAACCCCTCCCTATGTTCTCCAAAAAGCTTAAAAATTGATTTTTTTGGGATGTAGCTACACTTCATAATGTACCTGTTCAGATTCTACTTAAGAACAAACCTACAGTCCATGTCTTGTTTGCACCACCTATATACTGCTGTTCAGAGTATATAGGGTTGTAGGTATAGGGTTTTATTTTGGGTGCGGGGTCCCCCTTAGTATCCATACAAGACCCAAAGGGGCTGGGGTGGGGGGGGGGGGTGATGGGGTAGCCATGCCATTTTTCTCAAGGATTTTCAGCCATATGGCGGCCAGGACAAGACATGACATTAAAGCCGCAAGTGGTTTTAAATGGCTTCTTTTTTTCCTTTACAAATGTCATTTTGTGCAAGGACAGTTCTAAACACGGGAAACACATGCCACTTCACAGGCATACTTTAGACACCCCCCAGGTACCATATTTAAAGGAAAATTTCACTTTTTTTTTTTCACTTTATGCATCATTAAAATGACTGCTCCCGAAAAAACTTTAGTTTTTAAAATTTCTTTTTGCATTGATATATGTCCCCTGGGGCAGGACCCGGGTCCCCAAACCTGTTTTATAACATTAACATGCATATTGGCCGTTGTAATTAGCAATTTTGATTTCGAACGTTCGCGTCCATTATAACGAATAGGGTTCGAAAATTCGCGCGAACTTTCGGTCCGTTCGAAGGTTCTGGTGCGAACCGAACCCGGGGGTGTTCGGCTCATCCCTATTAGTGAATAGGTAAGAAACAGCAGCAGCTTAACCGTGAGATAACCACAAAAAATCCAAAATAAAATAGTCTCTAGAAAGTATGATGAAAAATAAATCTCTAGAAATTGTAGTGACAATCTAAATGAAGTGCAGAGATGAAATGTGTGGCACTCTTGCAGATTCAAAAATAAGGGGGTGACCCTCAAAGATTAACACCAACAAAACACTTGTGATCCACCACCACCCATATATTTTCTGCTTACCAGAGGGCAAGCTAAAAACAGTCTGTGTGATGATCAATCTGTAGATTTCGACCAAACTCCAATGACCAGAGGTAGAATGAAGCCCAGACTGGATATACTCGATACACCAAACACGCAGGGTAGTCACCACTCGTAACCCACAATATAAGAAAACTCCATACTGTATTACAGTAAAACACAGAGGTTTATTAGTGTAGCGATACCTCCAACTAAGAAGGCCGCAGATTTAGTTTGGGCCCTGAAGACAGCTCCGCCAACCCCCGGCAATATGCTCTACCCCCTTCTGGCACAGCTAGTACTGACAGTAAATTGTATATCTTATACTCTATGAATAAGTGAGCATTGAGACAATACTAAATTGAAATGAATGTAAGATTTTAAGCTCTTGGTAAGGAAAAGGATAACATCAATAACAGTTTACAGAATAATCATTAGTAATGCAGAGCCCAGCCACACTAACACACTATAGGGTTAACACATAACAAGTGCGCCACGCGGGCGACCATTAGCTAAGTGCCCTGTGGCGCAGTAACCAAAACACCTTAAAAACCCCACCAGGCCTGGTTCTGATATCTACAACTTAGTCCTTTTTCTTCACCGGCAGATCTTTAACGGTGGTGCACATTAACAGAGTACAAACTTTGTAATCCAATGGGGTAGGTAAAGATGGGGTAGAAACTCGGCTATACGAACAGTAGGTTCAGCTCCGACAAGGGCCTTCAATAAGAATACCAAGAATAACTCCTAGGCCACGGCAGTCTATAGGCCTATATGCAGTAACAGTATATCAATTGGGCATATGCCCTCTCACCCGCCCGGACTACGGTTCCAGTCCGGGAACTTCCACCAACTGTGTCCCACACACACTCAGTCTCTTCAGCGATCGGGTCCCCGATCCAACAAGGCTGTAGTCGAGCGAAGTCAGATGCCACCCAGGCTCGCAGAGGGGTGGAAGGCTCTTTGGTGCTGCGCAAGGTCTCAGGCTTCAGGCCTTGCACTCCGACACATCCGCACAGGAGGATCAGTCTCTGAAGTCTCGTGTCCCAAAGAGGCCGAGCCCAGCCTCGCCTCCTCCTCTTATAACCCCTCCCATGAGTCTCTGCGGTGGAAACATTGCCGAACAGGGTTCTGGGTAATGTAGTCTCTCTGCATTAAAGGGGAACACCCTGCTACACACTCCCCCACTTGAACTCTTTGGTCCCCAAAGATAAACCTTAACAAAGACTATGTACAACTCTAGACAATTCTACAAACGATGTTGGCATAGGGAATTCCCACCAAAACTGAGGGGTAGAATTCCCTTGCCCACAGGTCACATTATCATGGGTGGCCTGCCTAGCTGTGCCAGAGAGTGAGCTAGGGTTGCCCTCCACCAAATGGACAGTGGAGGGATCCGGATTTTCAGCCTTCCTCCTAGCGGTAACTACAGAGTCCTCTGAGCTATTCCCCATTTGTGGGTAGGTCAGCTTCCTAGGAGGCCGGATGACTCTTCGAGCCCTTTGCTCTCTTGGGATTTCTAGCTCTGGTGCCACAGGCTCCTCTCCCTCTGAGCAACCATCATGGGCATCTTCCCAGTAATCTGCTGAAGGAATAGAGTGGATGAACTCTGTGGCTTCTGGGTTCAGTGTTTCATCTGTGGTGTCTTCAGTGGTTGGAAGGTCTATGGTAGAAGTTCCTGGAGTTGGGGAAGGCCACAGCCAATTAAGTTCTCCCTCCTCATTTCCACTAAGTTGAGAGGCCTCTCCATCTTCAGCTCGGGAGGCCTGCGACCGAGTGTTCGGCCTAGGAGTATCCAGGATAGAGGCCGGTTCAGGGGAGTCTCCCACGGGAGGTATTCTAACTGCCTCAGCAAGTGGGAGCAGGTGGTTTCGATGCCACGTCTTCAGGGGGCCCACCTTTCCTTCCGGCTTCAACTTGTAGACAGGCAGGCCCGGCAACTTCCTACAGATGACATAAGGTTCAGATCTCCATCTATCTGCAAGTTTGTGCTTCCCAGGGACCCCCAGATTGTGTAACAGTACTCGATCCGCGGGCTGTAGGTCTTGTACCCGGACCTTCAAGTCAAAGTTTCTTTTGTTTCGAGCTCCCCTTTGATCTGAGGCCGCTTGAGCTTGTTCATAGGTTACTTTCAGGCTGTGTCTGAGCCTGTCCACATATCCTTTGTGGGATGTGGCTGAGGAATGGTCCAGAGAGGTGCCAAAGGCCAAGTCTACAGGTAGTCTCGCTTCTCTCCCAAACATGAGTCGATATGGGGAGTAGCCTGTAGCATCACTGATGGTACAGTTGTAAGCATGTACTAGGGCTGCTATGTGTTGGCTCCAATGTTGCTTTTTCTCACTTTCCAGAGTCCCCAACATGTTGAGCAAGGTTCGGTTAAACCTTTCCGGCTGAGCATCTCCTTGTGGGGGGTAAGGTGTAGTTCGAGTCTTCTTGATTCCCAACGAATCCAGGAGTTTCCGGATCCGTTTACTCTCAAAGTCCCTTCCTTGATCTGAATGAAGTCGCTGTGGCAGCCCATAATGGACAAAGTACTTCTCCATAAGTACTTTGGCTACGGTGGAGGCCTTATGATCTTTGGTTGGGAAAGCTTGGGCATACCGGGTGAAATGGTCGGTTATCACCAGAACATTTCCTAGTCCACTCAGGTCGGGTTCAAGGCAGAGAAAGTCAATGCATACCAGATCCATTGGGCCTTGACTTTGTAGATGGCCCATTGGGGCAGCTTGATGGGGTAAAGTCTTCCTCTGGATGCATCGTGCACATGAGTGGCAGTACTCTTCTACTTCTGCCCTCATGCAAGGCCAATAGAACCGACTTCTGACAAGTTGAAAGGTCCTTTCAGCCCCTAGGTGGCCATGATTGTCATGCAGGGCAATCATAACAGTCCCTCGATGTTTCTCTGGGAGGAACAGTTGCCACTTATCTTCTGAGTCATCAGAGGGGCCCCTTCGGTAGACCACTCCCTGATGTACCTGCAACCTGTCCCATTCTTTCCTCAACAGGCGAGCTTCCTTTGAGGGATGACGTAGGAGTCTGTTTGGATCCTGATTCTCCAGGGCC
The DNA here is from genome assembly GCA_029206835.1 of Rana muscosa. Taxonomy (NCBI): domain Eukaryota; kingdom Metazoa; phylum Chordata; class Amphibia; order Anura; family Ranidae; genus Rana; species Rana muscosa. The sequence continues at coordinate 46,016,431 of CM055118.1, forward strand.
TCCAGGACCAATCTCCCCATGGGGTCTTCCAATTGGTCACACCTCAACTCCTTCTTGGACAATCTCGGCAGGTTGTCCTTGTCCAATTGAGTCACTCCACAGTAGTGTTTTGGGACTCCCACCATGGTAACTCCTATTTCTTCTGCTCTGGAGCCTCCTCTGGCCTGGAATTCAGCTCCTTCACAAAGGGCCCGCACCCCGTCCGGTGCCACTTGGGTCCAATCTTCTACATCACTAGTGGGGGCATGAGATCTCCTGGAAAGAGCGTCTGCGTCTCTATTCCCAGCCCCTGGCCTATACTTCAGGCTGAAGTTGAATCCAGACAGTGCGGCCAGCCACCTGTGTCCGGTGGCGTCCAGCTTGGCCGTGGTGAAAAGGTAGGTAAGGGGGTTGTTGTCGGTCTTCACAGTGAACTCCGCCCCATACAGATAGTCCTTTGAGCTTGTCTACTACCGCCCACTTAAGGGCCAGGAACTCCAGCTTGTGAGTGTGGTAGTTCTTCTCAGAGGGGGTCAGGCTCCTGCTCACATAGGCAACAGGCCGTTGTTGCCCTTCGTGTTCTTGATAAAGTACTCCTCCCAGACCGTCATGACTAGCATCTACGTGTAGTTCATAGGGTTTGGTTGGGTCTGCGTAGGCCAAGACTGGAGCAGTGGTCAGGCTCTTCTTCAAGGCCTGGAAGGCCTCTTCACACTTCTGATTCCACTGATCTCTGATGGACTCTCCCGGCCTCCTGGGCCCTGAGTCATCCTCTTCTCCCTCAGTCTTGAGCAGTTCATTCAATGGTCTAGCAATTCGGGCGAATCCCTCCACAAACCTCCTATAGTAGGAGCAGAAGCCCAAGAAGGATCTGAGTTATGTTACTGTGGTGGGCCGTGGCCAGGAGGTAACTGCCTCCAATTTCTCGGGGTCTGTGGCCACCCCTTCTTCGGACACTATGTGCCCCAGATAGTTCACAGAAGACTGGTAGAACCGACACTTTTCAGGCGAAAGTTTGAGTCCCTCCTCACTGAGTCTCCTCAAGACTTTTTCCAGCCTCTCCTCATGTTCCTCCAGGGTTCTTCCAAAGACTATGACATCGTCCAGGTATACAAGGACTTCAATAAGGTTCATGTCTCCTACAGTCTTCTCCATGAGACGCTGGAAGGTAGCTGGGGCTCCAGACAGACCTTGAGGCATCCGGTCGAATTCAAAGAACCCCACTGGGGTTATGAAAGCTGTCTTCTCCTTGTCTTCTGGGTGCATAGGGATCTGATAGTACCCGCTTTTGAGATCCATAACGCTGAACCACTTGGCTCCAGACAAGCTCTGTAAGGCATCCTCTATCCTTGGAGTGGTATACTGGTCGGGTATGGTTCTCCTGTTGAGAGTCCTGTAGTCGATACAGAGCCTCAATGACCCATTCTTCATCCTGACCACCACTATCGGGGATGCATAGGGGCTTCTAGACTCCCGTATCACACCAGTCCTCTTGAGTTCTGCAAGTTGTTCCCTTAGATCCTCCAGATCTGCTAGTGGGACCCGCCTGACCCTCTCTCTGAAAGGCTTATCTTCCTGGAGGCGGATCCGATGGGTGGCACTCCTTGCACACCCCACATCGAACTCATCTTTAGAGAAGATCTTCTCCCACCTGTTCAACTGGGCCTTGGCTCTCTCTTTCCAAGCCCTGGGCAGATTCGGGTTTTCCATGGATATCTTCTCCCAAGCATCTCCCCCTTCGCCCATCTCTGACAGGTTGACAGGGGCAGCAGGGCTCACCTGGCCCAGCAGCATCCTGGCTGGGATTTCTATGGGGCCATCTGAGTTGTTCTTAACACTCACTGGGACTCTACAATGGGCCTTCTTTAGGGCCTTCAGCGGAATCACTTCTGGTATCACTTCCAGACCGTGGGACCCTTCCCTTGGATCAGATTCCAACATGACAAAGGGTCCAGGCTGCTCCCAAGTAAGCTTCACAGTGCCTCTGAGACAGGTTACTTCGCCGGGCTGCAGCACTATCCCTCCTCTTCCAAGTCTCCACACCTTCCCTATCCCCTCTCCTGGGGTCTTCTGCTCTAAGACCAGCCTTTGGTAAGCTGTCTTCAGCATGGGGTGGATCTTGGCGACCGCTGTCCCTTTCTCTTTCACTAGAGGGGTCAGAAGTCTTCGGACCAGGTCCGTGTTTGTCCCTATTATCAGGGAACTCTTGTTGGCTCCTGGTGGCCAAGGGCACACAACTGCCAGGGTGTCAAACACTTCGGCTTTTCCAGCCACAGATGGGTCAAAGGTCATCCTGACAGGCAGATAGCCATCGTAGGGGAAGTTCCGGCTTCCGATCCCACATATCTCTAGTCCCTCTATTTTCCGGATGGGTAGGTGACTCAAGTGCTTATCATAAAAGTCTCTGTATAGCAGGGTTACTTGCGCCCCAGTATCCAAGATTGCTCTGGTGTAGACTCCCTCCACTTGAATGGACACTATAGGAGATGGGCCTACCAGCTTCTCCGGATATGGCCCGGCAGGGGTCGCTTTCTTCAGACTTTTTCTCTTTGAACCTCCTCTCGTCCAATCCCCTTTGGACTTCAGTCTTTCTTGAGTCTGGTATGCATTGACTTCCCTCCCTTTACTGGGTGTAGGGACCCGCTGAGGGATACTATTGTTTTTCTTAGGTGTGCACCCCTCTGGGGAGTGCTGTGCCTTTTCTGAGGGGTCTTACCCCCTTTCTCTGGGGTGTATCTCTGTTGAGGAATGTTGTGTTTCCCCCGAGGCGTTTTATCTCCTGTTGTTTTCTGCTTTGCTTTCAGCTTGGAGCTCACTGAAGGTGATGGGCACCCGGTTGACTCCTTCACCGGGGCCCTCTGAAGTTTCCCGCCGACTTGCGGTTGTCTATTTTCTTCTTCTTGGGACTGGAGCATGTAGCCGCAATATGTCCAATTCCTCCACAGTTAAAGCAGACTATATCTCCCCATTCTTGTAAAGATGCGGGTGCTGAGGCAACTGGGAATAATTCCTTCCTTGGTACTTCTCTCTTGGGACCCTCTGTGTCTTTTTCCATCAGAGAGGTCAACATCTCTAACACCTTGGACATTTGAGCTTTCAGGGTGTCTATCTCCGAATCTCTTTCAGGGGTCATTACTGGATTGACTAGCACCTGTGCGGGTACAACATTTTCCTTAATCATCTGCTGGTCCTGTTGTAGTGCCTCCTCATCTCTGATGATTTTTATCAAGTCAGCATAAGTCAGCAACATTCCTCCTCCTGAGGTTTTCAGGTGCAGCCAGACTGGATCCCTTTTAAGACTTGCTTCATTCTTGCCGCATCTGTATCTTGGGGCCTCATCCCCTTCTTCAACACAATCTTGCACAGCAACCTGTTCAGTCTCCTAACATACTCTGAAAGTTTCTCCTCTGGTTTTTGGAAAGTGTGTTCAAATTGGTAGACCATTTCTGTCACCTTTTCTAATTGACCAAACTCTTCCTGCAGCATGGCTAGACAGTCTTGAGCCGTGCAATCTGCATTCCCAAACCGAAAACTTTTCACTGCTTCTGCTGCTGCGCCTTTAAGGCTTTCCATCACTCGTTGCCTCTTCTGCGCTTCAGGCACCTCCCATGCCTCTACTGCCTGCAATGCCTGCTCCACCCAGGTGTCAAAGTCTTCTTCCCCTGTGGGGACAGGGAGCTTCCCTGAGAAAGTCTTTAGTCTCCGGTAGCTGGTTTCTACATGCACCGTATTCGTCTTCTGACATTTGGTCAGCAGATCCCCTATCGCACCTATCAGTTCTAGTGATATAGCTGTGATAGGTGCAGTCGTCACCGGAGGCGTCGCCCTGCCTCCTTTTTCTGGTGGGGTACGGGCCGTAGCCTGCGGTGATCCCGTTTGGTGATGGTTCCTTTTTTTCAGTTACTGCTTGCGCCAACCTATAAGTTCTGTTGTCTGGCGTCCGCAAACACTTGCGCTTACAGGCCTCTGGCATCCCGTTCCAGTACTCCACTAATGCATACTGATATGAGATGTCTGGGTCTGACTTTATCTCCGTCACCCACGGTGTGTGATTTGGGGACCCTGACTTCATCAACTCCTCTACCGTTTCAGTCGACCATTCCTCCCCAGGGAGGCTGATGACTATCGACTGGTTTGGCTCTGCGTTAGAGGCTCTGCACCACTCTTCTACCGCTCGTGGATCCATGGGGTCCATGCCGGCACCTCTGGCGTTCACTTGCTGCATCAGCATCCCGGACGAGCCCCCACGTGTAGCGATACCTCCAACTAAGAAGGCCGCAGATTTAGTTTGGGCCCTGAAGACAGCTCCGCCAACCCCCGGCAATATGCTCTACCCCCTTCTGGCACAGCTAGTACTGACAGTAAATTGTATATCTTATACTGTATGAATAAGTGAGCATTGAGACAATACTAAATTGAAATGAATGTAAGATTTTACTTAAGCTCTTGGTAAGGAAAAGGATAACATCAATAACAGTTTACAGAATAATCATTAGTAATGCAGAGCCCAGCCACACTAACACACTATAGGGTTAACACATAACAAGTGCGCCACGCGGGCGACCGTTAGCTAAGTGCCCTGTGGCGCAGTAACCAAAACACCTTAAAAACCCCACCAGGCCTGGTTCTGATATCTACAACTTAGTCCTTTTTCTTCACCGGCAGATCTTTAACGGTGGTGCACATTAACAGAGTACAAACTTTGTAATCCAATGGGGTAGGTAAAGATGGGGTAGAAACTCGGCTATACGAACAGTAGGTTCAGCTCCGACAAGGGCCTTCAATAAGAATACCAAGAATAACTCGTAGGCCACGGCAGTCTATAGGCCTATATGCAGTAACAGTATATCAATTGGGCATATGCCCTCTCACCCGCCCGGACTACGGTTCCAGTCCGGGAACTTCCACCAACTGTGTCCCACACACACTCAGTCTCTTCAGCGATCGGGTCCCCGATCCAACAAGGCTGTAGTCGAGCGAAGTCAGATGCCACCCAGGCTCGCAGAGGGGTGGAAGGCTCTTTGGTGCTGCGCAAGGTCTCAGGCTTCAGGCCTTGCACTCCGACACATCAGCACAGGAGGATCAGTCTCTGAAGTCTCGTGTCCCAAAGAGGCCGAGCCCAGCCTCGCCTCCTCCTCTTATAACCCCTCCCATGAGTCTCTGCGGTGGAAACATTGCCGAACAGGGTTCTGGGTAATGTAGTCTCTCTGCATTAAGGGGAACACCCCGCTACACAAGGATAAAATGTTGCACAGTTAAAACGAAATCAAAGAGCGTCCGTAATGTAAACAGAGCCGGCCAGCATGCGGGCGTCCGTCCAGTGGCAATGACATCCAAAGCGGGTGCCCGCATCATACTTTCTAGAGACAATTTTTTCAACTACCTGTATATGGTTCTCAATTTCAATAGTCACATATTTATCACATTTAGCGCAGCTTTTTATTATTTTGTTTTGAACAATTTGGGGTGTTCGCTCCAAATTCGAAAGCTGCGGAACACCCTTTAAAAGTCTATGGGAGAAATCAAAAGTGCTAATTTTAAAGTTTAAGATGCAAGTTATTGTCATAAAAAGTGTTTGGGGACCTGGGTCCTGCCCCAGGGGACATGTATCAATGCAAAAAAAAAGCATTTTTTTCAGGAGCAGTGACTTTAATAATGATTAAAGTGAAACAATAAAAGTGAAATATTTCTTTAAATTACGTACCTGGGGGGGTGTCTATAGTATGCCTGTAAAGTAGCGCATACTTCCCGTTTTTAGAACAGTCCCTGCACGAAATGTAATTTCTAAAGGAAAAAAGTCATTTAAAACTACTCGCGGCTGTAATGAATAGTCTGCTCCCGGCAATACAGATAAAAGTCATTGAAAAAAACGCCCCCCACCCCCCCAGTCCATTACCAGGCCCTTTGGGTCTGGTATGCATATTAAGGGAAATCCCAAACTAAAATTTTAAAAACAAATGCGTGGGGTCCCCCCAAATTTCATACCAGGCCCTTCAGGTCTGGTATGGATATTAAGGGGAACCATGCGGCAATTTTTTTTTAAAATGGCGTAGGGGCCCCCCTCAAAATCCATACCAGACCCTTATCCAAACATGCAACCTGGCAGGCCGCCGGAAAAGAGGGGGGGGGTGAGAGAGCGGCCCCCCTCCTGAATCGTACCAGGCCACATGCCCTCAACATGGAGAGGATGTCCCCATTTGATGGGGACAAGGGCCTCATCCCCAAAACCCTTGCCCGGTGGTTGTGGGGGTCTGCGAGCGGGGGTGTTTATCGGAATCTGGAAGCCCCCTTTAACAATGGGGACCCCCAGATGCCGCCCCCCTATTTGAATTGGTAACGGGTACATTGTACCCCTACCATTTCACCCAAAAAAGTGTCAAAAATGGTATAAAAAAACACACACACAGCTTGGGACAAGTCCTTTAATAAAAAAAAAAATCCAGCGATGTAATCCTTCTACGACCGACGATACACGCCGCCATGATCGGGTTTCCCGTTGCGTCAGAGGCTGGCGGGGTCACCCGTACGTGTCACGGGTGGCCCCGCCCTCGGCTATATAAGAGCTGTCAAGCGAGTCTCATTTCATTCGCGGGCCGCCTTCCATGAAGGATTACATCGCTGGATTTTTTTTCTTTTTTATTAAAGGACTTGTCCCAAGCTGTGTGTGTGTTTTTTTTTACAATTTTTGACACTTTTTTGGGTGAAATGGTAGGGGTACAATGTACCCGTTACCAATTCACATAGGGGGGCAGCATCTGGGGGTCCACCGCAGACCCAAGCATGTGGCCTGGTGCGGTTCAGAAGAGGGGGGCGCTCTCTCACCCCCCTCTTTTCCTGCGGCCTGCCAGGTTGAGTGCTTGGATAAGGGTCCGGTATGGATTTTTGGGGGGAACCCCACGCCATTTTTATTTTATTTTGGCGCAGGGTTCCCCTTAAAATCCATACCAGACGGGTCTGGTATGGATTTTGAGGGGGGCCCTACGCCATTTAAAAAAAATAAATAAATTGGCGCAGGGTTCCCCTTAATATCCATACCAGACCTGAAGGGCCTGGTATGAAAAATTTGGGGGGACCCCCACGCATTTATTTTTTTAATTTTGCTTCGGGGTTCCCCCTAATTTTCATACCAGACCCAAAGGGTCTGGTAATGGACTGGGGGGGGGACCTATGCCATTTTTTCAATGACTTTTATCTGAATTGACGGGACTCGACAATTCATTATAGCCGTGAGTAGTTTTAAATTACTTTTTTTCCTTTTAGAAATGTAATTTTGTGCAGGGACTGTTCTAAACACGGGAAATATGTGCTACTTTACAGGCATACCCCCCAGGTACAAAATTTAAAGGAATATTTTACTTTAAGACCCCTTTCATACTGGGGCGGTTTGCAGGCGCTATTGCGCTAAAAATATCGCCTGCCAACTAACCCTAAACAGCGGCTGCTGTTTCTCCAGTGTGAAAGCCCGAGGGCTTCCACACTGGAGCGGTGCCCTAGGAGGACCACTCCAAAAGTCCTGCTAGCAGCATCTTTGGAGCGGTGAGAGGAGCGGTGTGTTTACCGCTCCTCCACCCCTCCTTACCATTGAAAGCAATGGGAAACCGCAGCAATACCGCCGGCAATGCGCCTCCCTTTTTCGGCCGCTAGCGGGGGTAAAATCGCCCCACTAGCGGCCGAATACTGCCACGAAATTAGCGGTAAAACGCCGCTAAAAATGGTGGCGCTTTACCGCCACCGCCGCTACCGCCCCAGTGTGAAAGGGGCCTTGTTGTTTCACTTTAAGCATTATTAATATCACTGCTCCCGAAAAAACTACAGTTTTTAAGCCCTGGTTCACACTGGTGCGTTTTAACATGCGATTTGGCATGCCAAATCGCATGTCAAAATGGCAGTATTTGCCGCAAATTGCGGGCAATGGAACCATCCTAATCGGTGCGACGCCGCATCTGCGGCGCTGCACCGATTTCAAAAAGTCGTTTCTGTACTACTTTTTGTGATTTCGGCGCCCGCGATTTACATTGACATCTGTGCAGAAACCTGCACAGATGTCCCTTAATAGCGGCCAGAATCGGGACTGACAGGCAGGAGTGAAATTGTGCGAGTTCAGCTGAACTCGCACGGCTTCACTCCCGCAGCCCAGTGTGAACTTGGGCTAAAACTTTTTTTTGCATTGATACATGTTCCCTGGGGCAGGACCCGGGTCCCCAAACACTTTTTATGACAATAACTCGCATATTAGCCTTTAAAATTAGCACTTTTGATTTTTCATGCTCGTGTCCCATAGACTTTAACGTTTTTTGCGTGTTCGAATAAATTTTTTGCCTGTTCGCATGTTCTGCTGTGAACCGAACCGGGGGTAGTTTGGCTCATCCCTACTGTCTTCCATCATTCAGTCTGGTGAAAGCAAAAAAAATTTTTTTTTTTTTCCTTGCATGTGATTAGATATTCTTTGCAAAGTGAAATTCCACCACATTTACTAAGCTCTGGGGACAACCCCCTTGCACAGTGCAACTTCCCCTGCAAAGTGAACAATCTGTATTTCATAAATCAATTCCAAAATCTCTCCACTGAGCAGTGGCGGCCCATCCATATGGGACGCAGGGGTGCCGCCCCCCTAATCCATGCATCTGGCTCCCTAATCTACATGTGGGATGCATGGATTCCAATGTTTTTTTTTTTAGAAACACGTGATTAGAGCCAGAGGCTTTAATAGGCTTCAAAAAAGGATAGGCTTGGGGAGCAGAGCACTGCGCCCTGAGCCCACCCAGTTGTGTGACAATAACAAATTAATATTCATTATTGTCTTCCTGATTCTCCTCCCGGCCAATCAGGAAGCGGGTCCTGAGACCCATCACCCGACTAGCCGAGAGGAGAAGCGGTCCTATTGGCTGCTGAGGAGGAGGAGGAAGGAGACACAGGGGAAGCCGCCGCGAAACACCAGGAGGAGGAGACGCAGGGTGAAGCCGATGCCCGACGCCCAGAGGAAGCGCTGCCCGCAACCCAGATGGGATAAGTGCGGGGCTGGTGACCGGCCGATCGACCGGGGGGGGTGCCTGTGACCCGACTCAACGGGGGTTGGGGGTTTTGGGTGGATTGTTTAACGCCGCCACTGAGAACACAGCAGTGAAAACCCAATTAGGTGTTGCTACTCTTACCCAATCTATTCATTACAACACATTCAACAACAAAACAAAAAGTAGATAGCCTTATATTTGACCTTACAGTTGTCTTTTTTTTATTATTCTCAAATTGTCCTTCTTAAGAAGTTCTCGATACTAAAAACCAAATACGACATTCCCAATACAGAACTCAGAAGATTTTTCCAAATTAGAAACTTCTATAATTCAAATTTCCCATTGTTAGACAATACATCTCCCACATTCTATGAGAATATCTGTACTAAATCCCCAAGAAGAACAGGCCTAATATCAGAGATATATCTAAACTTGATCAATAACACCAACCAGGATAAATTACCATACATGCTCAAATGGGAACAAGAATACGATTTTGTATTGCCCCTCGAGAAATGGTCTGAATGTATTGACAATCTTCTTAAATGCACTAAATCTATCACAATTAGGGAAACTGCAGTTAAGCTATTTGCCAGGTGGTATTATACTCCAGCCAAACTCCATTCTATATTTCCCACAGTTCCCAATACCTGCTTTAGAGATTACACCTCAATCGGCTCCTTCTCTCCCATTTTTTGGGACTGTGAAAAAGCAGCCCAATTATGGAAACGACTCGAGAAATTTTCTTCTAAAATTTCAAACAAAATTATAACCCTTACCCTTCCCAATTGTCTCTTGTTCGCCCTGATTTTGGGTTTGAACACGTTTCAATTAAGAATAGTCCATACAATTTGTGTATCCATCCACTGGCTGATAGCTTATCATTGGAAATCCCCATTGTTACCAATTTCCCAATTGAAAATGAGAATAAACGACATTTACCTTATGGAAAAAAACTTGCATACCTTGCATAATACCATGCACCTACTGGATAAAAAATGGAACCTATGGTTCAAATATTCAGACTACCTTTTAGACCCAAATTAGAATCCCCTTTTCACATCCAATTCTTTTATACACGAAAATAACCCCGCATTTCAAAATACTACTGAATCGTTTATTTTCTATATGTAATAGATGTTGTCATAAATAAATAAAGGCGGTTACTCTGTCATAAACCATTATAATTATTGATTGAAAATACTGAAATTCTCTGATGTCATGACATAATGTTTGTACCATTATTTTGTACACAATAAAAAAGTTTGTAAACAAAAAGAAGCTTGACTCAAATTATTTCCTTTCAAAAAGACAGTAGCAGAAATATTATCAAATGCTACTATGTTTTAGTTATTAAAGTGGTTGTAAACCCACTTTTTCAACTTGCACCTACAGGTAAGCCTAGATTAAGGCTTACCTGTAGGTGCAAGAAATATCTCCTAAACCTACACGGTTTAGGAGATATTTAGTTAAATGACAGGCGCCGCTGTCTACGGCGCATGCGCGCCGTAGACAACGGCGCATTCATGGGGTTAATCCCATTCACAAATGTGGCTACTTCCCAGCAATCGCTGGGCGTAGCCGAATGTGAAGGCTCCCGCGCGCATGCGCACAGTGACGTCTCCGCCGCTCCGGCCAATCACAGCGCCGGAGCGGCGCTGTGATTGGCTGGAGTGGCGATACCCGGAAGTAACCTTCCGGCTATCGCCGCAGAGATGACTGCGGCTGAAGAGGGAGACGAGGACGGCTTCGGGGGCCCCGATCTAAGGTAAGTGATGCATAATGAGCTATTATGCTAGTCATATTAGCTCATTATGCCTTTCTCTTACAGGTTGTTTAAAAAAAAAAATGTTTAAAAGGGTTTACAACCACTTTAAAAATGCAACATTAAACCTTTTATGTCCTTTTCACTTTGCTGAGATCGGAGGATACTATTAAAAAATTGTTGCTATAGTGGTGAAAAATAGGTTGATTAGATCTTTATTCATATCAATTATAATGTTGCTTAGAGCAGCCTAAAAAGTAATGTATTTTATAGGACAGCTGGTGTGAGTAGCAGGAAGAGGGCAAAAGAGACTCAAGCCTCGTACACACGGCCGGTTTTCCCATCAGGAAAGCTGCCATGAGAGCGTTTGGCCGGGAAAACCGTTCGTGTGTATGCTTAATGGCAGTTTTCCCGACAGGAAAACTGCTGACAAAAAATAGAGAACCTGCTCTCTATTTTCCCCTCGGGATTCCCGGCGGACTTTTCCCCCTTGAGAAAACCGTTCGTGTGTATGCTTTTCCGAGGGCAAAAAAAACACGCATGCTCAGAATCAAGTATGAGACAGGAGCGCTCCTTCTGGTAAAACTAGCGTTCGTAATGGAGATAGCACATTCATCACGCTGCAAACTATTGCATTGTTTAAATGCTGCACACTCAAATCTTCTTTATAATGCGACAATAATGAACAATAATGAACTTGTTTTGCAGCTGATATTCACAGAGTTCTGACTAACTTTTTCAAACATTTTTTATCATGATCTCATGATTATTTATTTATATTTTAGAGCAAGATCTCCTTTAATAATGAAGGCCGTGACCTCCGACCAGAACTTCCTAATCGGAGCACACTCCCACATTAAATGAAAAAACGTGCCATCAGCCATGCCGCATCGGGAGCATAGTGCAGAGGGTAATCTATTTAATGTAAACAGTAAGCATGGTGTAAAATAGGATCTGTAAAGCAATTTAGTCTGTATTACCTTGTCGCGGGAAGAAATGACAGAGGGAACCCGGAGGGGCAAAACCTCCTGCCAGATGTCCTCCGTCAGTTCAGGGATGTCAGCTCTCCAGCTAGCGGCCGTCTTGCTCAGCCTTTAAGTTGTAGAATGCAGAAGGGACCCACAATATGTGGAGATTAGCTTGGCGTGAGAGGAGTCGGTCAGTAACCGTTCCAGCAGAGAGAGTTGAATAGCTATGTTACGAAGGCCAAACTGCGTTGCTGCAGTGTGGCGTATCTGTAAGTAAAGGAAGTAAGCTATGCGTGGCAGATTGTAGTCTCTACGAAATTCTTCATAAGAACGAAACACGTTGTCCGAGAACAAGTGCAAAATGGTTTTCACCCCCCTTTTCGACCAGAATCCCCCATCAGATCTGCGGAAGAATTCTGGTAGAGTCGGATTCCCCCAGAGTGGAGTGTTTGGCGAGTATGTATTACTGTCAGTGGAGGATTGTAGTTTAGTGAGTTTAAAAATCTGTAGAGTCATTGCCAGGACACTCGTACCCTCCCGCCCTCTAAGGGATATACGATGAATCAGATTTTGCAGGGACTCATAGGAGGTAAGAATAGCTGCCTCCAAGGCAGTGGCCGCGTTGTTGGCTTCAGGAAAAAAAACACCAATGTGTGTGAGCTAATTGTGAGGCAATATAATAGGTGTGGAGGCAGGGTAGGGCCAATCCGCCCTCCAGTACCGGTAACTGGAGGGTGTTCTTGGCAACCCTGACTACTCCCCCCTCTCCAAAGAAAGGAAGTAAGGGTGGAGTCTATTTCCTTAAATTTAAGTTTAGTGACATACACTGGTGAGTTACCCAAGATATACAAAAATCGTGGTAAGAATATCATTTTAAAGATATTAATCCTACCCAGTAATGTAAGCGGGAGATTAGCCCAGGTTTTGAACATGGTTTTCATTCGCCCTATAAGGGGGTCTAAGTTGATTTTAACGTAAGAGGCTATAGGGAGCTGTACCATAACTTCTAAATATCGGAAGGAGCTGACTATTTGTAGTGGGCAAGAGGGAGGCAGCATGAGCGACTTTGTTTGGTCAATTCTAAATAAGATGGACTTGTCTCAGTTAACCCGGAATCCAGAGAAATTACCAAACCTCCTAATAATCTCCAGCAGGACTGGGAGAGACGATTGGGGATCCGACAAGTATATTAACATGTCATCAACGTAAAGAGATACCTTCTCCTCCAGACCCCCAATCGTCAGTCCTGCAACCTCCCCGCAGGATCTTATCAGTGCTGCCAAAGGCTATATCGCCAGTGCAAATAGCAAAGGCGACAGTGGGCATCCCTGTCTGGTGCCTCTCTTTATTGGAAAGGGATCAGACACGGCTGCGTTCACTCTCAATCTAGCGGTGGGTTTTAAATAAAGCAATTGCACCCATCTGGCAAAAGGTGTTGCCAAAACCAAATTTCGCCAAGACCTCCAGCAGATAAGTCCATTCGAATGAGTCAAACGCCTTGTGTGCTTCCAAGGCCAAAACAGCCCGGGAACCCATCTCATCATGGGTGGCCTGAAGATTGGTAAACAGTCTACGTAAGTTGATGGAGGTCGATCGCCCAGGGATGAACCCAGTCTGGTCCGCACCAATAACAGTAGTAATGACCGTGTTCAGTCGCCGGGCGAGCACCTTGGCCAAAATCTCAACATCCGAATTGATAAGTGAGATTGGTCTGTGTTTTCCCAGTGTTTTATTTCTGGCAAAGGATTGGATAGCCTCCCCAATTTCCTCAGTCGTCAGAGGAGCGTCAAGTAATGACCCCTGTTGGGTCTGAAGCCTGGGCAACGAAATTTCAGAAAGATAGTCATCCAATTCCACAATCATGTAGTGAGCTCTAGTAGCATATAGGGAGGAATAAAATGTGACAAAGGCATCCATGATCTCATTGTTTTGCTCTACCACTATTCCCTCTGCGCTCTTGATTCTAGGTATGCTGCATGGCTGATAGTCAGGTCTGGAAAGATACGCCAGCAAATGGCTGTTCTTATCACCAAACTCGAAGATTCGCTGGTTCTGGTACAGCAGCTTCTTCTGGGTGCGCTCTTAAAGGCATCCCAAACCACCGGAACGGAGGCGCTCTGCTTATTAATTAACCAGTAGGATTTCATCTCTATCATACATTGGTTCACAACAATCTCATCCGCCAGTCATAGCGGGCTCAGCCGCTACACCCGATAGAGGAGGGGGGACCCAGGGCGATGTCCACCAGCAAAGGAGAATGATCAGACACCGCCCTGGGGAGGTATTTACCTCAGTCACCATATTGAGCAGATCCGATGAGACCAGACATAGATCAATACGAGACAGAATACCGTGTGACTCAAAGTGGCACGAATACTTCCTCCCATCCGCATGCTTCCACCTCCAGGCCTCCATCAAATCAAATTGAGTTAAGAAGGAACCCAGGGGGGTGAGGGGTAATGTAGGACAACGTAATCTATCGATGGCGTTGTCCAGTACTGTATTATAGTCACCCGCTATCAATAAAGGACCCTCTGCTATCGCCAATATGGAGTTCATCACCCTGTCAAAGAACATTTTAGTGAAGGGGAGTGGAGCATATAAGCTAGTCCCCATATACGGCCTACCCATAAGTTCTATCACAACAATTACAAAGCAACCCTGAGGATCGAGTTTAACATGTTTAATACTAACCGGGGCTGATTTGGCTATGAGGATGGAAGTTCCCCTGGCATACGTGGAGTATGTGGAATGGAGAGCATAAGCAATTTTTGCCCGCTTAAGGGCCATGACTCTAGAGCCCTGGAGGTGGGTTTCCTGGAGAAGGATCACATGCGGATTGTGGCATGCCAGGTAGTCAAACATTAATGATCTTTTCACTTTGGAATTCAACCCCCGCAGATTCCAAGAAACCAAACATAATCTAGACATAAGGAGGCATAAAGTATATGACTAGGGGAACCCATTTCTCATAGTTCGCTGGAAGCAACCAGAACCTGGAGTCCTGCGGACCATGAGAAGTGCATAAGGTGAAGAGCAAATCAAAGACATATGACAACATTCCAGTAATGAAAAAGATCAGATGCATATTATAAGGGCCGGCTAGACCAGCCTGTAGACGGACATGTAAAAATGGATACCAGCAATTCAAAAAAAATACAAAAACAACCGCAAACAAAAGTCCCCGAACATCCCAACCCACCCTAACCCTCCCGGCTCCCAAACCCAAACATATGACAGCTTTGTTCCCAAAACCAAAACTGCAAGGCAGGGGGGCCATGACACAGACCCCCAATCAACAAACCCTGAGGAGCGGTAAAGTCCCTTAGACGCATGCCGGCATTCGTGTCTGCACAGGACAAATATAATAGTTGACCCTGAGCCTGAAAAAGAGAGTACAAAAAATAACAGGATAAAACTTTCAAAAACAAAGGGGGAAAAAGGAGGAGTAAGGTGATAACAGTCATCCAGGTTGAACAAGTGGCATACAAACAATGTCAGAGGAGTGCAGTTCACCACCCCTTTATAACTGAGAAGAAGGGAGTGAGACGATCATAGGGGTGAAGGCATCCAGGCCCACTCCTACCCCCCCCCCCCCCGCTGTCCCATGCAAGAAAAGGGTAGTGTATACAGGTGAGGGCGCAAGATGTAGCAAAAAAGGAATACACATTAGGTTCACTTTCAGCGCGGAGGGGATCTTTGATTCTGGTTCCGGCGTTCTGGGTGTCCTAACGTGTCCACCCAGTGAGATGCCTCCTTAGGATCCGTAAAGAAGTATGCCTTGCCCTGGTAAACAATCCTCAAGTGAGCAGGATACAACATGCCGTATGGGAGATGAAGCTCATGGAGCCTGCGTTTAATAGCCAGGAAGGTGGCCCTCTGCTTTTGCGTAGCTACCAAGAAGTCAGGGAAAATAGTAATTCCACTCCCGTTAAAGGACACCCTTCCCTTCTCCCTGGCAGCTCCAAGAACTGCCTCTCTGTCCTTGAAGTGAAGGAGTTTGATAATCATGGCACGTGGCTGGGTCCCTGGTGGTAGGGGGTGCATGGGAACCCTGTGTGCCCGTTCAATGGCAAATAATAGTGAGAAGATGGAGGCGCCAAATGTGGTGATCAGCCATCTTTCCATAAATTCCTCTGGGGTTTTACCCTCAGACCCTTCTGGGAACCCCAGGAAGCGTAGGTTGCTCCTCCGTAAACGGTCCTCCATTTCAGTGAGCTTATCTGCAGTGTAATCATGGGCCTGGCGTAGCTCCCTAACAGAGGCCTGCAATGGACGAGTCTCATCCTCTAGTGCACCAATGCGCTGCTCAGCATTTGTCACTCTATGGCGGAGGTTGTGAACATCCTGTTTCAGAAAGGATAAGTCAGTCTTAATGGAGTCCATTTTAGTGGTCAGAGATGCATGGCTGTGCTGGATGGCCTCCATAATCTGGGACAGGGAGGGCTCTGCAGGGCCTGCATCAGCAGTGTCCACACTGGGGGTATCAGGATCAGTGTCCTCAGCCAGCGAGAATAAGAGAGGATCCTCCGGGCACAGAGTAGGGGGGGACTGTGTGACTTCCCTGCAGGCTTCTGCTTCAGCGCTGATGAGGAGGAGGATGGCTGACTGCGTGTGTCTGCAGCATGGTGACCAGCGCCATCTTGCCTCGATTTGCATTGCGGCGGTGGCGGGACGAATCCTGAGGCTTCCTCCATCGGCGGGCCGTATTTGACCATCTCCCAGTGGGCACAAGGTTCCCTGGAGGCTGTGGGGACAGATGGGACCCTTGGATGGCGATCGGGTCTGCAGGATTAAGGCAGGATATGTGCGGCACGGACGGAGCTCAGGCTAAGCACATCCTCACTTTCCAGTCGTTGGCCACGCCCCTCTTTCAATTTCTAGTGATCTCCATGATTTGTTTTTTAATTTTGTTGTGTCAAGTTACCACAATAACATTATTATCTTGTATTTTTTTACCTTCAAGGAGATTGGTTGGTGTTATCTGTCCCTTTTTAATTAGACCTTGTTTTTTTTTTAAATCTACCTGCCTACTCAAACATTTATTTTTATTTTTAGAAAAACACATAGGCAAGTATTAACTGTAAAAATAAATTCCATTTATTCTGGCTCATAAAGAAAATAAATGGGAAGGTAGCGCTGGAAAACCTGCTGCAATTTGCGCAACCTTGGGACCCCAGAGCACACATCAACTCTGTGTGGACCAAAAAATTGGGAGCTTGAGAAGCACATACAGTTGGGAGCACAATCTGGTCCTGGTGGACTCCCAGAAGTCAGGAACAGCAGCAGATGACATATATGTCCCAAGTCTGTGGTACTGCAACAGCCTGCCTTCTGTCAGACCACATTGAAGCAAGGACATCACTTTCTAGTCTTCTTTGTAGCCTTCCCTGTAGTCTTCTTTGCAGCCTTCTTTGCAGCCTTCTCTGCAGCCTTCTCTGCAGCCTTCCTTGCACGCTTTGTTGAAGCCTGTGGCACTGGAGGTGTACTTGTGTCAGGAGGAGGAGAAGGAGGAGAAGGAGGTAGAGGAGAAGGAGGTAGAGGAGAAGGAGGTGGAGGAGGTGGAGGTGTAGGAGGATGGGCGAGCTCACAAATCATAGTGTTTTCAGCAATTGTCCCCATCAACCCCTTATTTACTAGTCTTATAAGCAGGGGCTCACATAGGAGGCGTTGGCCCATCTCCATTTGCTTCATTTTGGCACCAACTAGGGCCGCATAGCCCTCTTCAGTGGTGGTTGGTTCTTGGAGGGTGGCATGTGCGTTACGAATCAGGGCCATTGCTGCCTCACTCACGCTCCTATCCCTCCTGGCCCTTCTTGTTGTAAGGCAGATGGGAGGCACCTGAGACGTGTTTCTGCCACTTGGCCCGGCCACCTCCTGTCTGCCACTGGGCCTGGCTTCCTCCTGTCTGCCACTGGGTCTGGCCTCCTCCTGGCTGCCACTGGGACTGGCCTCCTCCTGGCTGCCACTGGGACCTGCCTCCTCCTGGCGGCCAGTGACCCCTGCCTCCTCCTGCCTGACACTTTCCCCACCCTCATCCTGGCTGAGCTCTCCCTGTGTATAAAAAAGGGACATCGTTTTAGTTTTGGTTCATCAATTACACACAATTTTCAGCTCATGACTGTTGCAAATTGAATGTTACTAAATAGAAAAGACTATCATTCTGACCCCAGCAGTTATCCTTCTTGTCCCAATCTTTTTTGGCCACTACTGTCTATTAATATGTCAAACACTATTTGCTCAAACATTAATTTCTTATCAATATTAATATGTATTATACATCATTAATATTATCACAATAAATCTTGAGGAAAATACTATACCAGGCTCCAGATGTCCAAATCAGGTTCTTCCAGGATTTCAGGCTCTTCTTGCTCCAGAGAAGGCTCATCTAGGCTGCAGGGAAGGCTGGAGGGAAGACTAGAAAATGATGTCCTCACCTCAAGGTGGACGTTTAGAAAGGTCAATCTATTGTAGTACCACAAAGTCAGGACATTTACAGCCGCTGCTGCTGCTCCTGACCTCTGTGATTTCAGGACCTTAAAGTGCTCCCTCCTGTATGTGCCTCTCAAGGTCCCAACGTTATGATTCACCTCAACGAGGGTTGCTCTGGGCATCCGTGTCTGCACAAATTTGAGCATGATCTCCAGCGCTGCCGTCCTTGCCCCTTTTTTTTTATGTATTGGGTTTTTTGTCTCCCACAGAGTGGGCAGCTCCCTGTATTTGTCAATGAACTCTATAAAGAAATACTTATCTTTGAAAGCATTCATTCTTTCTGCAAGACAAAACACAAGACAAAAATACTAATGTCAGTCTAAACTATAGAAATCTTTATCCCCATATAGGCCACAATCTCTAAGCAGTATAGGCCACTGATGTCCCAAGTTTAAATCTTACCTTCGATCTGACGTTCGTCGCTCTTACTCCTATCTCCGCACACAGAGTGTAGTTACGACACATGCGTGTTAGCTTTATATACACTACACAATGCGTGAAACTCTGCACACGTGGCCCGCCCACGACGTTCTCTCGAATATTCCCCGCCCCTTCTCTTTCGGCGCACAGTGGGAGACGACATGGCGGAGTCACAGCAGGTGTCTGCTAATTCCTCTAACGACAGGACAAGCCCGGAACGTGAAAAGTCACGATCAAGGAGGAGATACAAGGCATCTAATTTGTCCTTCGCAGAGATGGCGGCGATAGTGGACATATTGAAAAAGGCGGATTATAATGGCAAGCAAAAAAAGTAGTTAAAAGTCTGCAGAAGAATTTTGGGGTAAGAAGATCGAAAGAGCAGCTTAGAAAGAGGTGGTCTGACCTCAAACTCAGGGAGCCGGAGCAGTACAGGAGTATCAAGAGAATGCTTCAAAAAAGTAAGTACTTCTCCTGTGTTGCTATAATTTTATTATCTGAACTTGCATGTTGCTCCTTTTTTTTTGTTTACTATTGGACATTTGAAAATGTAAACTTTCAGGTTAGTGGGCACAGTAATCGTTCGTTATAGACACATCGTTCACCCACTACATACGATGTTTTTGGAAGATACACAGGGTAAAATTCTTTTTGACATGCCTGTTTGTATTCCAAAAATGTTATTACATTGTTGTCTAGATGATGTGTTTGGAACTAGAATGAAATGCAAACTTGAATCAGTGTAAAGAAGAGGACACTCAGTAGCTGTTTTATACATCTGCACCTTTTTAGGGTGTCCCACACAGGTGCTCTAGTGGATACTTTAGGTGTGTACGTGTGTGAAACTTGTCCAAAAAATGTAAGTAGTCACGATTAGGGAAGTGATGTGACAACACCCCATCTTCTGAAGGGAAGATCCACACATTTTTGAAATACGATAATGTCTGATATTGCCTAGAGGTTTTCAATGTTGAAGTTTCTACGTTAATGAGAGTTGTGTATTTTTAGATTAAAGAAACATGCCTGTTTATGGCCCAAAAAAAATGTATTTTATCTTTTGTACCCCTAAATTTTATCAAAACCATGTGAATGTGCACAGAGTAAAAATTTAGGAAAACAACAAAGTGTGTTGCTTCTTTATCAAATCCGCTATAACCTTTTTGGTGTTTCCAGTGAAATGGTTGTTATTTACTAAAGGATAATCTACTTGGCACTACAAGTGCACTAGGAGAAACTAGAAGACAGCTAAAAGAAACACAAGCAAGACATCAAAAAACGAATTTAAGCAGATTTTTTTTAATTATTTGTAAAAAAAGAATTTAAACATTTGCTTGGATAGGAATGGCCCCCCTACCCCGTGAAATATTCAACATATTGCTGCCGAACTTCACGGGCGCTTTGAGGGGGCAAGCCAGGACGGCCAGATTCTAGGCCCAGCAGGGTATTCTCTGCAGAAAGTCCGGCCTCAGGCCCAACTGTGGCCAGATAATTCGGAGAATGATTTCTCAAATAATTGTGCAGGATGCAGCAGCAAAACACAATGTGGTTTAGTTTATACTCCGCCATGTGGATTGAAGTGAGAAACATGTGGAACCGGCTGGCCATTATCCCGAAGGCATTCTCCACAACTCTTCGGACTCTGGCCAGCCGGTAGTTGAAAACCCTCCTCTCCGGGTTGAGGGTCCTCTGGGGAAATGGCCTCATGAGATGTGGCCCAGACCAAAGGCTTAATCAGCCAGAAACACATTCTCTGCATCCAGTGGCAATGCAAGGTCATCACTCTGAGGACGTAGGGCAAACTCTGTATGGCCGAAAACTCCCCCATCCGAAATCCTGACATTCTTCCCCACATCCACATAGAGGAATTCATACTGTGCTGACACCACCGCCATCAACACAATGCTATGAAACCCCTTGTAATTGAAGTAATAAGACCCCGAATGGGGTGGTGGCACGATGCGGACGTTCTTCCCATCTATTGCCCCTCCGCAGTTGGGAAAGTCCCACCGCTGGGCAAACTGGGATGGCACATTCTGCCATTCCTGTGGCGTGGAAGGAAGCTGTGGAGTCAAACAAGAAAATAATAAATTTTGTACTTTCGCACATAACATTGCAGGCAGATTATACAAAAACATTCTTGGCCAACATCAGTATAACATTTATTTTAAGGAGTATTTAAAGACAAAAATATAAGAACCACTTATCAGATTCCTCACCCCCTCTGATGGCCCATTGGAAATATTTGTGGGGGGGGCTAGATGAGTTTGGGACCCCCAAAACTAAACCTCTGCCACTCTGTCTGAATTTAAGGTGAAAAAATACATTTGTAGACATTTTAGGGGGGGGGCACTAAAATAGAGCTGACAAAATACATTGGGGAGTGACTAGGCTAGGTGTGTATGGGCCAAGGATAGCATGAAGGGAAATATGCATGTAGGCCAAAAAAGGAACATTAAAAGCTTACAGCATGCATGAGGACAAAGGGGAGATTCACAGCATATTACAATCATGGTAATTAGGGAAGGATGAAAGAAATACAATACATTAGCAAGCATTAAATACATAGAATGTGATGTTAAAGGAGAAAACTTACCTTAATATAGTCCTTCTGCAGAACTTGAATTATGGCAGAACAGGTTTCTGGGATAATGAGCCCCAGAGCCTGGGGGGAGATGCCTGTTGAGAACTTGAGGTCCTGCAGGCTTCTCCCAGTCACCAGATATCGCAATGTGGCAACTAGACTCTGCTCAGCAGTGATGGCTTCCCGCATGACGGTGTCCTGCCTCGTGATATAGGGGGACACCAAAGCCAAGAGATGCTGAAAAACGGGGTCCGTCATCCGAAGAAAATTCCTGTAGTCATCAGGATTATTCTCCTTGATCTCCCGCAGCAGAGGCATGTAACAGAATTGGTCCCGCTGGAGAAACCAATTCTTGGTCCATGAACTCCTCCTCATCCTGTTCATGGACTGGTCTTGGTCCAAGACAAGAAGACCAACACCAAGCCTATGCACAGCACGAACTCTACGACGAGTACGTACCCATAACATGGCTAGATAGCGGTCGGCTGGTCAGAACGAACTATAACAGAACGCACTGAAGAACAGCAAGGCCTATGAAGAATGACCTTAAAATCAGACATGAGCGGACAAGAACGCACAGAAAAACAGATACGGCCTGACTACACTCCCTGAAAGACAAGATACGAACCCACAAGCACATAGTGCCGTCGTACGTGTTGTACGTCACCGCGCTTTGGACCGGTGGGATTTTGTAAACAGTCTGTACGCACGAAAAGCTTGGCAGGAATCCCGACGGGAAAACCAACGTTTTTTTTTACGAGGGGAAAACCGGCCGTGTGTACAGGGCTTAAGGACTAAAACTGTAGCTTTGTTTTTGTAGTAGTTTTTTAAGAAAGAAAAAAAATATATATATTTGTAAAAGTGCTTTGTGCCAGAAGAATAAGATTAGTGGTAGTAAACTCTGTTCTACTACTTATACCTACAGGTACTGTAAGCCTATAATAAGGCTTACCTGTAGATACTGCGAATATCTCTTAAACTTGCACTGTTGCACCCCCCCCCCCAAAAAAAAAATGTTTTTTTAAAGTTAGCAGCTACAAATACTGTAGCTGCTTATTTTTAATATAAGGACACTTACCTGTCCATAGATAAAGCAAAGCCGATTCTTCAATCGGCTTTGGCTCCAGGCGCCGGCACATTAACTAAGAGAAACCAGCAGTGAAGCTTTGCAGCTTGACAGACGGTTTCCTATTGCGCATGCGTGTGTAGCACTGCCCCCTTGGGGACTGCTTGGATTAACCTGCTCATCTGCACCGTCATGACCCTGGGAACATTCCAACCCACTTGAAACTCTGGTTTCAGACATCTTTGCACCACCTTAAAGTAATAAGTCAAACTACTCAATGAGTTTATATTCTATTAAGGTTTACTGAATAACTCAAGGAAAATTTTGTTGCACAAAGGAGGTATTAGATGAACTGAACTTCGGATAACAGTCCTAGTTCAGAAGAAGAATTCCTCCACAATAGTACAAGTTAAGACAATCTGGAGATAACAGTATATTATATACACGTATGTACAATGGAGTACCACTTGAACATGACCTGAAAGGATAAGCAAGCGTTAAGCATTGGTTCTGGTAAGACATCTAAAGGGAAAACCCAGGCCGGCCTATTTAACCTTTAATCCTAATGAGAGATCAATTAAACAGGAACAGTATGAGGGCCCTTTAAATAGTAATGAAAGTAATGTCCCAGTTGCAGGCCTGATGGTCTTCACCAGCAGTCGGAGCTCGTTAACTATATCCAATAAGGTGCAGCAACAAGGCAGTTGTATTTCTTGGAAAGGTTGATGCAACAAGTGTATATGTACAATGTTCAAACAGAGATGCAGTAAAGTGTTTCCCCCAGGGTAAAGCTGTCTGTGCACAGTGTCCCAGTGAAGCAACAAAGAAAGGTTTGCAAAGGTGGGCAATTGCCCTCTCAACAACGACCAGGTTGAATCAAGGTATAGAATCATAGGCCAAATCAGGAGTCATGTATGAAGCCAAGGTCAAGAATTGGTAAGCAGTGGTACAAAGCAGAATCTGAGGTCAGGTCAGGGGGGAGCCAAGTCAGTAACAGGAATCAGATGCAGGTCACAAGTCAGAAGACCAGTCAGCACTGACACTGAGTTTAACCACTTCTGGACCGCCACACGCAGATATATTGCGGCAGGGCAGCCCTCCTTTGCAAAATCACGTATCTGTACGTAAATTAAATTAATGTGTGCGCCGCAGCCGACCCTCTCCCACTTCGATTGGACACAGCAGGAGCCAATCAGTGGGTCTGGTGGTCGCAAAGCCCGCCTGGACTCGCCGATCATTCTGAGGAGAGGCAGAACGGCGGTCTGCTTATGTAAACAAGTGAGAATGCCGTTCTACCAGAGGGGAAATGGAGATCTTGTGTTTCTCTGTTTTCCCCTAGTCAAAGTCCATGCCCCACAGTTAGAAAGCACCCCCTAGGGACACATTTAACCCTTTTATTGCTCCTGATGTTAATCCCTTCCCTGCCAGTGTCATTTATACAGTGAGTGCATTTTTTTAGCACTGATCACTGTATTGATGTCACTGGTCCCCAAAAAGTGTCACTTCGTGTCAGATTTGTCCGCCGCAATGTCGCAGTCCCGCTAAATAATGCTGAAAAATTCCATAAATCTATCCCATAATTTTTAGATGCTAGAACTTTTGCACAAACCAATCAATATACGCTTATTTGGATTTTTTTACCAAAAATATGTAGCAGAATACATATTGGCCTAAATAAATTAGATTTTTTTATTCAATTTATTGGGTATGTTTTATAGCAAAAGGTAAAAATCTTTTTTTTTTTTTTCTTTAACCACTTAACGACCGCTCACTGTATATATACGTAGGCAGAATGGCACTGACAGGCACAATCACGTAGAGTGTACGTGATTGCCTTTGTACAGTTGGGGGGTCCAATCGGACCCCCTTCCTATACAGTGAGCGACCGTTAATCGTTCGGGAGCGATCCAGGATGAGGGGGCAGCCGTTGGATTCCGGCCATCCCCTCGCGATCGCTCCCGGCGAATGAAAAGGCCCCCTCTGTCACACACAGGCAGAGGAAGCAGGAGGAAGTGATGTCATCTCTGGTGCGGCACTCACATATACCGAGCGCCGTACAAGAGAAGACATCAGATCAGTGCACAAAACACTACACTGACACCAGAACACAGAGGGACATAAATCGCCCCCCCCAGGCCCCCCCAGACACCCCCCAGATCACCCCCCCAGCCCCCAGTCACAGTGTCACTGATTGCAGTGACCATTTATTTACTGATCACTGCAATCAGTGACATTTGTGACTGTAAAAGTGTCACTACAGTCAGTTTTAGGTCCAGTGTAGCCCCCTAACCCCCCCTAATAAAGGTTTAACCCCCTGATTGCCCCCCAGATATCCCTTTCACCCCCTATCACCACTGTCACTAAGCGATCATTTTTCTGATCGCTGCCTTAGCGTCGGTGATGCCGATCGGTAGCCAGTTATTTTTTTTAGGTTTGCCGCAGGTTTTTATAGCGTCAGGTACCCCAATATATTATCTAATAAAGGTTTAACCCCCTTGATCACCCCCCAGGTAACCCTTTCACCCCCTATCACCACTGTCGCTAAGCGATCGTTTTTCTAAACGCTGTCTTCGTGTTGGTGATGCAGATCGGTAGCCAGTAATTTTTTTTAGGTTCGCCGCAGGTTTTTATAGCGTCAGGTACCC
Source organism: Rana muscosa (assembly GCA_029206835.1). Classification (NCBI taxonomy): domain Eukaryota; kingdom Metazoa; phylum Chordata; class Amphibia; order Anura; family Ranidae; genus Rana; species Rana muscosa. Next base: position 46,041,358 of record CM055118.1, read on the forward strand.
CAATATATTATCTAATAAAGGTTTAACCCCCTTGATCGCCCCCCAGGTAACCCTTTCACCCCCTATCACCACTGTCGCTAAGCGATCGTTTTTCTAAACGCTGTCTTAGTGTCGGTGATGCAGATCGGTAGCCAGTAATTAGTTTTAGGTTTGCCGCAGGTTTTTATAGCGTCAGGTACCCCAATATATTATCTAATAAAGGTTTAACCCCCTTGATCGCCCCCCAGGTAACCCTTTCACCCCCAATCACCACTGTCGCTAAGCGATCGTTTTTCTAAACGCTGTCTTAGTGTCGGTGATGCAGATCGGTAGCCAGTAATTTTTTTTAGGTTCGCCGCAGGTTTTTATAGCGTCAGGTACCCCAATATATTATCTAATAAAGGTTTAACCCCCTTGATCGCCCCCCAGGTAACCCTTTCACCCTCTATCACCACTGTCGCTAAGCGATCGTTTTTCTGATCGCTGTCTTAGTGTCGATGATGCAGATAGGTAGCCAGTAATTTTTTTTAGGTTCGCCGCAGGTTTTTATATAGCGTCAGGTACCCCCATATATTATCTAATAAAGGTTTTAACCCCCTGATTGCCCCTAGTTAAACCTTTCACCAGTGATCACCATATAAGTGTTACGGGTGACGCTGGTTAGTTAGTTTGCTTTTTATAGTGTCAGGGCACCCGCCGTATATAACCCAATAAAGGTTTAATCCCCTGATCGCCCGGCGGGTGATATCAATTAGGTTTTAGCTTCAGAGAGGGTCTGCGTCACACCCCAGGCAGCGTCAGGTTAATGCCAGTAACGCTAACACCCACGCGTGAAGCATACACCCCCCTTAGTGGTATAGTATCTGAACAGATCAATATCTGATCTGATCAGATCTATACTAGCGTCCCCAGCAGTTTAGGGTTCCCAAAAACGAAGTGTTAGCGGGATCAGCCCAGATACCTGCTAGCACCTGCGTTTTGCCCCTCCGTCCAGCCCAGCCCACCCAAGCGCAGTATCGATCGATCACTGTCACTTACAAAACACAACACACATAACTGCAGCGTTCGCAGAGACAGGCCTGATCCCTGCGACTCCAGTGCTGTAGGAGGTGATTTCACCACCACAGTTAAAAAAAAAGCATATATGCCGAAGCATGGGGGCAGCAGGGGCGGAGGAGCGGAGGAGCGATTTTGCTCCTAATGCCGCGTACATACGGTCGAAATTCCGACGGAGGCTTGCCCGTGGAAAAGTTTGACCATGTGTGTGCGGCATAACTTTTTTGCGGGAGGATGCCCCAATGCTTCGGCATATATAAATGGTGCATGTATGCCCATCATTAGAAGTGGGTGGATGAATGGCGGTATTCTAATGGTGGGCATACCCACCGATCAATCTCTTTTTTCGTTCAGCCAACAGGCTGCATGAAAAAAAGATTACAATACATGTCCAACAAGGACCAGCAACGTACTGGTATGTTGCTGGACTTTGAATGTTTATACCAGAATGATGCCTGCGGGTTTAGGTATCATCTTGGTATCATTCTTTTCAGCCAGTGGCCGGCTTTCATGTAAAAGCAATCCTAGCGGCTAATTAGCCTCTGGACTGCTTTTACAAGCAGTGGGAGGGAATGTCCCCCCCCGGATATATAAAGAGCGATTGGGAATTCGGGAAAGCATTTTATCACACCGATCATGGTGTGGTCAGATGCTTTGAGGGCAGAGGAAAGATCAAGGGTCTTGAAGACCCCAGTTTTTTCAAAAAAAGAGTACCTGTCACTACCTATTGCTATCATAGGGGATATTTACATTCCCTGAGATAACAATAAAAATGATAAAAAAAAAAATATATATGGAAGGAACAATTTAAAAATAAAATAAAAAAGCAAAATTAATAATAAAAAAAAAAGCACCCCTGTCCTGCCCTGCTCTTGCCCAATGGCGAACGCAAGCATCGGTCTGGCGTCATATGTAAACAGCAATTGCACCATGCATGTGGGGTATCACCGCGAAGGTCAGATCGAGGGCAGTAATTTTAGCAGTAGACCTCCTCTGTAAATCTAACGGGGTAACCTGTAAAGGCTTTTAAAGGCTTTTAAAAATGTATGTAGTTTGTCGCCAATGCGCGTTTGTGCGAAATTTTAAAGCATGTCGTGTTTGGTATCTATGTACCACGGCCTAAGATCATCTTTTTTATTTCATCAAACATTTGGGCAATATAGTGTGTTTTAGTGCATTAAAATTAAAAAAAGTGTATTTTTTCCCCAAAAAATGCGTTTGAAAAATCGCTGCGCAAATACTGTGTAGAAAAAAAAATGCAACACCCACCATTTTAATCTGTAGGGCATTTGCTTTAAAAATATATATAATGTTTGGGGGTTCAACATAATTTTCTTGCAAAAAAAAATATGTTTTGCATGTAAACAAAAAGTGTCAAAAAGGGATTTGTCTTCAAGTGGTTAGAAGAGTGGATGTAAGCTTCCTAATGTTGTGTATAAAATGCCAGAACAGTTCAAAACCCCCCTCAAATGACCCCATTTTGGAAAGTAGACACCCCAAGCTATATACTGAGAGGCATGTCGAGTCCATGGAATATTTTATATGTTGACACAAGTTACGGAAAAAAGACAATTTATTTTTATTTTTAAAAATGTTTTGCACAAAGTTGTCACTAAATGATATATTGCTCAAACATGCCATGGGCATATGTGGAATTACACCCCAAAATAAATTCTGTTGCTTTTCCTGAGTACGGGGATACCACATGTGTGAGATATTTTGGGAGCCTAGCCGCGTTAGGGACCCCAAAAACCAAGCACCGCCTTCAGGCTTTCTAAGGGTGTAAATTTTTGATTTCACTTCTCACTGCCTATCACAGTTTCGGAGGCCATGGAATGCCCAGATGGCACAAACCCCCCCCCCAAATGACCCCATTTTGGAAAGTAGACACCCCAAGCTATTTGCTGAGAGATATTGTGAGTATTTCGCAGATCTCGCTTTTTGTCACAAAGTTTTGAAAATTGAAAAATATATATATATATATATATTTTCTTTCTTCATTTTCAAAAACAAATGAGAGCTGTAAAATACTAACCATGCCTCTCAGCAAATAGCTTGGGGTGTCTACTTTCCAAAATGGGGTCATTTGGGGGGGTTTTGTGCTATTTTGGCATTTTATGGCCTTCAAAACTGTGATAGGTAGTGAGGAGTGAAATCAAAAATTTGAGCCTAGAAATCCTGAAGGCGGTGCTTGGTTTTCGGGGTCCCGCACGCGGCTAGGCTCCTAAAAAGTCCCACACATGTGGTATCCCCATACTTAGGAGAAGCAGCAAAATGTATTTTGGGGTGTAATTCCACATATAACCATGGCAAGTGTGAGCAATATATCATTTAGTGACAACTTTTATAATTTTTTATTTTTTTTTGTCATTATTCAATCACTTGCAACAAAAAAAAAAAATATTTAATGGGCTCAACAGGCCTCTCAGCAATTTCCTTGGGGTGTCTACTTTCTAAAATGGGGTAATTTGGGGGGTTTTGTGCCATTTTGGCATTTTATGGCCTTCGAAACGGTGATAGGTAGTGAGGAGTGAAATCAAAAATTTGCGCCCTTAGAAATCCTGAAGGCGGTGCTTGGTTTCCGGGGGCCCGTACGCGGCTAGGCTCCTAAAAAGTCCCACACATGTGGTATCCCCGTACTCAGGAGAAGCAGCAAAATGTATTTTGGGGTGCAATTCCACATATAACCATGGCATGTGTGAGCAATATATCATTTAATGACAACTTTTTGTAATTTTTTATTTTTTTTTGTCATTATTCAATCATTTAAGACAAAAAAAAAATATTCAATGGGCTCAACATGCCTCTCAGCAATTTCCTTGGGGTGTCTACTTTCCAAAATGGGGTCATTTGGGGGGGTTTTGTACTGCCCTGCCATTTTAGCACCTCAAGAAATGAGATAGGCAGTCATAAATTTAAAGCTGTGTAAATTTCAGAAAATGTACCCTAGTTTGTAAACGCTATAACTTTTGCGCAAACCGATAAATATACGCTTATTGACATTTTTTTTACTAAAAACATGTGGCTCAATACATTTTGGCCTAAATGTATGACTAAAATTGAGTTTATGCGATTTTTCTTATAACAAAAAGTAGAAAATATCATTTATTTTCAAAATTTTCAGTCTTTTTCCGTTTATATCGCAAAAAATAAAAATCGCAGGGGCAATCAAATACCATTAAAAGAAAGCTCTATTTGTGGGAAGAAAAGGAAGCAAATTTCGTTTGGGTACAACATTGCATGTCTGCACAATTTACAGTTAAAGCAGCGCAGTGCAAAATTCTGAAAATACCTCTGGTCCTTTAGCTACAAAATGGTCCGGGGCTTAAGTGGTTAACCACTTCTGCCTAGGAAGATTTTCCCCCTTAATGACCAGCCCATCTTTTTGCGATTCGGCACTGCGTCGTTTTAACTGACAATTACGTGGGCATGCGACTTTGTACATAAACAAAATTGATGTCCTTTTTTTCCCCATAAATAGCTTTCCTGGTGGTAATTGATCACCTCTGCAATTTTTTTTTTTTTTCCGCTTTAAACAAAAAAAGAGCGCCAATTTTGGAAAAAAACTTTTTTTTTTGCTATAATAAATATCCCCAATTTAAAAAAAAAAAGAGTGTTCCTCAGTTTAGGCCAATATGTATACTTCTACATATTTTTGGTAAAAAAAATTAAAATAAAAATAGCAATAAGGTATATTGATTGGTTTGCGCAAAGTTATAGCATCTACAAAATAGGGGCTATATTTATGGCATTTTTATTATATTTTTTTTTTTTTTACTAGCAATGGCGGTGAGCTGCTATTTTTATTGGGACTGCGACATTGTGGGAGACAGATCGGACACTTTTGAAACTTTTTTGGGACCATTGACATTTATACAGCGATCAGTGCTATAAAAATGCACTGATTACCGTATAAATGACACTGGCAGGGAAGGGGTTAGCAGTAGGGGGCGATCAAGGGGTTAACTGTGTGTCCTAGGGAGTGATTCTAACTGTAGAGGGATGGGGCTGCCTGGGTGAGGAGACCGATCGTTAGTATGAACAACAGATCAGTCTCCTCTCCCCTGACAGCAGGGAGATCTGTCTGTTTACATTGACCTCTGGCGGCATTAGCGTGCCCCCTAGTGGTCTGGTAACTGCGGCGGCTGGTCGTGAAGTGGTTAAATTGTCCTTTTTTTGTTTATATCGCAAAAAAAATAAGAACCAGAGAGGTGATCAAATACCACACAAAGGAAAGCTCTATTTGTGGGGAAAAAAGGGTATCAAGTTTGTTTGGGTTCAGTGTCGTGCAATTGTCAGTTAAAACAATGCAGTGTCGTATCGCAAAAAATGGCCTGGTCATGAAGGGGGGTAAAACCTTCCGTGGCTAAAGTGGTTAAATAGGTTGTCTGTTGCAAACACTGGCTGTGGACGTGCACCTGCCTCCACATGTATAAACATGAGCATTTCTGCATACAGGCACGCACCTAGCCACGATTCCATGTGCAGAACCAAGAATAGGCCATCAGAGTCCAGATTGTTTGTTGTATTATATTCCACGTGGTAGTTTATATGTATTGGTCATTTTTACTTGCAATACATTACTGCACTATAGACTCTATCTCTGGGCTCCATGGTGATCGATGCTGTTGCCTCAGAAATGGAACACTGAGGATTACCTTATGAGACAGGATTAGTTACTATACACGTCATTGTACTTCAGTCATCTGGTGAGTGCATAGAGGTGATGGAGTGGAGTGCCTTTTACACTTTGGGAACTTTTTATGCACATTATGATGGAGAAGACCGGAGGTTGCAAATGGTAATTTCGAGATCTTATATTAGCACTTTATAAGAGACAGGCTTTAATTTGTTTACATTATACCTTTTATCTTTTACATTGGTGTCAGGCTCCATTTACTCCTCATTATTATACATCATTATTTATTCACAGTATAATCAATCTTTTTTTAATTCTTAGAATTGGAGCCCACACAGACCACCGCCTGGATACTTGTTTTATCTACCTTTGGGGATTACGTTGTGTACTCAGTTTTTCTTTGTGGGTTCCTACCACAGTTTCCGGGACAGTCTTAAATAGAGGTTGACCGATATATCGGCCGGCCGATATATCGGCCGATATTTGGCCATTTTTTGATAAATCGTCATCTGCCGATTATTATCAAAATTAGGCCGATATTTTACACTAACCGCCGCTCCTCCTCATTTCTCCACACTCAGCGGCTCTGGCAGCATCAAGCACCGCGCTGTGTGTGTCAAACTGACATGTAACAGAGAGGAAGGAGAGAGGAGCTGTCAGCTCGATGTCGGGGGTGGGCGGGACCCAGCAGCTAAATTACACCAGCCAATGGGATGGCATCTGGGCGGGCCGCTATGTGTATGTGGCCCGCCCCCTTCTAAAGCAGCCCAATCATTGGCTGGTGTAATTTAGCTGCTGGGTCCCGGGTCCCGCCCACCCCGGCATCGAGCTCATTCTGACAGCTCTCTCTCTCCTCTCTTGTCAGTTTCACACAGTTACACTTGGCTTAGTGTGAAACCTGCCAGTGCCAGCAAGTGCCACCAACCAGTGCCATCTGTCAATGCCAGCAAGTGCCATCTGTCAGTGCCAGCAAGTGCCATCTGTCAGTGCCAATAAGTGTATATGAAAAAAGCAGTGCAGCGCTAAAATCGCATTATAATAAAAATGTCCAAACAGTACAAGAGTTCAGAATTTGTAGGAAAATATTGTTGAGTGGAACATCAAGAAGATAGAAGGATCCTCTAATCGTGAAACAGGGTGATTGATAATGATCATAAGTGAAGTCACTTCCGTGTAAAACCGCCACCAGGTGTACAGGCCGCTCACCTTAAAGCATGGACCTCTGTTTTACCAGAAGGTCAAAACTGCAGTCCCTTAACAAGGGTAATAATAAAGATGAGAAGGTAGTCCTCATACGATCCTTCAATCACAGTCCTCACTCACTCGGTAATATCCAAAACGAACTCATACGTTAGCGTAATTACATGCAAAATACCAAAAGAAATACATAGTGCTCTCCATATAAAACACTTGATTTATTGAATAAAAATAGGTTACTCACAAGCAATGCACAGATAGCCCTGTGCCAAGCTAATGTTCATGTAACAAAGGTATAAAACCAGGTAGATGGCTGTCCTGACGACATATGGCCCCTCGCACGCGTATCGTCCGTAGGCAAGGACTTCCTCAGCAAAATGTAATGGAGCCAGCATATCAGTCACTTTATATAAGCCATATACCAGGTGTGTGCAATATCTAAAAAATGGGAATGAAATCCCGCCCCTTCTATAGGGATTATGAGACAAGCGCCCCTGTTGGATATTATCAGATGAGCCAAAAGACATAGGCTGACCACAATTGGCTTAAGGGCATATGGGATACAGAGTGCTTCCAGGAGGAAGCCTCCATCTGATCAACCACTGTGCCTATCATCGGCGAGTACACAGGGGATAACGCCTCCCATTCGAATTACTTCCGGGTAGGCGCTCCCCACGTGATCCGCCGTCGCCATGACAGCGGTACAGACAAACTATGTTCATTTCCGCCCATAGCGTCTCCGTGAAACAGGGGGCGGGGAGTGCTGATCACATGGTGACAGAGTGTCAGCAAGGGATGCAGGGGAAGAATCCCCTTATACGCAGAATGTTATAACCGCTGACTGCAACATCAGAAAGGGTCAAACATCTAAGAAACATCCCCCAACCACTAACATAAATGATATATAGAAAGGGGCATGTATTGCTGCAACCGGACATTGGAATTAATGGCATATCACTAGTGCTATACACCCAGTGCTGCCATCAAGTGTCCAGAGTCAGCATTACAAATCAAAATAAAAATAAAGTAAAAAGCACTGATGTCCATTAATGTCTAAAAACTGATGGGGGTACTATATCAATATGAAAATTAATATAAAATTATTGCGATCAACATATAAGTGGACCAAATGATCCGACCATATATAGGGCACAATAGTCAATAACTATGGAGATTCTGCAACATCCCCCCTCTAGTAATTACTTTAAGGGACCGTTAGGACCTCTTAATAAAACCAACAATAGTGACAAAAAGGACAACCTCTGCTTTGAGAGTAATAAAACGGTCATAAATAGACCTGTAAAATTAATATAGACGTCAGCACAACCATCTAACCTGTATACAAATGTAACATATGAGAGACACTAAAACAAAGTAAAATACTAGCGGTCAGAAATAAAACAATTGAGGTCAAACTCAACATTTAACCCCAATGGGACCCCACTTTCAATTCATACACCCAAAAAGACTCTCGTCGGCTAAGATGCCGAATGAAGTTCCCTCCCCTCCAGTGGTTCTTCACCTTCTCTATCCCCCAGAACTGCAGCCCAGCTGGGCTACGGTTATGGTGGAGCCGGAAGTGTTTAGAAACATTGTGTGTAACCAGCCCCCTTTTAATATTGTTGACATGTTCCCCTATCCTGACATGAAGGGGCCTGGACGTCCTGCCAACATATTGTAAGCCACAGTCACACTGTAGCATATACACGACCCCAGTTGTATCACAGGTAATTAGATCCTTGATCTTATAATTTTTTCCAGTTGCTGATGCCACAAATTCCTTCCGCTTCTTTAAATTCTTTCTGGCCTGTCGACATGGTGGGCAACGACCACATTTATGAAAGCCAGTCAGAAAATCAAAGATCCTATTCTCAGATTGAGTAGGGGGGTCAGTGACCCCAGGGGCTAACTTATCCCTTAATGAAGGTGCTTTTTTGTAAATAAATTGTGGACGATCAGGAAGTAGGGGGCCTAAAATCCTGTCATGCTTGAGGATTGGCCAGTGCTTATATACGATCCTCTCGAACTTTCTATACTGGATATTAAAATCAAGAATCATTCTTGTCTTAATGGGATCATTCTGATTATTCTTAGGGACATTTGACACGAGTGCTTTTCTATCCAGATTACGAACATTCTCAATTTCTATACCTAGGTTGTTCATATCATATCCTTTTTCAATGAACCTTGAGGCCAACACCTGAGATTGTGTAGTGAAATCATCTACATTGGTGCAATTGCGCCTTAGGCGGATAAACTGACCTCTCGGGATATTGCACAACCATTTGGAATGGTGGCAGCTTTCGATAGGTATAAAGGCGTTTCTGTCTGTGACCTTAAAGTGGGTGATCATATTGATTCTATCCCCACTTTTAGTGAGGTCAAGATCCAGAAACACCAATCTATCTGAACTGATGTTCCATGTCAGAACAATGTTCTTACTGTTGAAATTCAGCTTGGTAGCAAACCTATCAAAGCTTGCTCTATCTCCATCCCAGACCATAATGAGGTCATCAATATACCTCTGGTAGCATATCAATTGGGGGGGTTTGTTCTTATAGACGGCCTCTTCCTCCCAGTGTGCCATAAATAAATTGGCAACACTGGGAGCAAACCGTGCCCCCATAGCTACCCCTCTTGTCTGGAGAAAAAATTGCCTGTTGTACCAAAAGTAGTTCTTTGATAGACAAAAGGTAAGACTATCAATCAGAAAATTCCGATGTCGTCTGGACAAACCAGAAGATGCTAATGCCCAATTAACGAGGATAAAGCATCCTCATGGCTGATAATCGTATACAATGAACTGACGTCGGCCGAAATCAGAAGGCAAGAGGACGTAATGGTTAGAGACTCCAAAATGTGTATAACATGTTTGGTATCTTTGAGAAATGAGTTCGTCTTTGTCACCAACGGTTGGAGAAAGGTATCTATATAATGACCAAGTCTGGAGGTGACAGAGTCTATCCCATTCACTATGGGTCTTCCGGGGGGATTAATACTGTCTTTGTGGACCTTTGGAAGAAAATAAATGATTGGTGTACGGCAAAAAAGAGGATCCAGGTAGAGTGCCTCTTTTATAGTTAACACTCCTATATGTTTCCCCCTCTCTACTAGAAAGTGGAGTTCTCCTTTAAATTCCAGCATAGGATCTCTAGACATAATGCTATAAGTGTTGGTATCACTAAGAAGATTGTCCATTTCATTCTTGTAGTAAGCCTTGCTTAATACCACAAGCCCCCCCCCCCCTTATCAGCAGGTCGTATAACTAGGTCCTTTCTCTCCGTCAGTGATTGTATACCATTCTGGATATAGACAGGATCGTTCGCTTTACGGATTTTTAACACCTCTAAATCCCTCGCCACCATATTCTTAAACACCTCAATATGCTTGGTGTCTGAGGTAGGTGGATTGAAAACGGATTTATTCCGCAAAGAGGAATGATGACCAGTCTGGCCATTTGGCGCACTAAGCGTCCTAGTGGAAGGAGTATTGAGGAAGTACTTCTTAATGTTCAAACTACGGATACATTTCTGCAAGTTAACATACGTTTGAAATTTGTTTAAATTGCGGGTAGGGGCATATTTAAGACCCTTATCCAATATTTTAATTTCATCTTCATTAAGAGGTGTTCCACTCAAATTGAATATCCCTGCACCTATTGGGGTTTTACTCTTTTGAGTTCGCCTGCCTCCTCTCCTTCCTCTCTTGCTTTTCTTTTTCGCAGGGGCACCCCTTCCTGAGTGGGTTGTTGGGATTGAGTCCCCCGCCAGCCTCCCGGATTGGGAGGAATGAAGGGGGCACCCCTCCCTGTACCTCTCGGGGCTCCGCGAAAATCCCCTCTCCCACGGGGACCCCTGTATGCCAGGGGCGAGAAGCGATTATGTATAGGTACTTGGTTAGTATGTTGTGACGGAACGAGACCTCCATAGGAGAAAGTATCATGATTATTCTGTGCATAACCATTCTGATAAGGGTAAGATCAATTACCTCTATCCACATAGGGACCGTTACCCTCACTCATATATGAGTAATTAGGCTGCTGTTGCTGGTAGCCACCATAAGTATCACTCCCCCTTGGAGGTGCATTATATGCCTGTTGCCGATATGGGGAATGATGGTAGCCGCCTCTCTTACCCCGTCCTCTTTTGTTTTTGCCCTTTTTGTTATTGAAGACTTCTTGGTACTGACCATCATTAATGGGAGTTCCTGCACCCGGATGTTCTAAATTGTCATAGACATAGACCTCACCCCCCCTGGGAGTAGGGAGTGGGGTGTCGGCCATATCCACATTAGAAGGGTCAGGATTCACCTGTGTGGAATTTATATCTGTGGATAGCACTTGCCACTTAAACACACTATTTTTCCCAAAGTCATCTAGGTCTCTAATGAACTTTTTCTTCTTTTTGTTTTGAGTCTCGGTGTCCCATTTGACTAATCTATTTTTCAAGTCCGTAGATAATCTCACAAACTCCTCAGACTCCTTGAAAGGTTCCAAGGTAGTCCTCAGGTCCCTAATTTGGGCCTCTAGCATTTTCATTTTTCTTTGTTTTCTTAATAACAAAAATTCTAATAATTCCAAACCTTTTTTGATGAAGAAATTCCCCCATTCTGTGTTGGCCTCATCATCCATAAGACCATCGTTAGGTGGGACATCCCACCGCAGACGTCTCGGGATAATTTTCGCTACTAGGTATTGTTCAAAGGTAATGATATCCCACCAAGTCTTAACCTTTTTTTCAAAAACGAGCCCTAGTTTTCTAAAGGTGTGGGTGAGTTCATTTCCTTCCCCAGTAGTTTGATTCCTAGAGAAAATATCTCCAATTTTAACCTCCCTCTTTTCCAAATATTGGAAAATTTCCATGGTGATGCTGCTAGACTGTAATATATTGAAAAACAGAACAGTAGTAAAAAGAACCAGACAGCGCAAAACCAACCTATCACAATGCTGCTGAACACTGAAGGTCAATATAAAAAAATCCTTAAATGAAACGTATATGAAAAAAGCAGTGCAGCGCTAAAATCGCATTATAATAAAAACGTCCAAACAGTACAAGAGTTCAGAATTTGTAGGAAAATATTGTTGAGTGGAACATCAAGAAGATAGAAGGATCCTCTAATCGTGAAACAGGGTGATTGATAATGATCATAAGTGAAGTCACTTCCGTGTAAAACCGCCACCAGGTGTACAGGCCGCTCACCTTAAAGCATGGACCTCTGTTTTACCAGAAGGTCAAAACTGCAGTCCCTTAACAAGGGTAATAATAAAGATGAGAAGGTAGTCCTCATACGATCCTTCAATCACAGTCCTCACTCACTCGGTAATATCCAAAACGAACTCATACGTTAGCGTAATTACATGCAAAATACCAAAAGAAATACATAGTGCTCTCCATATAAAACACTTGATTTATTGAATAAAAATAGGTTACTCACAAGCAATGCACAGATAGCCCTGTGCCAAGCTGATGTTCATGTAACAAAGGTATAAAACCAGGTAGATGGCTGTCCTGACGACATATGGCCCCTCGCACGCATATCGTCCGTAGGCAAGGACTTCCTCAGCAAAATGTAATGGAGCCAGCATATCAGTCACTTTATATAAGCCATATACCAGGTGTGTGCAATATCTAAAAAGTGGGAATGAAATCCCGCCCCTTCTATAGGGATTATGAGACAAGCGCCCCTGTTGGATATTATCAGATGAGCCAAAAGACATAGGCTGACCACAATTGGCTTAAGGGCATATGGGATACAGAGTGCTTCCAGGAGGAAGCCTCCATCTGATCAACCACTGTGCCTATCATCGGCGAGTACACAGGGGATAACGCCTCCCATTTGAATTACTTCCGGGTAGGCGCTCCCCACGTGATCCGCCGTCGCCATGACAGCGGTACAGACAAACTATGTTAATTTCCGCCCATCGCGTCTCCGTGAAACAGGGGGCGGGGAGTGCTGATCACATGGTGACAGAGTGTCAGCAAGGGATGCAGGGGAAGAATCCCCTTATACGCAGAATGTTATAACCGCTGACTGCAACATCAGAAAGGGTCAAACATCTAAGAAACATCCCCCAATCACTAACATAAATGATATATAGAAAGGGGCATGTATTGCTGCAACCGGACATTGGAATTAATGGCATATCACTAGTGCTATACACCCAGTGCTGCCATCAAGTGTCCAGAGTCAGCATTACAAATCAAAATAAAAATAAAGTAAAAAGCACTGATGTCCATTAATGTCTAAAAACTGATGGGGGTACTATATCAATATGAAAATTAATATAAAATTATTGCGATCAACATATAAGTGGACCAAATGATCCGACCATATATAGGGCACAATAGTCAATAACTATGGAGATTCTGCAACATCCCCCCTCTAGTAATTACTTTAAGGGACCGTTAGGACCTCTTAATAAAGCCAACAATAGTGACAAAAAGGACAACCTCTGCTTTGAGAGTAATAAAACGGTCATAAATAGACCTGTAAAATTAATATAGACGTCAGCACAACCATCTAACCTGTATACAAATGTAACATATGAGAGACACTAAAACAAAGTAAAATACTAGTGGTCAGAAATAAAACAATTGAGGTCAAACTCAACATTTAACCCCAATGGGACCCCCACTTTTAATTCATACACCCAAAAAGACTCTCATCGGCTAAGATGCCGAATGAAGTTCCCTCCCCTCCAGTGGTTCTTCACCTTCTCTATCCCCCAGAACTGCAGCCCAGCTGGGCTACAGTTATGGTGGAGCCGGAAGTGTTTAGAAACATTGTGTGTAACCAACCCCCTTTTAATATTGTTGACATGTTCCCCTATCCTGACATGAAGGGGCCTGGACGTCCTGCCAACATATTGTAAGCCACAGTCACACTGTAGCATATACACGACCCCAGTTATATCACAGGTAATTAGATCCTTGATCTTATAATTTTTTCCAGTTGCTGATGCCACAAATTCCTTCCGCTTCTTTAAATTCTTTCTGGCCTGTCGACATGGTGGGTAACGACCACATTTATGAAAGCCAGTCAGAAAATCAAAGATCCTATTTTCAGATTGAGTAGGGGGGTCAGTGACCCCAGGGGCTAACTTATACCTTAATGAAGGTGCTTTTTTGTAAATAAATTGTGGACGATCAGGAAGTAGGGGGCCTAAAATCCTGTCATGCTTGAGGATTGGCCAGTGCTTATATACGATCCTCTCGAACTTTCTATACTGGATATTAAAATCAAGAATCATTCTTGTCTTAATGGGATCATTCTGATTATTCTTAGGGACATTTGACACGAGTGCTTTTCTATCCAGATTACGAACATTCTCAATTTCTATACCTAGGTTGTTCATATCATATCCTTTTTCAATGAACCTTGAGGCCAACACCTGAGATTGTGTAGCGAAATCATCTACATTGGTGCAATTGCGCCTTAGGTGGATAAACTGACAATCTCGGGATATTGCACAACCATTTGGAATGGTGGCAGCTTTCGATAGGTATAAAGGCGTTTCTGTCTGTGACCTTAAAGTGGGTGATCATATTGATCCTATCCCCACTTTTAGTGAGGTCAAGATCCAGAAACACCAATCTATCTGAACTGATGTTCCATGTCAGAACAATGTTCTTACTGTTGGAATTCAGCTTGGTAGCAAACCTATCAAAGCTTGCTCTATCTCCATCCCAGACCATAATGAGGTCATCAATATACCTCTGGTAGCATATCAATTGGGGGGGGTTTGTTCTTATAGACGGCCTCTTCCTCCCAGTGTGCCATAAATAAATTGGCAACACTGGGAGCAAACCGTGCCCCCATAGCTGCCCCTCTTGTCTGGAGAAAAAATTGCCTGTTGTACCAAAAGTAGTTCTTTGAAAGACAAAAGGTAAGACTATCAATCAGAAAATTCCGATGTCGTCTGGACAAACCAGAAGATGCTAATGCCCAATTAACCGAGGATAAAGCATCCTCATGGCTGATAATCGTATACAATGAACTGACGTCGGCCGAAATCAGAAGGCATTTTAGCTGCTGGGTCCCGGGTCCCGCCCACCCCGGCATCGAGCTCATTCTGACAGCTCTCTCTCTCCTCTCTTGTCAGTTTCACACAGTTACACTTGGCTTAGTGTGAAACCTGCCAGTGCCAGCAAGTGCCACCAGCCAGTGCCATCTGTCAATGCCAGCAAGTGCCATCTGTAAGTGCCAGCAAGTGCCATCTGTCAGTGCCAATAAGTGCCATCTGTCAGTGCCACCAGCCACCGCCAATCAGTTACATCTGTCAGTGCCACCGCCAACCAGTGCTAACTGTCAGTGTCACCCGCCACTGGCAGCCAGTGTCACCGCCAATCAGTGAAAAAAGGGTGATGGTGGCTGCGCTGTGATTATAACTAGTGAAGGAAGTGAAGGGAAGGATCTGGAAAAGGAAACTACCTGATACTAACCAAATAAATTAAATCTAAAACGAACCAACCAGATGCAGTAGCGTGTTGACAACCAATGTGTAACATAAATAGTATGTGCATAAACTGAATGAATCACACCTATACACCTGAAAGGTGTGTAACCAACAGTGGACAATTAATGATGTATGCAAAAACGTGTATCACTCTAAGTGATCAACCTGTGCATATAATATCAAAGAAAAAAAATATATAACAATATATATAATGAAGGTTTATAGCACAAAACTAAAAAACAGTGAAATTCTCAAACGATTCCTGAAAATAATGGTGCCGGTATGTGATAAAGTGTATAACACAGAACTGTGAGCAATGGAATCCTCCAAAAACTTCCTGTAAATATCAAAAAATCCAATGTGTAGCAAGTCCCATCACCCGTAGAGTGCTTGAAAGTAAAAACTCTGGTGCAAATCCACCCAGTGCTCACTAGCAGCTTACCTCCCTGCTGGGAAGAGACAGCATGCACTGGGGCTTCTAATGTGGACAGCAATGCAGCAATCTTACATGGAAGTATGATCTCACTCACATGGATGCATAGAAATACACAAACAAAAAAATAAATTTATAGCGTAACTCTGTGGGTTCAGCAAACAAGTGACCAAAGGATGTATTCTCACACTCACATCAAACTGGTGAGCATGGACATCAATCCTACGAACGCCGAGCTCGTATATATTCAGGCTGTGATGATTCCAACCATATGGTCCTCAAGCTTGCAGCAACCTCAGAGTGCCAGTGGAACATGTATAAGAAACATACAAGGTGCACATAGTGTGGATTTGTAACCACTGGGGAATTTATTATAAAAGCTTGTAAAACACTCACATTTCATAGATAAGGGAAATGACAATCTCAAACGAGCACCGAGCTCATCTCCTCTCTTGCAGCTGTCGGTGTATCTGTGCTGATCCTAACGCACGTATCGTCATGTCACATGACTTCTTCAGAAGATGATTAATGTGCCCATGAATGCAGCCTCATTGTGCTCATAAATGCAGCTCACTGTGCCCATAAATGCAGCCTCACTGTGCCCATAAATGCAGCTCACTGTGCCCATCATCAATACAGACTCACCATGGATGATGGATCACACACACAGCGGGCATCTCCTATTGTGTGTCACAAAGCTGGGTCTGTATTTAGCGGCGCTGTAACAAGGTCCCGCCCCCCTAGACCGACTCCTGTGATAGGCGGAACACTGATTCAATTAGTGTTCCATCTACTATCACACAAGCCGATCTAGGGGGTGGGATCTTGTTACAGTGCCGCCGAACACAGACCTAGCTCCCTGACACACAGCGAGAGATGTCCGCTGTGTGTGTGATACAAGAGGAGAAGGAGAGAGAGAGAGAGAGAGTAAGGGTCCCACTGCAGCCTCAGCTCAAAGCGGTCCCAGGGTAGTCCGGTCCTGCCACTCTGTGTCCTCCGGCTGACAGTTTCCTGGCTGATTGCTTCTGGCAGAAGCGGTGCAGGCTTTTTTACAGGACATCAGAGCGGCCCGAGGGGGGGGGTCAGGGAACCAGAAGCGATCAGCCAGGAAACTGTCAGCCTGGTCTGCTTCTGCTCCTCACTGCACTAAATTCCACTAAATTCCACTCACAAAATGCGTGCGGGGGAGTGTAATTTTTGAGGGCTGCATTATACCTTGGGTAGCATTATATGAACAAGTTTTTACTATGTTATGTATTTTTTGTATATTTGTTGTATCTATGTCTATATGTATATAAATTATGTATATATGTTGCATATTTGTTTCATATTTTATATCGTTGTATATTTCGCACTATTTTAGCACTTTATTAGACACTCACATTGTATTTGATTGATTTAAAGAGGAAGTAACCCCTCGTAAAAAAAAAAAAAACCTGAAAGACAAAGGAATACTAGCTCATCATGTATTACTTACCTCAGATCGAAGCCCCTGCAGAGGTCCGCGTCTCCCCGTCCAGCCGCCGACATGTCGTCCCGGAGTTACTTCCGGGTATCGTGGTTCTGGCGCTGTGATTGGCCAGAGCCGCGTTGACGCATGCGCGCGGGAGCCGCCGGTAACGGCACGCAGACTGAAGCAACGGCACATTGCTTGAGTTTGCCCCAGTGCGTATGTGCCGATGACATTGGCGCATGCAGGGGACAGGGGATATCTCCTAAACCGTGCAGGTTTAGGAGATATCCTGAGTAGCTACAGGTAAGCCTTAAAGCGGAGGTCCACCCTAAAAAAAATTACCTAAACATGCTCCAAAAAAAAGAAAAAAAAATTGAAAAAAAAAAAAAAGTACTTACCAGAAATGGCGGTTGCTAGGCAGATCTTCCTAATCTGCCACTTCCTAGTCCGCGGCTGGTCTTCATTCTTGTCCTCCTTGCGTTGTCTTCTGGGGAATTGGGCGCGCTGTCTTCTGGGAACTGTGTGTTTCCCAGAGAACAGCCTCCCATTCATAAAGCGCAGCGCGACTCGCGCATGCGCAGTAGGAAACAGGCAGTGAAGCCGCAAGGCTCCACTGCCTGCTTCCCTTAGTGAGGATGGCGGTGCCGGGACCTGCCACGATCGAGGGATCGGCCTCGGGGGGCCGACATCGCAGGCGCCCAGGACAGGTAAGTGTCCTTATTAAAAGTCAGCAGCTACAGTGTTTGTAGCTGCTGACTTAAAAAAAAATAAAAAATCGCGGGTGGAATCCCGCTTTAATATAGGCTTACCTGTAGCATAAAGATGTAAAAAAGGGTTTACAGCCACTTTAAGCTCTGCACTATTACGTTTTGTCTTATTAATATAAGGTTGGCCTATCACCTTCTTTTGTGTTAGCTGCAATTCCCCTATATTCACTATGCTCTGTAAAAAGGCACTGCTGTGTCACACATTACAAAGAATCTGTCCCGTGAACTACAGAGGTACTGAGAGGAGGAGTTTCTAGAGTCAACGTCATTACAGGAATCACATCTTGCAGACAGCAAGGTACTGTGGGATATATAGTCCTTAGAAATTGGAAATAAACAGCAGAGGAGAGGCTGAAAAACATGCAGGAAGTTGTGGAAAGAGATGGCCAGCAGATAGGCAGCACTAACAACAAGTAGCAGAGAAAGGGAGCCGCTCAGATGTAGATATCCTCCAAATGACCTCCTCCCAGCAACCAAGGGTGCAAGCAATGCAAGTATGAGCAAAACAGGAAAAGGATTTTTCTGGATAGCAGCACTCCAAGATAAAAAGCCTTTATTTCAAAAGTCCAGGAATCCAAAGCATACACTGCACATCACGACACACTGATCAAAAATTGGCTGACATGTTTCACATCAATTGATGCTAACTCAAGTAATCTGATTTTTAAAGTAAGTAAGTTATATTGGATTTTGAATCATAACTATTGTTTGTATTGTTATTACAATTATAACAACATTATTGCTGATGTTATAAAAGGAAAAGTAGACTCCTTTACCATATTTGGCCAAAGATGTCTCTTGATTTTGATACGCTTGAATCAAATGGCCACAATGAAGGCAACCAAAATGTAGGTTTACATCTACTAGCTACGCCCAGCAGGAATGTTATACTTTTAGCTTTTATGTTGTACAATATAGTTACATAGTTATGTAGCGACCTCACCCCTCTCACCCCTTCTCATTCTCGGCTTGTCTTTTCTCTGTCTATGGGTGTTAGTACTGGGGGAAGGGATAAGATACACCACGGCCCATGTCCTCCATAGTGACGAGGTGAAGGCCAGAAAGATCGGACTTTGTGTAGGTGTCCTAGAGTCAAGTCCTGTCCTTCGTCCTTGACTCCTTTGCTCCTAGTAACCAGAATTCCACACACTGAATGGGTCCAACACAGTTTTATTCTTTCAGTGAATAAACATACAGCACAGTCAAGTTGGGACCTTTGCAACAGTTCAGTGGGAGTAGGCCAAAGCACAATCCTTCCAGATAAAGGTAACCACTGTGGTATCACCAGTGGTGAATAGTCACTGCCACTGACTATGCGAAATAGATTATGAATTACCTTTGCTAGTTTGGCCCCTGTCAGGGGAAGGATATCCGTCCAAGGGAGGTACCGGAGGCCTCTCTGTCACCAGCAATGCTGCGCCGGACTCTTCAGAGAAGTTCTGCTCACCAGGCCTCACGAACTCAGACACGGGCACCCAAGGAATTAGGGCCCCCTCGGATTCCTCCACCCTCGCGGAACTCAGTCGAAGGTACTGAGCCCCAGGCATCCGCCATAGTACCTCACCCCAGGCTAAAGGTGCCGGAGATGGACTCCATCTCTCGCTCTGGCCAGATCAAGGGCACCTGGGACCGGAACTCCGGAACGCCAGCACCCAAGCTGAAGGTGCCTGGGTGCGGCCGCGTCCTCCGACTCTGAACTCTGAACCCCGTGGTAAGGGCGTCCGCCCCTTTTATCTCCTCTCCCTTTGCGTCACAGCGGGTTCCCCGCCCAGCTGTACCAGCGCCAGGGGAGGACAAAAAGGCACAGTCTCGTGGTGTGAGTTCAACCCCGGCCCCCAGCAACAATGCCACCTATAGGCCGCAGGGAACCTCACACCACCAGAGTCCTCCAAGAACCATAAAAGGGTCTCAGATTGCCTAGCAATCAGTGCATCTGGGTTACACTACCACCCAGACGCTCCCCCTAAATTCAAATACACTCTCCCCCTGGTGTTTTGACACTGGTCCCCAGTGTCTGGTGCAAACCCATGTCACCCATAGAGTGATAACATACGTTCGACCCAGAGACCAACTACACAATTTAGCCCTGAATTGTGCCAAGACCTAAAATGGGAAAAGAGAAAATAGAAATGCAAAACAATAAAACTTTCAATAAAATACTCTTAACATTTACACATGTACAATTCCCCCCCTCTGCTATCTAAGGACCACCACATTCTCAGCAGCCTTGATAGACGAGTCTCCTGCAGAGGGAAGAAAAGAAACACACATCCTAACATAATATATATGTCTGCTTGGAATGAATGGGTCTGTCCGAGAAGAAACCCATTCGCTCCAATGAGTGCTGCATGATGTAAAAAAAAAACCACAATCGTTACCCAACACAGCCACCTGGTGGTAATGCCGCGGTCAAGACACTTATCAAATCCAGATTAACTTTTCTCTCTTGTTCTCTCTTTTTTTTTTCTTGTGCCCCTACACTGACTAAAACCCCAAAGTCACTGATTTCTCTGAAGTGCAAGGAGAAAGGAGGGAGAACAAAACAGTAACAGCTCCCATTTCTCCAAAGAGTAGAATGCCCAAATACAAAAAAAAACTAGGGCACAGTCCTTGTGTTCCAGCAAAGGCACTCCGGAAAGTTCAGCAATGAGCAGCAAGAAAGAACACACAGGAGTCTTTTTCTCCTAAAGATAAAACTTTGGATGCGGTAGGAACACAGGCTTCAAATGCTTGTCAAAAGCCTCCACATTATACTCAACATTTCCTCCATCCTTGCGACAAATCACCACTGTGTCCGCATGGATATGCCTTCCCAGCATCCACTTAGCTTTACAGTCCTGAAACTTTTTGGTGACCGTTGGTGAACAAAAAGGGTACCGGCGCGCTTGAGGTCCCAAACAAAGATATTGTACCACCTCCGGCGAAAAACTTCCACCTCGTATAGCAATTCTTGAGGCAGGTAAAGGTACTCCCACCCATACTCTTGGGCAACCTTCTGGCCAAAGAGACGCTGCAGCCTGGCCAAAGGTGGCATAGTGGCACGGTCTCCTTCTCCGGGTAACACAATTGCTTCTGGATGGCGAGGTGCGTTCACCACCTCGGTAGATCTAGGCACAGGGGCCCGTAGTGACTGACGTTGCACTCCCGCAACAGGAGCAGGTGAAATGGAAGTTGAATCCAGAAGAGGGATTTCAGACAGTGGACCAGATTCTTCCCTCGGCGCCGAGGCCTCCACCCGGGATGTACTATCCCTAGTAGACATAGGTGGGTCCCTTGTGACATGGGACGAGGGTAACTTCATCTTGTCCCATCCCTTTTGGTGGAAGATCTCGTCTATCTCCCCATCATCGCCATTGTCAGACAATGAATCCAGGTCGGAGGTGTCATAGCACTCAGCAGGCAGATAATTCCCAGTCACGGAATCATCCCCCTTAACGGCCTCCACCGACAGTGGGCTGCCGACACCTCCAAAAACACACACAGTCCCAACCCCTGGCTCACCTGGGCCTTCAGAAGAACAGGGATGTCCAGGTCTCTTCCCTCCGGATCCATCCAGGCCAGGCAATCGGCAGGGCGAAGCTCTTCCACGACCACAGGAGGTCATCACTAGGCCGAATTTTCTCTTCGGAGGTGGGAGCAGGGAGCTGCTAGTGACCGAAGCAGCATCCTCGGATTTTTCTCTTTTAATCTCCGCTTGGGCAGTCACTTTGCCCTGGTCAGCGCGCACAGGAATACCCACCATGGCATCGATCTCTCCCTCCGGAGTGGCAGTACCTGTGAGGTAGTTGAGGTGGAAGGCGCGAGGCCTTTCTGTGGATGGTTCCACCTCGAAGAGAAACTCCTTGCAGACCTCACATCGCCCGAATGGCTTCAACTGAACCACCAGTCCCGAACAGCCGGGACAGATCACACCGAGGGCCTCTATGTCTCTGCAGGTGTACAGAGACAATCGCCCCCGGGGCCTTAGTCTGATTCCTGTGTCCATAATGGGAGCAGCAAAGGAAGTCATGTCCGTGAAAGAAGAAGCTGAAATCCACAAAGTATTTGAAGTCATCTTTCCTGTTCGCTGCTCCAATGTGCACTGACCCACTCGCACCGGAATCTCCACGTGCGTACGTCCACATGGCCAGACTCCTCCCACACTCTGCACTTGTTCGCGGGCTTTCCCTTTTCCCCGCCCATGAACTGCGCAGCTATGGTTTGCCTCGTGGCGCGTTGGCCAATATGGCCGACCTACTCAGAACTCCTCCGGGCAGCAAAGTTCAGTTTCAGACACCATACACATCCCGGACACGATGCCCCCACGTGTAGCGACCTCACCCCTCTCACCCCTTCTCATTCTCAGCTTGTCTTTTCTCTGTCTAGGGGTGTTAGTACTGGGGGGAGGGATAAGATACACCACGGCCCATGTCCTCCATAGTGACGAGGTGAAGGCCAGAAAGATCGGACTTTGTGTAGGTGTCCCAGTTTTATTCTTTCAGTGAATAAACATACAGCACAGTCAAGTTGGGACCTTTACAGCAGTTCAGTGGGAGTAGGCCAAGGCACAATCCTTCCAGATAAAGCTAACCACTGTGGTATCACCAGTGGCGAATAGTCACTGCCACTGACTATGTGAACTAGAACATGAATTACCTTCGCTAGCTCGGCCCCTGTCAGGGGAAGGATATCCATCCAAGGGAGTTACCGGAGGCCTCTCTGTCACCAGCAATGCTGCGCCGGACTCTTCAGAGAAGTTCTGCTCACCAGACCTCATAAACTCAGACACGGGCACCCAAGGAGTTAGGGCCCCCTCGGATTCCTCCTCCCTCGCGGAACTCAGTCGAAGGTACTGAGCCCCAGGCATCCGCCATAGTACCTCACCCCAGGCTAAAGGTGCCTGAGATGGACTCCATCTCTCGCTCCGGCCAGGTCAAGGGCACCTGGGCCCGGAACTCCGGAACGCCAGCACCCAAGCTGAAGGTCCTCCGACTCTGAACTTTGAACCCCGTGGTAAGGGCGTCCGCCCCTTTTATCTCCTCTCCCTTTGGGTCACAGCGGGTTCCCCGCCAGGCTGTACCAGCGCCAGGGGAGGACAAAAAGGCACAGTCTCGCGGTGTGAGTTCAACCCGGCCCCCCAGCAACAATGCCACCTATAGGCTGCAGGGAACCTCACACCACCAGAGTCCACCAGAGTCCTCCAAGAACCATAAAAGGGTCTCAGATTCTCTAGCAATCAGTGCATCTGGGTTACACTACCACCCAGACGCTCCCCCTAAATTCAAATACCCGCTACAGTTACAATTTTCTACAGCAGGGGGAAGAATTCCTTCCTGATCCCCGAGAGACAATCAGATTTTCCCTGGATCAACTTTACCTATAAATGTTAGTACTCAGTTATATTATGTACATTTAGGAAATAATCCAGGCCTTTTTTAAAGCAATCTACTGAGCTTGCCAGAACCACCTTTGGAGGGAGTCTATTCCCCATTTTCAAAGCTCTTACTGTGAAGAAACCTTTCCATATTTGGAGATGAAATCTTTTTTCCTGTAGACATAAAAAGTGCCCCCTTGTCCTCTGTGATGACCTTAAAATGAATAACTGAACACCAAATTCTCTATATGGACCACTTATGTATTTGTACATGTTGATCATATCCCCCCTTAATCTCCTATTCTCAAGAGGGAATAGATTCAGTTCCTCTAATTTTTCCTCATAGCTGAGCTCCTCCATGCCTCTTATCTGTTTGGTTGCCCTTCTTTGCACTTTCTCCAGTTCCCCGATATCCTTTTTGAGAACCGGTGCCCAAAACTGAACTGCATATTCCAGATGTGGTCCTACTAATGATTTGTACAGGGGCACAATTATATCTCTCTCTCTGGAGTCCATACCTCTCTTAATACAAGAAAGGACTTTGCTCGCTTTGGAAACCGCAGCTTGGCATTGCATGCTATTATTGAGCTTATGATCTACCAAAACTCCCAGATTATTCTCCACCATTGATTCCCCAAGTTGTACTCCCCCTAGTATGTATGATGCATTCATATTCTTAGCCCCCAAGTGCATAACTTTACATTTATCAACATTAAACCTCATTTGCCACTTAGTTGCCCAATTAGACAGGGCATTGAGGTCGGCTTGTAAATTGGTGACATCCTGTAAGGACGTTATTCCACTGCATAGCTTAGTGTCATCTGCAAAGACAGAAATTTTACTTTTAATCCCAGACCCAATATCATTTATAAAGATATTAAAAAGTAATGGTCCCAACACTGAACCTTGGGGTACACCACTGATAAACTTAGACCATTCAGAGTAAGAATCATTAACCACTACTCTCTGAATTCTGTCTTTTAGCCAGTTTTCTATCCATTTACAAACTGATATTTCCAATCCTGTAGATTTCACCTTACACATGAGCCGTATGTGGGGAACTGTATCAAATGCTTTTGCAAAATCCAAGTATACCACAGCTACCCCTCTGTCCAAGGTTTTACTTACCTCCTCATAAAAAGAAATCAGGTTTGTTTGACAACTTCTGTCTTTCATGAATCCATGCTGTCTGTTTCTTAACTACTTACGGACTGCCTGCCGCAGTTGCACGGCGGCTATTTGAAGAGCAATACTGTTGTTATGGCAGCAGATAGCGGGCGGTCCACTTTCAGATAAAAGTGGTCTCAGTGGCAGATTCACTGTGAGATCACTTTTATCAGTGGCGGGAGAAGGCCCCCCTCCCGCCACGCTCCGGTCGTCTCCGCCACTTACCGGAGCCGCCGGTAGCGGCGGAGACAATGGCCCCAGCTCGGCTTCACACTATTGGATGGCGGAAACAATGTTAAACGTCACTTCCACCTAATGGTTTTAAAGGGGAAATTGTTTTTTTTATTTTATTGCATTTTTGTGTAAAAATGAGATCTGAGGTCTTTTTGACCCCAGATCTCACATTTAAGAGGTCCTGTCATGTTTTTTCATATTAAAGGGATGTTTACATTCCTTGTAATAGGAATAAAAGTGACCCCATTTTTTTTTAAAAGGACAGTGTAAAAATAAACAATAAAAAGTAAAATAAATAAGAACAAAAAATATTTTAAGCGCCGCGTTCCACCAAGATTGTGCGCAGAAGCGAACGCATACGTAAGTTGAGCAAAACGATGCTCAAACCACACATGTGAGGTATCACCACGAACATTAGAGTGAGAGCAATAATTCTAGCATTAGCCCTTCACTGTAACTCTCAAAACTAGTAACCTGTAGACATTTTTTAAATGTCTCCTATGGAGATTTGTAAGTTTGTCGCCATTCCACGAGCAGGCGCAATTTTGAAGCATGACATGTTGGGTATCAATTTACTCGATGTAACATTATCTTATCATTATCTTTCACAATGTAAATAAAAATTGGGCTAACTTTACTCTTGTCTTATTTTTAATAACAAAAAAGTGTATTTTTTCCAAAAGAATTGCGATGGTTAGACCGCTGCACAAATACGGTGTGACATAAAGTATTGCAATGACCGCCATTTTATTCTCTAGGGTGTATGAAAATATATATATATAATTGTAGCAGGTATTTAAATTTGGGGGGGAGCATCTGGGTTAGTTAACCCAGATGTACTAATTGTTAGGGAATCTGAGAATCCCTTTTGTGGTTCTTGGAGGACTCTGGTGGTGCAAGGTTCCCTGTGGCCTGCAGGTGGCGTTGTCGCCCTGGGTCGGAGTTGAACCTGCACCGCAAGACTGTACCTTTTTGTCCTTTCCTGGCACTGGTACAGCGGGGCGGGGAACCCGCTGTGACGCAAAAGGAGAGGAGATAAAAGGGGTGGACGCCCTGACCTCGGGGTTCAGAGTGGGTTCAGAGTTGGAGGACGCGGCCGCACCCAGGCACCTTCGGCCTGGGTGCTGGCGTTCCAGAGATCCGAGCCCAGGTGCCCTTGACCTGGCCGGAGCGAGGGATGGAGTCCATCCCAGGCACCTTAAGCCTGGGGTGAGGTACTATGGCCGAGGCCTGGAGCCCAGTAACTTTGACTATGTTCCGCGAGGGTGGAGGAGTCCGAGGGGCCCTAAGGTGTTGGGACCCGTATCTGAGGCGAGGAGGCCGGGGAGTGTAACCCTTCCGAATAGCCCGGTACAGCATTAATCCAGTGACGGTGGGGCCTCCGGTAACTCTCTTGGAGGGATGTCTTCCCCATGACAGGGGCTGCAACGTAGCGAAGGTAACTCCAGTTCCTGTTCGCTAGAGTCGCTGGAAGAGACTCTGAAGCCAAAAAGTCCATTTAACAGCCACTGTGCTTAACAACCGTTGGTGAAACCTCAACGGTTTCGTTTTCTTTGAGGATTGTGCCTTGACCTACTCCCCACCAATACTGAACTGTTCTATGGGTCTCAAACTGTCTGCTCGCAAAGGACTATTTGTTTGCCGTTATGGAATAAATAAGTGTTGGACCTTTTCAGTGTGTGGTACTCCAATTACTGGGAGCAAAGGGGGTTATCAGCAGAACAGACTTGGCTCTGAGCGTATACACAGCCCGGGTGTAATCTGATTCTGGCCTTCACCTCTACACGCAGTAATCTAGAGGACATGGGCCGTGGCGCACCTCGCTCTCCCCTTCAAAGTACCCCTAGACCGAAGCCAAAGTATCCACTAAAGAAGAGAGCAAGGGTGAGGCCGCTACATAATGTTTGGAGGTTTTAAGTAATTTTATAGCAAAAAATTTTAATTTTAACTTGTAAACACTGAGTCTGAAAAATAGGCCCACCCTTAACCACTTAACGACCGCCCACTGTATATATACGTCGGCAGAATGGCACGGACAGGCACAATCACGTACCTGTACGTGCCTGCCTTCGTATGGGTGGGGGGTCCGATCACAGGCAGGAGGAAGTGATGTCATCTCTCATGCGGCGCTCACATATACCAAGCGCCGCATGAGAGAAGACATCAGGTTAGTGCACTAAACAGCACACTGATACCAGGACACATAGGCACACGATCATCCCCCCAGGCCCCCCCAGACACCCCCAGATCACCCCCCAGCCCCCAGTCACAGTGTCACTGATTGCAGTGACCATTTATTTACTGATCACTGCAATCAGTGACATTAGTGACTGTAAAAGTGTCAGGTTTAGGTCCAGTGTAGCCCCCTAACCCCCCCTAATAAAGGTTTAACCCCTTGATCGCCCCCCAGGTAACCCTTTCACCGCTGTCACTAAGCGATCGTTTTTCTGATCGCTGTCTAGGTGTCGGTGATGCCGATAGGTAGCCAGTTATTTTTTTTAGGTTCGCCGCAGGTTTTTATAGCGTCGGGTACCCCCATATATTACCCAATAAAGGTTTAACCCCTTGATTGCCCCCCCAGGTAACCCTTTCACCCCCTTTTGCCAGTGTCGCTAAGCGATCGTTTTTCTGATCACTGTCTTAGGGCCGGTGATGCCGATAGGTAGCCAGTTATTTTTTTTAGGTTCGCCGCAGGTTTTTATAGCGTCAGGTACCCCCATATATTACCTAATAAAGGTTTAACTCCTTGATCGCCCCCCCAGCTAACCCTTTCACCCCCTTTTGCCAGTGTCACCAAGCGATCGTTTTTCTGATCGCTGTCTTAGTGTCGGTGATGCCGATAGGTAGCCAGTTATTTTTTTTAGGTTCGCCGCAGGTTTTTATAGCGTCAGGTACCCCCATATATTATCTAATAAAGGTTTTAACCTCCTAATTGCCCCGAGTTAACCCTTTCACCAGTGATCACCGTATAAGTGTTACTGGTGACACTGGTTAGCCAGTTAGTTATTTTGTTATTTAGGTTCCCCGTCAGGTTTTTATATAGCGTCAGGTACCCCCATATATTACCTAATAAAGGTTTAACCCCCTGATTGCCCCTAGTTAACCCTTTCACCAGTGATCACCATATAAGTGTTACGGGTGACGCTGGTTAGTTAGTTTGCTTTTTATAGTGTCAGGGCACCCGCCGTATATAACCCAATAAAGGTTTAACCCCCTGATCGCCCGGCGGGTGATATAAATTAGGTTTTAGTGTCAGAGAGGGTCTGCGTCGCCCCAGGCAGCGTCAGGTTAGTGCCAGGAACGCTAACACCCACGTGTGAAGCATACACCTCCCTTAGTGGTATAGTATCTGAACAGATCAATATCTGATCTGATCAGATCTATACTAGCGTCCCCAGCAATTTAGGGTTCCCAAAAACGCAGTGTTAGCGAGATCAGCCCAGACACCTGCTAGCACCTGCGTTTTGCCCCTCCGTCCAGCCCAGGCCACCCAAGTGCAGTATCAATCAATCACTGTCACTTACAAAACACAACACACATAACTGCAGCGTTTGCAGAGACAGGCCTGATCCCTGCGACTCCAGTGCTGTAGGAGGTGATTTCATCACCACAGTTAAAAAAAATAAGAGCATATATGCCGAAGCAGGGGGGCAGCAGGGGCGGAGGAACGATTTTGCTCCTAATGCCGCGTACATACGGTCAAAATTCCGATGGAGGCTTGCCCGTGGAAAAGTCTGACCGTGTGTACGCGGCATAACTTTTGCGGGAGGATGCCCCCATGCTTCAGCATATATAAATGGTGCATGTATGTCCATCATTAGAAGTGGCTGAATGAAGGGAGGTATTCTAATGGTGGGCATACCCACCGATCAATCTCTTTTTTTCGTTCAGCCAACAGGCTGCATGAAAAAAAAGATTACAATACATGTCCAACAAGGACCAGCAATGTACTGGTATGTTGCTGGACTTTGGTTATACCAGGTTGATGCCTGCGGGTTTAAGTATCATCTTGGTATCATTCTTTTCAGCCAGCGGCCGACTTTCATGTAAAAGCAATCCTAGCGGCTAATTTGCCTCTGGACTGCTTTTACAAGCAATGGGAGGGAATGTCCCCCCCCAGATATAAAAAGCGCCATTGGGAAAGCATTTTATCACACCGATCTTGGTGTGGTCAGATGCTTTGAGGGCAGAGGAAAGATCTAGGGTCCAATAGACCCCAGTTTTTTTTTAAAAAGAGTACCTGTCACTACTTATTGCTATCATAGGGGATATTTACATTCCCTGAGATAACAATAAAAATGATAAAAAAAATAAAAATATGGAAAGAACAGTTAAAAAAAAAAAAAGAAAGAAAAAAGCACCCCTGTCCCGCCCTGCTCTTGCCCAATGGCGAACGCAAGCGTCAGTCTGGCGTCATATGTAAACAGCAATTGCATCATGCATGTGAGGTATCACCGCAAAGGTCAGATCGAGGGCAGTCATTTTAGCAGTAGACCTCCTCTGTAAATCTAACGTGGTAACCTGTAAAGGCTTTTAAAGGCTTTTAAAAATGTATGTAGTTTGTCGCCACTGCGCGTTTGTGCGAAATTTTAAAGCATGTCGTGTTTAGTATCTATGTACTCGGCCTAAGATCATCTTTTTTATTTCATCAAACATTTGGGCAATATAGTGTGTTTTAGTGCATTAAAATTAAAAAAAGTGTATTTTTTCACCAAAAAATACGTTTGAAAAATCGCTGCGCAAATACTGTGTGGGAAAAAAAAGATACAACACCCACCATTTTAATCTGTATGGCCTTTGCTTTAAAAAAATATATAATGTTTGGGGGTTCAACATAATTTTCTTGCAAAAAAAAAAATATGTTTATTATGTAAACAAAAAGTGTCAGAAAGGGCTTTGTCTTCAAGTGGTTAGAAGAGTGGATGTAAGCTTCCTAATGTTGTGTTGTGTTTAAAATGCCAGGACAGTTCAAACCCCCCCCAAATGACCCTATTTTGGAAAGCAGACACCCCAAGCTATATACTGAGAGGCATGTCGAGTCCATGGAATATTTTATATGTTGACACAAGTTGCGGAAAAAATATTTTTTTTGCACAAAGTTGTCACTAAATGATATATTGCTCAAACATGCCATGGGCATATGTGGAATTACACCCCAAAATACATTCTGTTGCTTCTCCTGAGTAGGGGGATACCACATGTGTGAGACTTTTTGGGAGCCTAGCCACGTACAGGACCCCAAAAACCAAGCACCGCCTTCAGGCTTTCTAAGGGTATACATTTTTGATTTCTCTCCTCACTGCCTATCACAGTTTTGGAGGCCATGGAATGCCCAGATGGCACAAACCCCCCCCCCAAATGACCCCATTTTGGAAAGTAGACACCCCAAGCTATTTGCTGAGAGGTATTGTGAGTATTTTGCAGATCTCGCTTTTTGTCACAAAGTTTTGAAAAAAAAATAATCTTTTATTTCTTCATTTTCAAAAACAAATGAGAGCTGTAAAATACTCACCATGCCTCTCAGCAAATAGCTTGGGGTGTTTACTTTCCGAAATGGCGTCATTTGGGGGGGATTTTGTGCCTTCGAAACTGTGATAGATAGTGAGGAGTGAAATCAAAAATTTGTGGCCTTAGAAATCCTTATTGCGGTGCTTGGTTTTCGGGGTCCCGTACGCGACTAGACTCCTAAAAAGTCCCACACATGTGGTATCCCCGTACTCAGGAGAAGCAGCTAAATGTATTTTGGGGTGCAATTCCACATATAACTATGGCATGTGTGAGCAATATATCATTTCGTGACAACTTTTTGTAATTTTTTTTTTTTTTTTTGTCATTATTCAATCACTTATGACAAAAAAAAAAATATTCAATGGGCTCAACATGCCTCTCAGCAATTTCCTTGGGGTGTCTACTTTCCAAAATTGGGTTATTTGGGTGGGTTTTGTACTGCCCTGCCATTTTAGCACCTCAAGAAATGAGATAGGCAGTCATAAATTAAAAGCTGTGTAAATTCCAGAAAATGTACCCTAGTTTGTAGACGCTATAACTTTTGCGCAAACCAATAAATATACGCTTATTGACATTTTTTTTTACTAATGACATGTGGCTGAATACATTTTGGCCTAAATGTATGACTAAAATTTAGTTTATTCGATTTTTCTTATAACAAAAAGTAGAAAATATAATTTTTTTTCAAAATTTTCAGTCTTTTTCCGTTTATATCGCAAAAAAAAAAATCGCAGAGGCAATCAAATACCATTAAAAGAAAGCTCTATTTGTGGGAAGAAAAGGACGCAAATTTCGTTTGGGTACAACATTGCATGTCAGCACAATTTCCAGTTAAAGAAGCGCAGTGCCAAATTGTGAAATCACCTCTGGTCATTAAGCTGCGTAATGGTCCGGGGCTCAAGTGGTTAAGTAGTTAAAATATTTTTTTCCAGCAAGAACTTGTCCATGTGGTCTTTTATTAAACTCTCCAGTATCTTCCCGACTATAGAAGTTAAACTAACAGGTCTATAGTTACTTGGTAAAGACTTTGATCCCTTTTTAAATATGGGCACCACATTGGTCCTGCGCCAATCCAGTGGTACCATTCCAGTCATTAACGAGTCCCTAAATATTACAAACAATGGCCTTGAAATGACAGAGCTCAATTCTTTTATGATCCGTGAACAATGTTCTAAACCATTGAAAAATGAAAACTCCAGAAAAATGTGTACCTGGCGCAGATGTGCAATAACCAATCGCAAGCAATTACAAAGTTAAGTGAAATACTAAAAGCTTATCACTCATTAGGCCCCTTTCACACTGGGGCGGGAGGTGTGCTAGCGGTAAAGCGCCGCTATTTTTAGCAGCGTTTTACCATCGGATTTGCTGCGCTATTCGGCCGCTAGCGGTGTGGTTTTACCCCCCGATTGCGGCCGAGAAAGGATTAAAAACCACCGCAAAGCACCTCTGCAGAGGTGCTTTGCTGGCGGTATAGCCTCAGCGTCCCATTGATTTCAATGGGCAGGTGCGGTGCAGGAGGATTATACACACCGCTCCTTCACCTCTCCAAAGATGCCTCTAGCAGGACTTTTATTACCGTCCTGCTAGCGCATCGCTCCAGTGTGAAAGCCCTCGGGGCTTTCACATTGGAGAGACAGCAGCGGCTGTTTCAGGTCGGTTTGCAGGCGCTATTTTTGGTGCTGTAGCGCCTGCAAACCAACCCAGTGTGAAAGGGGTCTTAGTTGCTAAGTGGTGTGGTATGTTATTGCTGTTAGCATCAAGTTTGTAATAAGATCAGTGTTGAGGATTAATGCAGACTTTTTGTGCTACTAGCAGGTAGGTCAAGCTCTCCTTAATTTGTTGAGTCTCAGTACTGGCCGATAATTTAGCACATTGTAACACAGTGTATAAACAAGCTCTGAAGCAGCCAGTATTTTGGAAGAGTAATAACACAGGTTAAGGTTAGGATAGCAAACAACCAAGATCAAGTACTGAAGCATCAGAAAGGACCAGAAGAAACATTTTTGAATTGAGCAGACTTTATATTTAATTTGTGTTGGCATTGCAAGCAGGCTTTTGTTGCCTGTGCTGGGATATCAATTTAAACGGATAGACAACACAACTGAGAGTAATACATCTAGCGAGAGATGAAAGTGCCATGAGAGAAAAATGTATGCCAGCACTGCTGACCTTGTTGGAGAAAAGCTAGTTGTCTAGCTGCCATGCTGATCTTCTAGTCTCAATACTTTCTGAATTACAAATACAAGTATAGGAATTCTTACTTTTCTCAGATTTTCATTTTCCGTATGCCTGTTGCAAGTTTGTTACTCAAAAAGAATAAAAGCCAGACACAGCTAGGCAACTAGCATAGGCGTGCGCACAGGGTGTGCCAGGTGTGCCCAGGCACACCCTTATCACCCTGTGCAGAACAGATTCCCCCCGCTGACCTGGCTCCTCCTTGTTCCCCCCCACAGCACTGCCAGCTTCCCTCCTCTCCCAACGGTTGTTGCTGTGGATGTTTTAGGATGAGTGGGGGAAGGGGCCGGTGAATATGCCATTTACTGACTCCTTCCCTTTTCTGAATGAACATCGTGAGTGATCGGTAGAGTGTGTTTGAGCTTTGGGGTGCACACCTATGGCAACTAGTGTGTTTAGAAGCAGGCCAGCAGTGGTAACACTAATACAGTATATTAGGGACTACTAGCTGCTGCCTGCGGGAGATAACCAATGGGCTCATTCACAAAGGCAGAAAAAACACTGGGATTAGCTGCATTTAGACAGGTGTTTCTGCGTGCAAGAAATATCCTTCCTAAATTGCGCACCTTAAGTACTCGCCTTTATGCACATATATATTTTCAAATGTAGGCGAAGCTGTGTGTATGGGCTTATTGATTGCTCTAATGCTGGGCTTAGATGCATACAAAACGATCTGCTGTACGCAATCGCAT
The DNA here is from genome assembly GCA_029206835.1 of Rana muscosa. Taxonomy (NCBI): domain Eukaryota; kingdom Metazoa; phylum Chordata; class Amphibia; order Anura; family Ranidae; genus Rana; species Rana muscosa. The sequence goes on from CM055118.1 coordinate 46,074,526, forward strand.
CTACAGTGTTTTTTCTGCCCGTGTGAATGAGCTCATAGTGACCACCATGGTCAACAGTAGATATGAAAAGCCCTTGAATGTCAATTTATTTTTTAAAGTTTCTTTTGTGTTTCTATTTTTCAAAATGGTTCTGTCATATTAAAACATTTTCTGTTACAAAGGTATTTCATTATGTAAAAACGATATCTAAGGGTCTGTTTTATCTTGTATGAAACTGCTTCTACCTGTTGTAGTTCCCGATTCACATTTATCAAATATTAATGAATAGCACTATGAAACACTCACAAAAAGCTATGAAAATATGAAACACTAGTGCGCATGCGCGGGACTTCCGGGAAGTCGCTCTGAACGGGAGTTCTGCACCGCTCCGGCCTTTCAGAGCCCCCTGAGCGTCCAGACCGAGCGGGAACCGGCCAGATCTTCCCCCATCGCCACCCAAGCGAACCAGGCGCACTATCATATGCCGGGCGGCTCGCAAAAAAGCGTGGTGAGCCGCCAGCTGAACTTTACTCTGGCAGCCCCTGCTTCACCTAAGATGGCGGCCGCAGCACGAGGCAGCATGGAGGACCCGGACTACATGGCGGATTCTCCACCCCATCCCCAGCACCAGATCGGTATGCTGGCAACTCCTGTGAGTACCTGCAATCCCCAAGGGATCTCCCCAGCATCCACAGAGTCCCTGCTGAACCATACGTTTGGAAATCTCCCCCACTCTCCTATGCTGAGATCCCCCTTAGGCCTGGCAAGCCCCCACCTCTCCTTCCCCTTGCAGCCAGTCCACTCTGCTGACATGCAACTCATGCTACAGAACTTTTCTGAGATGCTAGCCACAGGCCTAGCTCATAATGCCACGCAGATCACTGCTACCATTAAGGCTGATTTGCAGAGCCTGGGAGCCCGCATGGATGCAATTGAGCAAGCAGTGGATAACACTGCTGCCCGCACTAATCAAAATACCACATGCATCCAAACCTTACAAGACCAACTTGAGACAGCTCTCTCTAAGATCGATGATTTAGAGAACAGAAGTAGGAGGTACAATTTCCGTACACGTGGAATCCCTGAATCTGTCACTGACGTTCCCAGCACAGTTAAACTGTTCATTAAAGAACTCATGCCAGACATCCAGGATCACAGATTGGAACTTGACAGAGCTCACAGAGCCCTCCAGCCCCCTCGCCCAGATGGCCTCCCAAGAGACATTATAGTTAAGCCCCATTACTATGGTGTGAAGGAAGACGTCATGAGGCAGACCCGCAACCTGGACAATCTAGCCTTCCAAGGGAATAAAATCCAAATTTTTGCTGACATCTCGCCCACCACGGTCCAGAAACGGAGGTCCCTTAAACCCCTCCTGGAGGTCCTCAATCAGAATTCCATCAAGTACCGCTGGGCTTTTCCATTCCGCCTACAATTTTATTTCAGAGACAAACCCTTTGGCTTTTCCACCTTTCAAGATGGCGAACGTCTCCTGCTTCAACTTGGTCTTATCTCCCATGAACAAGGGACAGCCAAATTAGGCTCCTCAAAGCGTCCACCCCCAGGCAGTCCTCTGACCCCGTTATGGAACAAACAGCAATCGAAGAGACAGAGGGAATCCCGCCCCCCGAGATGAGAGACTTCTTTCTTCTTTTACCCCTGTACAGGAGTTGTGCTGTTTTTGTCTACCCCTAATGTCTCAGAGGGCTAACCACTCTCCCTCTCTAGTAAGCTGGTAGACAGCCCCGCACAGCCCTGACTCGCATTGGGCGGGCTAGGGTCCTGTTCTGTTTGGTATGGGTCCCACTTGCCCACCTAATGGCTAGTTGGGACTCCCAATACCTCCTGTTCCTCCTACCTCGGTGAGGAGGACACTTCCACTGACTTTCTAACTTGTTGCATTTATGATATGATATGCCTGTTCTAGTTCCTACCCATGATTAAGCCTAGTAGCCTAAACTTCTCCTCCCCCTACCCCCCCATCCCCTTCTTACCCTCCCTACCCATCTTCCCTTTCCCCCTCTTGCAGGCTCCACTCCTTGCAATGGTGATGCTCTGGTTAATCAAACTTGCAGAACGTTATATTGGTTTATCTAGAATATTTTTTGCACTTTGGCCGTTCCTATACTGATTTACCCCCCATTGGGGGATCTGACGGCCGGAGCGGCTCATCATGCCGCTCTCTCTGTTGTGACGTGGAGGGACTTTTGATCCCTCTGGTGACATCAGGTAGACAACCCCTACTGGGGTTGCACCCTCTCCAAGACCCTTCTTGCAGGTGTCCTTGGACTTGGACCCGGCTAGCCGGTCCTGTTGAATTTCTTCTGTATTGTTGTTTTGAATATGTTTGTTTTGTTCTCTTTTTGTGAATTAATTAACCAACATAATGACATCTCTGATCTTTTTTCCTTTCTCTCTTCTATCTCTTCACCTACGCCTTCTCTCCTCCCCACAGTATTCTCCTTCCCCTCCCTCCAGGACCCCTCGCAGAGACCTCCCCCAGAACTTGCTTCAGGGTGTTTGTTGTTAACCTACTTCACGCTGGATATCCGAATTCTCCCTTCTCTTCAGGTAAGCTCCCCTTTTACATACTCGCACCCCCCCCTCGGGCACTCATGGCTGAGACTGACACTTACAAGCTGCCTTTAAAGGTAGCTACGCACAATACACAGGGACTTAATTCTCCTTCTAAACGCCGGAAAGCCTTTCAGAGCTACCACGCCAGAAGCCTTGATGTTGTCTTTCTCCAGGAGACCCATTTCCCTGCTAGCTATACCCCTTCCTTCCTCCACCGCAACTTTCCCACTTTCTACCTTGCGAATGCAGATACCAAACAGAGAGGGGTGGCCATTCTCTTGACTAAACGTATCCCATTCACCCACATCCACACGATACGTGATGAAGATGGTAGGTTCCTACTGGTCAAGGGACTCATAGAAGGGGTGATGTACTCTTTTGTATCATACTATGCCCCCAATCGGGGCCAGGCAAAATTTTTTGCATCCATGTTCTCAACCCTATCCCCTCATCTAGAAGGTAGAATCCTAATAGGGGGTGACTCCAACATCACGTTTGACCATAAACTTGATAAATCCCACCAGGACAGGCCCCGCCTTAAGAGACCCTCCAAACAAAGCCTTAGAATAGCCCACCTCCTACACGACTTGGGCCTGATTGACTCATGGAGGGAGTTGAACCCCACGGCCAAGGACTACACTCATTATTCTGCACCCCACAAGACATATGCCAGGATTGACCACATCCTCATACCCAATTCAGATATCCACACGGCTACTCACTCCTCAATTCAAGAAGTTCCGTGGTCGGACCATTCCTTAGTAACCCTTAGACTCTCTAGCGCCCTATCACTCCCAGGCCCCCCTCAGTGGCGCTTGAGTAAATCCCTCCTGGCCAACCCGGTCCACTGCACCATGCTGGAAAAGGACATACAATAATTTTTCCTCCTCAATGACACCGGAGACATAACCCCTAGTTCTCTCTGGGGAGCTCATAAAGCCGTCTTGAGGGGGAAGATGATTCAGATGGCCTCCAACCTGAAAAAAGGAAGGAAGGCGGATGTAGAAAAATTGGAAAGGAATTTTAAACTACTTAGTAAAGCCCATAAGTCTAAACCCACTCCCGCCAGTCTAACCAAACTAGGATCCGCTCGCATCGCTTTAAATCTAGCCTTAACCTCAAACGCAGACAAACACTTGAGCTGGTTAAGCGGCAAATTCTACTTACAATCTGATAAAATAGGCACACGCTTGGCGGCCAAACTCTCCCCAAAGATCAAAAATTTCTCCTTACCCAAGATTAAATCGTTATCAGGCTCTCTCACCCAGAACCCTCATAAAATCCTAGAAACCTTCCAGGCTTTCTACTCCAAACTATACACATCTCCCTCCTCGGCTGACCCTGTTCCCGTAGAATCCTTTTTGGCGGACATTGATCTCCCCAAAATTTCAGAGTCCCATAGATCCATGATGGAATCACCTTTTCGTACTGAGGAGGTCCAGGAAGTTATCAAACATATCAACACAGATTCAGCGCCAGGGCCGGACGGCTTCTCCGCCCTTTACTACAAAACCTTCTTGGGGGTCCTCGCTCCTCGTCTGGCCCATCTCTTTAACTCCATTCGTGAAGGCTCCACTCTTGAACCCGCTGCCAATATCGCATACATCTCTGTGATCCCCAAACAGGGAAAAGATCCTAGTGATGTAGGCAACTATAGGCCAATCTCATTGATCAACAATGTCCTGAAAATCATGACCAAGATTTTGGCCAACAGAATGGCCTCCTTCATAGCTTCCTATGTGCATAAGGATCAGGTGGGTTTCATCCCCGGGAGACAGGGACCGGACCAGATCAGGAGAGCGGTAGATTTGATTTCCCTCTTGCAATCCTCCTGGGATGGCGGATCCCCCCAGGAGGGATACATTCTCTCCATTGACCTTCAAAAGGCCTTTGACTTGGTCACCTGGCCATATCTCTTTACCACTCTATGCCATTGGGGCTTTGGCCCAGAATTCCTAAGAACCCTGGAATCTCTATACTCTTCCCCGAAAGCCCAGATCAAATTGCGGGGACACCTCTCCGATCAATTCCCAATCTCAAAAGGTACCAGACAGGGCTGCCCACTCTCCCCTATTCTCTTTGCGATAGCGATAGAATCTCTAGCTTTAGCAATTAGACAACACCCAGACATTCATGGGGTTCAATGTGGCCAACACACACACAAATGTGCCCTCTTTGCGGACGACGTTCTCCTCTTCGTCACCTCCCCTCTCAAGTCGACCCCCAATATTCTCCAACTACTCAACACTTTTGGAACGGTCTCTGGCCTTCAGGTCAACATGTCGAAGTCAATGGCCCTGAATGTCACCACAACCCTAGACATGGTCGATAAGCTCAAGACTAACTTCCCCTTCTCCTGGAGCGCTTCTTCTCTTCCCTATCTGGGAGTCTTCCTCACCCCAAAAGTAGAGCTCCTATTCCAACACAATTATCCTATCATGTTCAAAAAACTCACAACTGAACTTACACAATGGTCTCTCTATAATTTGTCCTGGCTAGGTAGAGTCAATGCGGTCAAGATGACCCTCTTGCCCAAATTGCTCTATCTATTCCGTTCTCTGCCTATCCCTGTCAAAAAGCAAACACTGGATAGACTCCAATCGAAGATCATACAGTTCATATGGGGGAATAAAGGACATCGTCTATCTAAAAAGGTTCTGTATAGAGCAAGGAAGAAGGGAGGCCTTGGCCTTTCCAATATATGGTGGTACTACCAAGCGGCCCAACTCTGTCAATTCTCAGCGATATATACTAAAGGACCTAAACCAGACTGGGTAGACATAGAAAGGCAGGCAACCCCTAACCACACATTGGACTATTTAGCCTGGAGACCACGTAGGGACCGCCCCTCGATCCTATCACCCGCCCTTTCGCACTCAATGGCCCTCTGTGATACCCTTCATAAACATTCCTCACTATCCTCTTCCTGGCACCCCCTAGCTCACATATTCCACAACCCCCAATTCCCCCCAGGTCTAAACATTAAGGCTTTTGGATGGTGGCTCGACAAGGGGCTATACAGAATAGGACAATATTTTAACAATGATGGCCCCATCTCGCTCAAATACTGCACTTCCAAACTGGACATGCCATCCTCCGAAACTTTCCGCTACTCTCAGCTGTTACATTTTCTGCGGGGGGTCTGGAAAAGCTCAGAAAACCCACTTACTGTCACTAAATACGAGCTCTGGTGCTCCTCAGCCATGGGCGTCAGGGGAGGCATCTCCCTGATCTATTCAGCATTAGCTGATCCTCGGGGCAAAGCGAGCTATATGTCAAAATGGGAGCATGACCTCCAGTTTGATTGGGACCTAGACACTTGGCACACAAACTTCTTTCGCTCGTTTAAGGGTATCTTAAACACCTCTCTGATGGAAGCTGACGTTAAGGTTATCTCCAGATGGTACCTGGTCCCCACTCATCTTTCTAAGTTCTACCCGCAGTCTTCCCCCCTCTGCTTCAGAGGATGTGGCCTCGTAGGCTCTCACCTCCACACCCTCTGGGAATGCCCTAAAATTAGGGGGTTCTGGAATAGAATTTTCAGCCTCATTCGTAAAGTCACGGGTTTCGAGGTGAAACAAAACCCTACTATTGCCCTCCTTAATGATGATATCCCTAAGGTCCCTAAATTGTCCCGCTCTCTCATACACTTCATCCTATTAGGGGCCAAGATTACCTTGGCCCACGCCTGGAAATCGCCCTCGGTGTCATTCCGCCAAGCGAAACACAAGATCTCCTGGATAATGACACAGGAAAGGATCTCTAATAACTTACTAAACAAACCAGAAAAGTTCCGCCTTATTTGGGAACCCTGGGCTACACATGTAGGCATTTCCCTCCTTCTCCAATAGGTAAGCGATGGACATCCCATATTGGGCTTGTTGCCGGTCATTCTTCCTCCCTCTCCGTGAGGAGTCCTGGCTTTCCCCTCCCCCCTCCTTTCCTTCTTAGTCTCTAGTTCGGCCCCCCTTCTCTTCCTCACCTCTACTTCCTCTTTTCTTTTCTTACTACTCTCAATCTCTGTACTAGACTGTCGCTAGCAACTCAGGGAATACATATGTTCAGTCTTTCTTGTTTTATGTTGAGGGATACAGCTATAGGCTCCGCCTTACAGGCTTATGGAAACCACTCCATTATTTGGGCTCTTTAACCCGCTCAGACGATTAACAGAGGTTCGAGCTCAGACTTTTCCCGGATGACTCGCTCCATTAGGGGGTAAGCTACCGGTTTAGGCAGACGGGTTGCCAAACCCTTTGTTCATACCCCTCCCTGGGTGTTCTGTTCCCGACCGCTCCGTGCACAGCAGGATCCCAATTGGGGTGCTTGGACTGGTTGGGAGCAGAAGTAGGGCCGTTGTCCCTCAGAGCCTCCTTTAAAATTTATTGGCGCCTAATTATTCTTTGTATACAGAGTCTGCTCTACCCTCTATATTAGGCATTGTGGTCTATGATATTGTGATGGAACATATTTCCAAGGGGCCTTCTCTAGTTTGTTACTGAAGATCATACTCTGTACTGACCTCAGATGAGGTCCTTTGTTACCTTCTTTTATTATTGTACTGCACTTAATTACAATAAACCTTTTTTGAAAATCAAAAAAAAAAAAAAGAAAATATGAAACACTCACAAACTATGAGATACGATAAGTTAATTATGTGAACAATACAAAATAAATAAATTCTGCATATCCTAATGCTTTAAAAAAATTGTACACACCTTTTTATAAAGTGTAGCCTTCTTGTCCTAAACTACTATGTCCATTTTGTTTTTGACTGGGCTGTAGTTAGATCAGTCTGCTTGTATCGTTTTCCATCTGGTTTGTTTCCCTAGGCTTAAGTTGGCTTGTCATTATATTCTGTCATCAATAGGGATGAGCTTTATGTTCGAGTCAAACATGAGTTCAACTCGGAAATTGGCTGTTCGCCCGTTCGGCAAACAGCGAACAATTTGGGGTGTTCGCGGCAAATTCGAAAAACTGCGGAACACCCTTTAAAAGTCTATGTGAGAAATCAAAAGTGTTAATTTTAAAGGTTAATATGCAAGTTATTGTCATAAAAAGTGTTTGGGGACCCGGGTCCTGCCCCAGGGGACATGTATCAATGCAAAAAAAAGTTTTAAAAACTGATGTTTTTTCGGGAGCAGTGATTTTAATAATGCTTAAAGTGAAACAATAAAAGTGAAATATTCCTTTAAATTTCGTACCTGGGGGGTGTCTAAAGTATGCCTGTAAAGTAGCGCTTGCTTCCCGTGTTTACAACTGTCTCTGAACAAAGTGTAATTTCTGAAGGAAAAAAAGTAATTTAAAACGACGCTATTCATAAATTGTCAGTCCCGACAATACAGAGAAAAGTCATTGAAGAAAATGACAGGGGTGTCCCCCCCCCAGTCCATTACCAGGCCCCTTGGGTCTGGTATGAATATTAAGGGGAACTGCCATTTTTTTCAATTACTTTTATCTGTATTGCCGGGACCCGACAAATCATTAATAGCGCGAGTAGTTTTAAATGAATTTGTTTTCCTTCAAAAATTATATTTTGTGCAGGGAACCAAATTTTTTTTTTTTTTTAAATGTGTGGGGTCCCCCCAAATTCCATATCAGGCCCTTCAGGTCTGGTAAGGATTTTAAGGGGAACCCCGCGTAATTAAAAAAAAATGTCGTGGGGTTCCCCCAAAAAATCCTTGTCTGGTATGGATTTTAAGGGGAACTCTGTGCCAAAAAAATGGCGTCTGGTTCCCCCAAAAATCCATACCAGACCCTTATCCGAGCATGCAACCTGGCAGGCCGCAGAAAAAGAGGGGGGATGAGAGAGCGCCCCGATCCTGAACCATACCAGGCCACATGCCCTCAACATGAGGAGGGTGCTTTGGGGGTCTGTGACCCCTCAAAGCACCTTGTCCCCATGTTGATGGGGACAAGGGCGTCATCCCCACAACCCTTGCCCGGTGGTTGTGGGGGTCTGCGGGCGGGGGGCTTATCGTAATCTGGAAGCCCCCTTTAACAAAGGGGACCCCCAGATTCCGGCCCCCCTATGTGAATTGGTAACGGGGTACATTGTACCTCTACCATTTCACACAAAAAAGTGACCCCGCCCCATTCTGACGTAACGGGGGTTTCCCGGCGGCTTCCCCGTGGTGTCAGGGGTGACCCCGCCCCCCTCTGGCGCATCACGGGAAATGGGGCAGGGTCACTCATCCACGTTATGGGTGGCCCCGCCCTCGGTAATAAAAGAAATGTCACACGGCTCACATGTCATTCGCCTGGGAGCCTTCTATGGAGGAGGCTGTATTGTTCGTCGCAGCGGTAGCGGCGGGTAGCGCGGGTCCGGGTCGTGGATGGATGTACATTGCTGGATTTTTTTTTTTTTTTATTAAAGGACTTTTCTCAAGCTGTCTGTGTGTTTTTTTTACCTTTTTTGACACTTTTTATTGTGAAATGTTAGAGGTACAATGTACCCCGTTACCAATTCACATAGGGGGGCCGGAATCTGGGGGTCCCCTTTGTTAAAGGGGGCTTCCAGATTACGATAAGCCCCTCGCCTGCAGACCCCCACAACCACCGGGCAAGGGTTGTAGGGATGAGGCCCTTGTCCACATCAACATGGGGACAAGGTGCTTTAAGGGGTCACAGACCCCCAAAGCACCCTCCTCATGTTGAGGGCATGTGGCCTGGTACGGTTCAGGAGGGGGGCGCTCTCTCATCCCCCCTCTTTTCCTGCAATCTGCCAGGTTGCGTGCTCGGATTTTGGGGGATCCCCCCGCCATTTTTTTTTATTACGCGGGGTTCCCCTTAATATCCATACCAGACCTGAAGGGCCTGATATTGAATTTGGGGGGTACCCCACACATTTTTTATTTTTTTTTATTTTGGTTCTCTGCACAAAATATCATTTTTGAAGGAAAACAAAGTCATTTAAAACTACTCGCGCTAATAATGAATTGTCGGGTCCCGGCAATACAGATAAAAGTCATTGAAAAAAATGGCATGAACCGACAATTCATGAATAGCCGGAGTAGTTTTAAATGACTTTTTTTCTTTCAGAAATTACACTTTGTGCAGAGACAGTTGTAAACACGGGAAACATGCGCTACTTTACATGCATACTTTAGACACCCCCCAGGTACGAAATTTAAAGGAATATTTCACTTTTATTGTTTCACTTTAAGCATTATTAACCACTTCAATACAGGGCTTTTTGTACCTATTCAATACCGGGCCTATTTTGGCACTTCTCTCCTACATGTACAAATCATCATTCTTTTGCTAGAAAATTACTCAGAACCCCCAAACATTATATATGTTTTTTTAGCAGACACTCTAGGGAATAAAATGACGGTCATTGCAACATTTTTTCTTGCACAATATTTGCGCAATAATTTTTCAAACGCCTTTTTAAAAAAAAAAAAATGGTTTCATGAATTAAAAAATGACAAAACAGTAAAGTTAGCCCAATTTTTTGGGAACATATGAAAGATAATGTTACGCCGAGTAAATAGATACCTAACATGTCACGCTTTAAAATTGCGCACACTCATGGAATGGCACCAAACTTCGGTACTTAAAAATCTCCATAGGCGACGCTTTAATTTTTTTTACAGGTTACCAGGTTAGAATTACAGAGGAGGTCTAGTGCTAGAATTGTTGCACGCGCTCTAACGCACGCGGCGATACCTCACATGCGTGGTTTGAACGGCGTTTACATATGTGGGCGACTTACGTGTGCATTCGCTTCTGATCGCGAGCTACCGGGGACAGGGGCGTTTTAATTTTTTTTTTATTATTACTTATTTATTTATTTTACTTATTTATTTATTTTTTTACAATGATTTAACTTTTTTTTTTTTTGATCACTTTTATTCCTATTACAAGGAATGTAAACATCCCTTGTAATAGGAATGTGTGTGACAGGTTCTCTTTATTGAGAGATGCGGGGTCAATAAGACCCCACATCTCTCCTCCAGGCTGGAAAGCATGAGATCAGTGAAATTTTTTTCACTGATTTCATACTTACAGCCGCAACGGCGGCTTTGTTTACATTTTGAGCCTCCGACGATCATAGAGATGACTGGTGACCATCTGGTCACCAGTCATCTCTATGCTCATCACGTGACTCCACCAACGATGCCGGAAGATTCGCTCCGGGTCCCCGATCGCACGGGGGAGCCCGGAGAAGCACCGGATGGCGGCGGGAGGGGGGGGTGTCCCCTCCCGCCGCCTATAAGAACGATCAAGCGGCGGAACCACCGCTATGATCGTTCTTATGGTGCACAGAATCGCCGGCACTTCAAAAGGATATCTGAATGATGCCTCCAGCTGCAGGCATCATTCAGATATCCCCCTACAAAGCCGAGGACGCCATATGACGTCCACCCAGGATGGGAGATCCCATCTGTGGACGTCATTTGTCTATGGCTGGGTAGGGAAGTGGTTAAAATCACTGCTCCCGAAAAAAACGTCAGTTTTTAAAACTTTTTTTTGCATTGATACATGTCCCCTGGGGCAGGACCCGGGTCCCCAAACACTTTTTAGGACAATAACTTGCATATTAACGTTTACAATTAGCACTTTTGATTTTTCATGTTCATGTCCCTTAGACTTTAATGGTGTTCGCGTGTTCGAACAAATTTTTTGCCTGTTCGCATGTTCTGGTGCGAACCGAACCGGGGGGTGTTCGGCTCATCCCTAGTCATCAATAGATGTCACTGGTATCACTGGTCATAGTATGAGATTCCATAAACAAAACTAAGTTATGAATATTTATATTTTCTTCAGCCAATCCAGTAGGAGGTTTATGCCACTGGTGCATGCTGGGGGAGGATATAAACAGACCGGGTGCTCTCTCTCTGTTTCCCTAGGCTGAGGCCTAGGGAGGTGCTGCTTGATGGAGCTCTTCTGAAGTGGTCCTAAAGCTGTCCGGCTTGGTCTATAGGAAACTAGGCCAAGGAGGAGACCCAGGGAAGGCCCCTTGCTGGAGGGAGCCAGGAAGAAGGATGGTCTCCCAGAAGGACCTGGTAAATAACTCAGAGGATGCACTGAAATTTTGGCAATGTGCTTAAAGTGTTGCCGGTTTGGCTTAAAGGTTCTGACACAGTGAAGCTGGACATTGATCTGGATCTGCAGAGTCTATAAGAGACCTGCTTTGGTATCTGGGACTCCTAACCCCCACCTCCTTATTCCATTCTGGAAGAAAACGTTATAATGAATAGAAAGAGATCCCTCATATACTGTATGGGACTTTAAATGGCAATAAATGATCGTCTATAATGAATTATGTCTTTAAAGTGGTTGTAAACCCACTAATCCTTTTTTTTTTTTTTTTGAGGCAACCTGCAAGAGAAAGGCATAATGAGCTAGTATGACTAGCATACTAGCTCATTATGTACCACTTACCTTAGATCGGGGCCCCCGAAGCAGTCCGCGTCCCTCTCTCCAGACGCAGCCATCGCTGTGGCGATAGCCGGAATGTTACTTCCGGGTATCGCCACACTAGCCAATCACAGCGCCGCTCCGGCGCTGTGATTGGCCGGAGGGGCGAAGACGTGACTCCGCGCATGCGCGCAGGAGCCGTTGAATTCGGCTACGTCGTCGAATGCTGCGACCTAGCCGAATTTGTGAATGGGATTAACCCCATGCGCATGCGCGTGACGTCAGCGGTGCCGGTTTTAAATGCAAATATCTCCTTAACCGTGTAGGTTAAGGAGATATTTCATGCACCTACAGGTAAGCCTTAATCTAGGCTTACCTGAAGGTGTTTGTTTACAAAGTGGGTTTACAACCACTTTAAAGGATTTTGTAAAAATATGTACAAAAGGGGTCTTTATTTATGACATAAAATATAAAAGCACATTATTCAAAACACAGCATGGATGGCTATTCAATAAAACGTTAGAAAGGCAAAAGTGACTGGCACCCAATATCCTTTCTCAGTTCCGCTATTTTGAGCCATGGACTCCTGGGGTAAAATGCTAGCCCGTCCCTGTCTCTAAAGGTGTCTTCCTGCTTTTGGAGTGTCAGAGAAGTGCTACAAAATAAGTGAATCTAATGCCGCGTACACACGATCGTGATTCACGGCGGTGAAAACACCGCCGTGAATCACGACATGAAATAAAATGAAAAACGAGGGAACGGCATTTTCCCCCACACACGACCGTTTTTCCCGTCATTTTTTTCTTTGTCGAGAAAAACGACCGTCTGTGGGCTCCGCGGCAGTGTCTCCCTATGGGAAAACTGCCGCGGAAAAAAATGATGGAAAAAAACGATGAGAAAATTTAGAACATGTTCTAATTTTTTCGTCGTTTTTTCTGCCGTTTTTCTCAACGAGAAAAACAACATAAAGCCCACAGACGATCGTTTTTCTCGGCGAAAAAAAAAATGTCATTTTTCCCGACGGGAAAAATGATCATGTGTACGCGGCATTACATTCACCAAGCATTCACTGCAGGTAACTGATACACATATACAGTGAATGTTTGGTGAAAGTCTTATTTATCCCCCATGGGGATTCTGGGCCACTGGTTAGAACTGCAAAGCAGTGAGCACTACAGACCCTTCCGTTTAACTACAGAAATGTGAGAAGCGTTTGGATAAGAGTTTTTAAATAATGCAAAAAGCACTTTAGAACAGCATAGAATTAGAAAATATATGCAAATTAAAATTCATGTAAAATGGGTTACGGCAAACTAAATATATTAAATACAAAAAGCTCCATAGTAACCACAGTGCTTACTAAGTATTCCCTATAAGCTCTATGTAATAAATGACTACGTTTGGTGGCTCGATGGAGGCAGTAGACAGTTAAGTTGATGTGTTTGTATTTTGCCTGCAGTATATGAATAATTATATCACAAGTTTCTGCACAGTTATGATTGATTTCATTTCATTCCATTATGCAAGTTAATTATATACCTGAAAGGGTACACAGCTAAATAAGTGGAATCATTTCATAACTGAATGGGAACATTATGCTCTATAACCGAAGGTAAATACAAGCTCAACTTTTTCCTTTCTTAACTTTATTGGCAAAATGTTATGTTTTTATTTATGAATACCATTTTTCAGCATAATGTTCTAAGGTAATAACCACACATTTATGGATGTAAACAGCATAGCTACAATTTTTTTATTGCAGCAAGTCCTCCACGATCTTGAATGAACATGTTCGGTTTAACATGATAGAGTAAAAATAAATGCATGTATATATTTTTATGCATCATGATATGTGTGATTCATTATCAAGTGTGCAGGCACGTGACAAAGAAGCTCAAATAAAAAATAGTGGTGTCACCATGGGACTGTAGATAGCACAGAATTATATATAGCAATGACGCAAATAAAATAAAACCACAACATAAGTTGTTGGAAATAAAATGGCCATGGCCTTTTATTATTTTAAACAAATGAGTCAAGAAAAATGAAATTGAAAACACAACAGAACAAAACCCAACTTAGAGAAGGCTAAAGCTTACCAAATAGAACTACAAATATAACATTCTACAAAACTGCTCTTCTTCAATTGAAAGTGATACAACCACATTATAATTGGCTGTGAAAAATATGGAGAGAGGATGGGAGGAGCTTGCTGTGATAGCTTCGGTAGGCTGGCAATTTGGGGGTTTCTTCATCTTCCTATATGAGCCAGGGAGCAGAACCTGGAAGATGTCAGGATGCCACACAGACCGCCCAAGAACGATGACTGTTACACCGGAAAGGTAAGAAAACAAAAGCGAGAAGAGATCTGCTGGTTCCAAGCAGCAGATATCTTTCTTCAGAGGCTCAGTCCACCCAAAAGTACAATTTCAACTATAGGTAGAATCTGGTGGGATGATCAAGACCTGACTGTTTATATGTCGTAAATAGTCCAACAGTGCCTAATTATGGATCTATGGAACAGAGGATCAAACCCAGCAAGCACACCCACATGAACAAAATACATACTGGAGCTTGAAATAATATAAAATGCATATATAACAAAGATAATAATTCCTATTGCATGAGCCTAAATGGAACCCCTAAAACAGGGGTGCCTAACCTTTGAAGAGCGAGGGCCAATTAAGCAACTTAGTAACTGGTCACGGGCCACAATAAGTGGAGTGAATGGATGACAGATCCATGTCCACTCTGTATATGCAGAGCGGACACGGACACAGCTCACTCTACTTTGTGGGCCCTCCCATCTGATCCAACCAGATGGAAGGGGACAGTTGGAGGTAGGTGGGTGCAAATGGACACAAGTCGCTTTACATCTGCCGCTCCATAGAGGTAAATGGAGTGTCCGCGTGGGTTGAACTGATCATGTGAAAGGGGCCTAAGGCTGCTTTCACACTGATGTGCTGCAGTTTACCTGCACTGCGGGTGCAGCGTAGTGGACCTGTGGCTTTCCTGGGTTAGCTGCACATATACTGCAGGTGTGGCGCTCTTCCTGAAAGCACACCAAACCCGCAGGTAATAACAGAGGTCTATGACTCAGTGCAGGTAACCCAAAGGTGCACTGCGCTGCAACTGCGGATCAGTTTGAAAGCAGCCCAGTAACCACTGCAGAACAGATATGCCCATATATACACTTTTTAGTTACCTTTAATAACAGTCTTCTATTCAGGTATCGCCTACTGTTGCTGTCCCAGGCAGATAGCATTTGGTATCACTCCACTTGTGACAGGAGCCGACGCCTTACAGGAAGTATCGGCATATGCGGCTCTGCTCCCTCCGCAGCCGCTTGCTTCATTCCCGCTGGCTTCGTTCACAACACTGATGATCTGGGATGGCGGGTCGGCAACCCGCGATCTGGGCTTGCAAACCTGCTATCCCAAAGCAGGGGGTCGCGGGCCACATCAGAAGGCTCCGCGGGCCACATGTGACCCCAGGGCCACTGGTTGGGCACCTCTGCCCTAAAAGAAGGGAATCTGGATCACATTAATCTCTTGTATTCAAAGGTGTTTCTTACTGGAGTACACGGTTATTAAAACCACCCTCTCTTGGATTCGAGTGAACTCTATTAGGTGTCAAGAAGGTGATGCCGGAAGCATCGAAATTATGTTTAGGCCCCACATTGGAGTGAAGTAGTCATTTTGCCATTACTGGAAAAATATATATGATCATATGTCCTGTGTCTGAATGGACAGATTAATTTCACAACGTAAAAAGCACTGCATAGGTATATGATACCAGGAGTCCAACAATCCACATCATGTAGCGGGTAAAATACTGCATATTATGGTTAAGTAAACATATAGTGGTACATTCTAACACCCATGGGCATTGTGAGCACCGTTGGCATTTAAAAGTGGTCTTAAGTATACACTGATCCCCCTTCTCTGTGTCTATATAGTCACTGGAGGTGAATTTATTCCGCAGACGTGCTTCATCTATACACACTTGATGCATACACCTGCCTATTGTTGGATTATTGTTGGATTATTTGCCAAAAGGCACCAATATTTTTTTAGTACTTTTCGTGTGTTATGGCATTGGTTAGGGTACGTCATAATCAGTTTGACTGTATCCCCTTGATGGCGGAAGTTCATTGGACATAGTTTATCCAGATTTTGTTAAGGCATGTGATACTGTACCTCATAAACATTTAATCTACAAGGTCTGTTGGAGATGAAATTGTATGTACATGGTCAGAAAACTGGTTACATGAACAGGTCCAGAGAGTATTGATAAATTATTTATTCTCTGAATGGTCTAACATATTGAGTGATGTGCTCCAGGGTTCTGTCTCGTTGCCAAGGCTGTCCAATTTGTTTATTAATTATATATAGTTTGGAATCAAGGGCTTATTTTTAGAGGATACCATATTATGCAGGAAAATAACTTTGGCACACTGTGTGTAGCACCATTACAGGATGACCTTCCTGTAATGATGCTACACATTGAAGTTATGCACTTGGGTGCCAAAAATACAAATTGCACATTAGGAAGGGGTACTTTACACACGCTTAGCAATAGCATGCATTAAAAAGGACATACATTATTCAGATAAATCAATAATTTTTCCCCTTTCCATTTCACAGGTTCTGTCTCATCTTGAATACGTAGTTCAGTTATGGTCAATCTTCAGGAAAGACACTGTTGAGTTAGAAAACGTTCAGTGAAAGGCAACAAAATTAATAAGGGGATGAAGGACCTCAGCTATGAGGATCGATTACATACAGTGCCTTGAAAAAGTATTCATACCTTTAGAAATTTTCCATTTTTTGTCATGTTATAACCAAAACCGTAAATTTACTTTATTGGGATTTTATGTGATAGACCAAAACAAAGTTTCACATAATTGTGAGGTGGAAGGAAAATGATAAAAGGTTTCCCATTTTTTTTACACATAAATATCTGAAAAGTGTGGTGTGCATTTGTATTCGGCCCCCCTGAGTCAATAGTTTGTAGAACCACCTTTCGCTGCAATTACAGCTGCAAGTCTTTTAGGGGATGTCTCTACCAGCTTGGCACATCTAGGGGTTGACATCTTTGCCCATTCTTCTTTGCAAAATAGCTCAAGCTCTGTCAGATTGGATGGAGAGTGTCTGTGAGCAGAAATTTTCAAGTCTTGCCACAGATTCTCAATTGGATTTAGGTCTGGACTTTGATTGGGCCATTCTAACACACGAATATGCTTTGATCTAAACCAGGGGTCTCAAACTGGCCGCCCTCCAGCTGTTGCAAAACTACAAGTCCCATCATGCCTCTGCCTGTGGGAGTCATGCTTGTAACTGTCAGCCTTGCAATGCCTCATGGGACTTGTAGTTTCGCAACAGCTGAAGGGCCACCAGTTTGAGACCCTTGATCTAAACCATTCCATTGCAGCTCTGGCTGTATGTTTAGGTTGTCCTGCTGGAAGGTGAACCTCCTTCCTAGTCTTAAGTCTTTTGCAGAGTCTAACAGGTTTTCTACTAAGATTGCCTTGTTTTTGGCTCCATCCATCTTCCCATCAACTCTGACCAGCTTGACCAGATGGGGGAGGGATAGAGTAACAGGGATGAAAGTGATAAAGGGTGAAGAGGATGGAGGGACCTACAACAGGGGGATGGTTGGATGGACAGTTTAATGCAGGGGTGCCCAACCTTTTGAGGAGCGAGGGCCACTTTAGCGACTTGGTAACCGGTCGCGGGCCACAATGAGCATAGCGGGCGGATGGCAGGTCTGTGTCCACTCTGCATATGTAGAGCAGACACAGATGCAGCCCGTTCTACCCTAAGGGCCCTCTGATCTGCCCAGACAGAAGGGGACAGATCCTCTTCTGTTTTTTTAAGCAGATCGGATTGCAGATAGGCGGGTGTAAGCAGACACGAGTCTGTTTACATCTGCCGCTCTATAGAGGTGAAAGGAGGATCCGATTGGGTCTGCCTGAAAAACAGACAGGCAGACCCAATTGGACTGATCCTGTGAAAGGGGCCTGAGGCTGCTTTCACACTGATGCATAACGGTTTACCTGCACCTCAACTGACTTCGATCTTCACTTCTTCCTCAGGATTCCTGCAGCTGGTTGCTGCTGTCCCCCAGGTGGTTATAACTGGTGGCTCCTGCTGGCTGTCCTCCAGGGCTGGTACTGCTGGCTGATACTGCTGTTGGGTACAGCCTGCTGGTACTGCTGGTTGGTACTGCTGGCAGGTACTGGTACTGCTGGTGGGTACTGGTACTGCTGGCTGGTACTGCTGGCTGGTACTGGTACTGCTGGTGGGTACTGGTACTGCTGGTTGGTACTGCTGGCTAGCACTGCTGGTGGGTACTGGTACTGCTGGCGGGTACTGGTACTGCTGGCGGGTACTGCTTGTTGGTACTGCTGGTGGGTACTGGTACTGCTGGCTGGTACTGGTACTGCTGGTGGGTACTGGTACTGCTGGCGGGTACTGGTACTGCTGGCAGTTACTGCTGGTTGGTACTGGTACTGCTGGCGGGTACTGCTGGCTGGTACTGGTACTGCTGGTGGATACTGATACTGCTGGCTGGTACTGGTACTGCTGGCTGGTACTGCTGGTGGGTACTGGTACTGCTGGTGGGTACTGGTACTGCTGGCAGGTACTGCTGATGGGTATTGGTACTGCTGGCGGGTGCTGGTACTGCTGGTGGGAACTGATACTGCTGGCGGGTACTGCTGGCTGGTACTGCTGGCAGGTACTGGTGACTGGTACTGGTGGCTGGTATTGGTGGCTGGTACTGGCACTGCTGGCTGCTTTCCGAGATAGCCCCCCCCCCTGGGGAGTATGAGATGGCTGTGCAGTGTATAACAGACG
Source organism: Rana muscosa (assembly GCA_029206835.1). Classification (NCBI taxonomy): domain Eukaryota; kingdom Metazoa; phylum Chordata; class Amphibia; order Anura; family Ranidae; genus Rana; species Rana muscosa. The sequence goes on from CM055118.1 coordinate 46,093,305, forward strand.
GTGTCCCCATCTCCCCAAATCCTGACCCCTGACCCTGCCAGTGATTGGCTTTCTCCATGGCATCGGCTCTGCAGTAGAGAGCAGAGCTGATGCTTCTTTGTCACAGGCGGAGTACATTTGGTATCACTCCGCCTGTGAAGGAGTCGGCGCTATACAGGAAGCATCGGCTCTGCTTCCTTTAGCGGTGGCTCCGTTCTTAGCGCTGATGCTCGAAGATGGCGGGTCGGGAACCCGCGATCTGGGCTTGCCCACCCGCCATCTCAGAGCAAGACGTGGCGGGCCACATCGGAGGGCGCCGCGGGCCAGCGGTTGGGCACCCCTGGTTTAATGGCTACAGGAGGTGATAGAGGACTGGAATGGCTACAGGAGGTGATGGAGTGATGGAGTGAGGAGGTGATGGAGTGATGGAGACAGGAGGGGTGGAGTGGTGACAGGAGGTCATGGTGAAGGAGGGACAGAGTGATGATGTGGCGACAGAGGGTGATGGAGTGATGGAGACAGGAGGTCTTTAAAATTGGGGTTAAAAATTCAGGTGATCCTAGTGGCTACCAGGGATTTCCCCTCACTTTCTGTGGTGTCGATGGAACAGAAATGAAGGAGAAATCTCTACAGTTGGACATAGGTGACCAAATCTAAACGGTTATAATAACCTGTCCTTACTATAACAAAAATAACTCAATTGCATATTGTACTTGTTTATAGCTTAAGTGCTGAAATTTGCATTTAAATCTAATTATGAAACTTTTGGAAAATGCCAGTAAAACTTGGCGGTGCCAGTGAATTTTGAGTGTTGTGTCAGTGAATTTTAGTCTGGTAAGTTGGAAACACTGCCAGGAAGGAAGCAAGCAGATTATACGAAGCTGTGGGAAGTGTTAGAGAATTAAAAAAGCACACACACTCACATAGGTTTAACGTGAAGGGCCTATGCATTTTTCAACCACATAGTGTAGGATCTTCCTACCACAGTATCAGATCTTTCCCATGTCAACAGGAAATTTGGGACCCCCTTGTATTGCAGACCCAGGAGCTCAAACACAAAGATCTAAGAAAAAGTTAAAGTAATAGGGTTCCTAAGAGATATACGAAGTGGTTTAACATAGATAAAAATCGAGATACCTAGATTAAATCATTGATGAAAACCTAAACTCAATGACCCAAACAACTGCAATTTTGTTTTATAAAGTAATTTCTTTCCTCTTATTTCATCCTTTGTTACATATCAGTGCTGCTGATTAGATATGAGCCGAACACCTCTCGGTTCGGTTTGCAGCAGAACATGCGAATAGGCAAAAAATGTGACACGAACATGAAAAATCAAAAGTGCTTATTTTAACCACTTCCCTACCCAGCCATAGTCAAATGACGTCCACAGATGGGATCTCCCATCCTGGGTGGACGTCATATGACGTCCTCGGCTTTGTAGGGGGATATCTGAATGATGCCTGCAGCTAGAGGCATCATTCAGATATCCTTTTCTTGGGCCGGCGATTCTGTGCACCATAAGAATGATCATAGCGGCGGTTCCACCGCTTGATCGTTCTTATAGGCGGCGGGAGGGGACACCCCCCCTCCCGCCGTCATCCGGTGCTTCTCCGGGCTCTCCCGTGCGATCGGGGACCCGAAACTAATCTTCCGGCGTCGTTGGTGGGTCACGTGACGAGCATAGAGATGACTGGTGACCAGATGGTCACCAGTCATCTCTATGATCGTCGGAGGCCCGGGCGCGATGTGATGATGTCACGCCGGGCCTCAAATGTAAACAAAGCCGCCATTGCGACTGTAAGTATGAGATCAGTGAAAACATTTTCACAGATCTCATGCTTTCCAGCCTGGAGGAGAGATGTGGGGTCTTATTGACCCCGCATCTCTCAATAAAGAGGACCTGTCACACACATTCCTATTACAAGGGATGTTTACATTCCTTGTAATAGGAATAAAAGTGATCAAAAAAAAAAAAGTAAAATAATTGTAAAAAAATAAATAAATAAGTAAAAAAAAAAATATATAATAAAAAAAAATTAAAACTCCCCTGTCCCCGGTAGCTCGCGATCAGAAGCGAATGCACACGTAAGTCGCCCACATATGTAAACGCCGTTCAAACCATGCATGTGAGGTATCGCCGCGTGCATTAGAGCGTGTGCAACAATTCTAGCACTAGACCTCCTCTGTAATTCTAACCTGGTAACCTGTAAAAAAAATTAAAGCGTTGCCTATGGAGATTTTTAAGTACCGGAGTTTGGCGCCATTCCATGAGTGTGCGCAATTTTAAAGTGTGACATGTTAGGTATCTATTTACTCGGCGTAACATCATCTTTCATATTTTCCCAAAAAATTGGGCTAACTTTACTGTTTTGTTATTTTTTAATTCATGAAACCATTTTCTTTTTTTAAAAAGGCGTTTGAAAAATTATTGCGCAAATATCGTGCAAGAAAAAAAGTTGCAATGACCGTCATTTTATTCCCTAGGGTGTCTGCTAAAAAAAACATATATAATGTTTGGGGGTTCTGAGTAATTTTCTAGCAAAAGAATGATGATTTGTACATGTAGGAGAGAAGTGCTAGAATAGGCCCGGTATTGAAGTGGTACAAAAAGCCCTGTATTGAAGTGGTTAAAGGCTTGTATGCAAGTTATTGCCATAAAAAGTGTATGGAGACCCGGGTACTGCCCCAGGGGACATGTATCAATGCAAAAAAAAGTTTTAAAAACTAACGTTTTTTCAGGAGCAGTGATTTTAATAATGTTTAAAATGAAACAATAAAAACCTACGTTAGACTTACTGGTAACGGTATTTCTACGAACCTTCCAGGACGGCACACCTGAGAGATGAGGGCTCCTCCCTACAGGAAACACAATCAATTGACAGCTTGTTATAAGGCCCCACCCTTCCCCTTGATCCCCAGTATGCAATAAAGCAATCCCGAACTGGTTCACAAGGGACATAGCTCCATATAGGTACTTACCACCTAGCGTCTAGCTTATTTTTCCCTCCACATAGGGCAGGAAGTAGGCCTGCCGTCCTGGAAGGTTCGTAGAAATACCGTTACCGGTAAGTCTAACGTAGGTTTTCTCCTATCACCTTCCAGGACGGCACACCTGAGAGGATAATCAAGTAACCACAGGCCTACCTTCAGGTTGGGACCACAGCTTGTAGGACCTTCCGGCCGAAGGCCAAGTCTTGCTGTGACAACACTTCCACACGATAGTGCTTCAGGAACGTATGTTGACTGGACCAGGTGGCCGCGCTGCGGATTTGTTCCCAGGAGGCCCCTGCTTTTTCAGCCCAGGAAGCTGCTAGTGATCTGGTTGAATGAGCTTTGACTTTAGCTGGTGCTTGCTTCCCAGAACATTCATAAGCTCTAGAGATAGCTTCTCTGATCCATCTGGAAACTGAGGCTTTAGAGGCCTGAAGTCCCTTTCTGGGTCCAGTGTACAAAATGAGTAGATGATTAGATCTCCTAAAACTTTTTGTTCTCTCTAGATAGGTAAGGAGACACCTTCTTACATCAAGACAATGACATTTCTTTTCTTTCACATTTTTTGGTTTATCACAAAAGGATGGCAATATTATGTCTTGCGTCCTATGAAATAAGGATGCCACTTTTGGTAGATACAAGGGATCTGCTCTGAGAGTGACTCTGTCTGGATGTACCAGTAGGAATGGTTCCTTCATGGACAGACCCTGCAAATCCCCTACCCTCCTGGCTGTAGTAATAGCTAACAAAAATGCTATTTTTAAAGTTAGAAACTTAAAGGGAACCTCTTCTATAGGTTCAAATGGGTGTTTAGATAACGTAGTCAAGTCCCAAGGTGGAAAACTACCTTTAAGGACCGGGGAAACTCTTTCCCTTGCTAACAGAAAACGCTTAATGAGGTCCTCTTTTGCTAGTCTTTTCTCAAGATAGACTGAGAGGGCCGCTATTTGAACCCGAAGGGTACTGACTGTTAGGCCTTTGTCTACTCCGTCTTGGAGGAACTCCAGGATAACCGAAACAGAAGTGGAGGTCATCTGTCTTTCTTTACCCCAAGAGCAGAAAGTCTTCCAAACTTTTGAGTAACTCTTTTTAGTCACTAGTTTTCTACACAGAAGGAGGGTACTTATTACTTTCTCTGAGCAGCCTTTACGTTTCAGGATCTGGCACTCACTAACCAGGCCGTAAACTGGAAAAATTCTGGCTTCGGGTGTAGTACTGGCCCCTGTCTGAGAAGATCTGTCCTGTACGGGAGCTTCAATGGTTCCACTACTGCCATGGATCTCAGGCTTGCAAACCAAGCTCTCCTTGGCCACCAGGGTGCTATCAGGAGGATCTGACCTGGAGATCTGCTGAGCTTCTGAAGGACCCGTGGAATCAAGGCCAAGGGTGGGAAGGCGTATGCCAGCCTGTAATTCCAGGTCTGAGTCAGTGCATCTAGGCCTTCTGATTCCTTCTCTTGGGAAATTGAGAAATATCTCTTTACTTTCCTGTTTTGCCAGTTGGCAAATAGGTCTATTTCCGAATTTACAAAGCACTGTACCAGGTATTGAAATACCTCTGGATTTAATTCCCAATCCCCTTGCCTTATCGCCTGACGGCTGAGGAAGTCTGCCTCGGTATTGCTTATCCCCTTTATGTGGATGGCAGAAATGGAGAGAACCTTTCCCTCTGCCCAATCCAGAATCTCTTTGGATAGTTCTAACAGGGGTCTGGACCTGGTGCCTCCCTGGTGACTCAGGCAGGCTACCACTGTGGCGTTGTCGGAGCTTACTTGAACCTCCTTGCCCGTGATGTTTCCCTGAAAGGCTTTTAGGGTTCCTCTACTGCTTTGAGCTCCCTGTAGTTGTTCCATTGCCCCTGGGCTACTTCCTTTCCTAGGTGGGCTCCCCACCCCCAGGAACTGGCATCGGTGGTGATCTTTACCGGATTCCACTGGGCCCAAGGTCTGCCTCCTTTCAGGTTCTTGGGAATTTTCCACCACTCCAGGGAGGACAGGACCTGAGGGGTTAGCAGTGTCTCCTGATCCAAGGACTCCTTATTTTTGTCCCATGAGGACAGGAAGAAGAAATGGAGCATCCTTGAGTGGCGTTGTGCCCAGACTATTGCTGGTATACTTGCCGACATCAGGCCTAGGGCTCTTAATACTTCCCTTTTGGAATGCAACAGGGTCTTTATCAGATCCCCTACTGACAAAGTTAGTTTTGTCACTTTTTCTTCTGGTAAGAAGAGCTTCTGCAGCCTGGTGTCCACAATGTAGCCCAGAAAGGTCTTGACCTGTTCTGGTTCGAGGGAGGATTTTTCTGTATTGATCATCCAACCCAGGCTTTCCAGGACTGAAAATGCTTTGTTGGTATCTAACCTGACCTGGGGGCAGTTTGTCTGGATACCAGTAGATCGTCCAGGTAAGGTATTAGAGATATACCCTGGAGATGTAGAAAGGCTACTACCTCTGCTAGAATTTTTGTAAAAATCCTTGGACTGGCTGTTAGCCCGAATGGAAGGGCTCTGAATTTCCAGTAAAAAATCTCTCCTCTGACTACTACTGCGAACCTCAAGTATGCCTGATGTTCCAGTTGAATTGGCACATGCAGGTAGGCATCCTTGAGGTCCAAGGTCCTCATGAAGGCTTCTTTCATGAGGTTTTTGCGTACCGAGTAGATACTGTCCATAGTAAACTTTTTGTATTCCAGATACCTGTTCAGGTTTCTTAAGTTTACTATTAGCCGGTACTTCCCTGATGGTTTGCGAACAACAAATACGTGGGAATAGAATCCTTGGTATTGTTGTTCTTTTGGTACTGGTACCACCACCTGCTGTTGTACCAATTCCTGGATACCTTCCAGGAGGGCAGATCTCTTTAGGGCATCCCAGGGGGGGTGTGTCAGAGTGATCATAGAGGGCGGTTTTGTCAGAAATTCCAACCGATAACCTTCTCGCAGGATCTGGCAAATGTGGGTGCTGTCCGAAATCTTTTTCCAATGAGGAACAAAATGGGACAGTCGAACCCCCCACTCTGATCTTGGCGTCACTTAGACTCTTTGGTACCAACTTTGGGGCAGGTAAACAGAAGATTATTCTTTGGCTTTCCCCTGCCAAAACCCCACCGTTTGTTGGGTTCCTTTTTGGTTCTATGCTGTTGTTGCCCCGGGGGGCCTCGAAAAAATCTTTTAAATTTTTATTTTTTGGGTTTTACTGGAAACTTTTTACCCTTTTTGGATGACCTTGACAGCACATCGTCTAGGCCCTGTCAAAACAACAGTGAACCTTGAAAGGGAAGGCCACATAGTTTATCCTTAGATGTTATATCTCCTTCCCAAGCCTTAATCCAGACAGCTCTCCTAGCTGAATTGATTAAAGCTGCCGTTTTAGCTGAAGCTCTTGCAGACTCAATAGCAGCATCTGCGACATAAGCAACTGCTTTGCCTATGACTGTCAGGGAATCAATAACATCCTCTGAATTGATTCCCTGGGACATGTGCTTGGTAAGCTTCTCCACCCAGGAATCTGTATTCCTGGCCACGCAGGCTGCCGCTAAGGCTGGACCTATGGCTGATGCGTTAGCCTCCCAGGCCTTCCTAAGAAGGGATTCTGCTCTGCGGTCCATTAGATCTTTAATACTGCCTCCATCCTCAAAGGAGAGGTCAGACAACTTAGTGACTTGAGACAAAGATGCATCCAACTTTGGGAGCTTAAAAAATTTCTCTTTGTCAGTCTGGTTAAAGGGAAATCTCCTTTTCCAGGTCTTTTGTCTGACAATCCTTCTTTCAGGCTCCTTCCATTCCTGTAAGACTAAGTCTTTAAGGGATTGATGGAGTGGGAACACCCTAGATTCAGATTTTCCTAGTCTCCTATAGACCCTGTCCTATGCTGAGGTTACTTTAGGGGTTTCTGGAATCTCTTCTGTGGCATATATTGCCTGTAAGAGTCCATCCAAATCTTCTACAGCGAAGAGGTGTCTCCTTAGACTTATATCCTCCTGAGACTGGCTTAAGGATTCTAGATCCAACTCCCCCTCTGAGCTGTGACCGGATCTGGCTAGGCTTTCTATTTCCCCCCTTTCTTCCTCTGCTCTAGAGGAGGTGGTTGTGAGGGTGGGAGGAGGGCACTGGGCCCCCCTGCAAAGAGGCTTTCTTAGGAAAATGTCCCTTCTCTAGGGGTAAGCTCTTCTGTGTCAGGACCTTGGGATGCTGACTGTCCAGCAGCTTCACAGAAGGCTTTAACTGTTGCCAGCATTTCCGTCTGCATGGATGCAAGGAACTTTTTAATTATTGCAGAAGCCTCCTTCCCTGCTAAATTATTTATACATTTATAGCAAAAGGCCTTCTGGTGAGACTTAGGGAGTTTATCCCCGCAGTTCCCACATCTTTTAGAGGAACTACTCCCTGTTGCGGCAGGAGGTTGTACTGAGGCCTCCTGGGTTCCGCTTGGGGTTTCTGAAAGACAAGAGATATAGTATACATGCATAACATTGATTTATCTTTCCTTAGGACTGCACGTTTGTACTGGGGAGGGGAAAGGGTAAGCGAGCAGTAACGTCCAGTTCCTGTACTGGCTGGTCCCAGGATTTCAGATCCCTAAGGGCCAGGAACTCTCACTCCCTTTCTTCCTCCCTTTCCAAGGGGGTCTTGTACTCACCGGTCCCCGACCTGGATCTGCCTGCAGTCGCAGTGGCCTTCCCTTCCTCTTGCTCCATGAGGAGGTTGACTGGGTCCTGGGCTGCGAGAACCTCTAGAGAGGCTGATACCGTTTAGCCGACCACTTCTCGCCGTGTCCGCGCCGCTCTCCACGCTGTCTCCTGGCGTCTATCACTTCCTGGTTGCACTGAGTCAGCGGTGCCGCCCACTTCCTGTGACACGGCCGCCCAGAGCGAGGCTTGGGGAACAGTGCTTCCTGCCCTGAGAATCCGGAAGTGAGGAGAGCGACCTGACGGCGGTAATTTTGAACTACAGCAATGGCGTGCACTCCCCGTGGCCAGAGCGCTGGTCCATCTTGGGAGCGATCTGTGAGAAACACCAAAGCCTACAGGTTAGTTCAGCCCTCCCTGGCCTCCCTAAAACCTGTCTCAACAGGGGTACCATCAGACCCTCCTTGGTCTATAGGTTTCTTAAAACAAAAAAAACATGTCGCTGTGTTCAGGAGAAACACAATCAATACTGGGGATCAAGGGGAAGGGTGGGGCCTTATAACAAGCTGTCAATTGAATGTGTTTCCTGTAGGGAGGAGCCCTCATCTCTCAGGTGTGCCATCTTGGAAGGTGATAGGAGAAAATTTAATATTCCTTTAAATATCGTGCATGGGGGTCCCCTTAGTCTGCCTTTAAAGTAGCGCATCTTTCCCATGTTCATAACAGTCCTGCAGCAAAATTTAATTTCTAAAGGAAAATATTTCATTTAAAATTGCTCACGGCTGTAATATACTGCCTTTTATGGGAGACGTCCCGCGACTGCCGTCTTTTTCCTTTAACAGCTCTTATATAGCCAAGGGCGGGGCCACCCGCTGATGTAACTGAGTGACCCCGCCCCTTCTGACGTCATGTGATGTCGGAGGGGCGGGGTGACCCATTTAGGTCACCTGGTGGCAAAAAGACAGCAGTCGCAGGGACGCCTCCCACAGAGGCAGATTTATTCTTCTTTTTTTTTCGGGACCCTCTGTGCGGTGATTGAAGAATGCGCTCTCTCTTCCCTTCCCCCTTTCCTGCAGCCTGCCAGGTTGCGTACTCGAATAAGGGTCTGGTATGGATTTTGGGGGGACCCTCATGCCATTTTTTTTATTTTGGTGTGGGGTTCCACTTAAAATCCATACCAGACCTGAAGGGCCTGGTATGGATTTGGGGGGGACCCCCACGCCATTATTTTTTTTGATGCAGGGTTCCCCTTAACCACTACACTGCCTGAATATAGATTACCCACTGAATATCTAATCTACACTAAATGCAGAGTATATACTAGGCTGTATATATCAAATACACTGCCTGTACTGACTGAATATAGATTCTATACTAAATATCTAATCTACACTAAAGGCAGAGTATATATATATATATATATATATATATATATATATATATATCAAATACATATATTAAATACGCTGCCTGAACGCCACTAATTAAGCTGCCTAATCTCTCTTCATTCATTACATTATATACAGCAGCCATGTAAGCAGCAGCCTTATATATTGTGGGGTGTGGACTTAGCCCCCTGAGCCATGATTGGCCAAAGGCACCCTGCCTTTGGCCAATTATGACTCTCTCAGCAGAGCGTGCAATGATTGGCCAATCATAAGACGCCAATGCACTGCGACCTTGCTGTGCCTTATGGGGCATTCCGCGGCTCTCAAATTTGCAGTGAACGCCCCATAATGTTCTAACTTCAGCGAACGGGCGAACACCCGATGTTCGAGTCGAACTTACGTTCAACTCTAACATCGGGCTCATCCCTACTGCTGATATCCTGCACCCTCTCTGCAGCCAAATCTTGTTTACATACATATACTCCAAAAATAAATAAGTTTTCTGATGGTGACAACATTAGACCATGCCTGTATGATGTGTTTTGAAACTACCACCTGTAGTCTATATTGGATGGCCGTGTGACAAATCAGGAGTATAAATTGGAGACAGGGACAGAGAGTTGTCACCCTAAAACAGGACGTGTTTGAAAAGGTCCTTCGTGGCAGGATCACCATGTATTATTTTAATGAGCACTGCAATTTAAAAATATTGAAAATAATTTTTGAAATTACATGTGTTACATTTTATTTACATTTTATATAGTTGTTTAGTGGTTGGGTTTACTTTACCTGTCCAATGTTTACCAAAAACTGAAAAATTATTTAGCCACTTCCTGCCCGGCCTATTGTAAAATGTTGGCCATTGTGTCCACTGGACACAGCAGAGCTGAGTGAACGGTACTGGGCCACTGTGTTTGGCCCAAGTACCCTGTGATCGCTGTGATTAATTACAGTGATCACATGCTCACCAAATAAATAACTGTCATGGTAGCCATTAATGATTCATTATTTACTATTATTTACTATTGTCATGCTTTGATTGGTCACAGTGATCACACGGTGTACAGGGCCAATCATCAGAGTAAAACAAGAGCCATGAATGAAAGCCATTCATGACAGTTAAAATGATTGCTGTTACCATGATCATGACTGTAACAAGCAATCACAGTGTAGAAAAAAAATTCAATCACCTCCCCAGAGTAGTACAGTGCCTATATGGTGATACTGTCCTACTCTGGTAACAATATGTAAAAAAAATTGTAAAAAAATGTGATAGGTAGTCAGAAAAATAGATGCGTAATTTATGGGTAATTTATGCTCATTGATAGCCCAAAGGCACTCATTGGATTTTGGGCACTTCTATGCATCTATACCGTGAAAAAGTCTCACACATGTGGTATCTCCATATTCAGGAGGCATAGCAAAATGTGTTTTGAGATGTAATTATAAGTATGCGTATGATGTGTGCGAGACATAACTTGTTAAAATTAAAACTTTGTGAGAAAATAAAAACAAATTTTATTTAAATTTGTAATTTTCCCAAAAAAGTGACAAAAAATTACGCCTTCAAAAAACTTACAATGCCTCTTACTAAACACCTAGGACTGTCTACTTTCCAAAATAAGGTAGTTTGGGGGTATTTATACTGTCCTGGCATTTTAGGGACTGAAGAAAAAAGATAGGCAGCTAGTACATCAGGATTGATCAATTTTCAAATATACTGTATATACCATACGTTCTAGACTCTATAACTTTCACACAGACTAAAATAATATACACTGATTTGGAAGCAATGTAGAATTTATTTTATGAAGAACGATTTTTTATTTGCAATTCGATTTGCAAAATATTTTGGAATGTTTTCCTTTATATAGCAATTTTTTTTTAAAACAGTGGTGATTAAATGTTACCAAAAGAAAGCTCTATGTCTCAAAAAATTATAAAAATGTATTTTTTTGGGAACAGTGTTGCTTGACTGAGTAATTGTCATCCAAAGTGTGACAGCGCTGATAACTTGTGTCCAGTATTGGAGTGGTTAAGGCCCCTTTCACATGGAGCAGACTCTAAAATGCGCATCCACCTGATCAGCAGGGGATCTCTCCGCTGATCGCCGTTTTGCAGGTGGATGACAGGACGGTGTCCACTCCATTATGCAGAGCGGGCACAGCCCTTCTGTTCTCTATGGGGAGGTCGGATGGACCTGTCTGCTTCCATACAACCCGCCGGACGTATTAAGAATGGATCCCCCATCCGTCTGTTTTTGGCAGACAGGATAAGATGCCGGCGGGTCTCAGCAGGCACAGGTCCGCTGACATCTTCCCCTTCATAGAGAACAATGGCTGGCCTGATCTGATCTGTCTAAAAAACTGGCAGGTGGACCTGATCGGACCGCCCATGTGAAACCAGACTAAAGAGGAACTAACCCTTGTATCCAAAAAGGCCTGTGTCGGTGGGCTTTGGGCTTGTCTTAATGGCATCAGTTCTTCTGAGATCATTTGGAATTCGCTGACAGTTGCTTTTCAACTGCAGTTGACCTGCTTTAAGCAGAATTTAACTTCTCATAGGCTTGTATGGAAACAAAGAAACAGTTTAAAATTAAAAAAAGCTGGTTGTAATACATTGCTAACCAAAAAAAAGTATTTTTACAGAGCTACACAGTTTATATTATACATACAATTACATTTTTAAGAGCAGTGCTTCACCCTGCCTACCAATCTTCTCTGTAGATCCCACACCCTCCTTTGTTCTGTACATCTTTGAAGAGTTTCAATTAGAGAGAGAAAGCCTGAGAGCAAACAGCTAACGCCATTGTATACTGTTAAATGTTAAATGTCAATAAAATTAACGGAGTACCGTTCTTGATGTATTCGTCTGAGACAAAATTCGTGAATCAGCTTGAAAGCAAACCGTGTGTTTTATTATACACACTAAAAAGGAATTAATACAGTTACAGTATATTAATTCAATAGCTTCTTAAAGGTTCCAAAATAATATTCAAGTATAAAATAAAGTTCAGTATATCAGATGCCTCATGCTTCTTAAAATCTTAAAATGTCCTTAAAATGGCCGATTAACCCTGTGTATGCTGAATAGTCTGTGGGCTGTAGAAATAGATGTTTCAAGATGACTGGCTGTAGAAGAAGAAGGCTTCTAACCCGAGCACACAGCTTTTAAGACAGTCCTTTCTTTGTTGAAATTCGCGCTCAAAAATAACCACACCCACATGCCATTTGAAATATTACTTCCCTTTCACTATCCACGATGTAGGGAATCAAGAATATACATATGAGGAACATCTGGTTCGACTTACCAGTTTCAATAGGAAGTGCCTCGGTGTAAGTTACAGGATGTGGGGGAAGGTGGAACTAGTCTAAATAGTTCTATACATCATAAAATTTTAGTTTACATAGAAATACCTCAGGATGGAGCATATATTTACATAATCCATCAAAACCCTGACAGTTTCTGGAATCTGAAGCTCAAGTCCAGACAAGTCAAATTTAGGATTCATTAAATCAGAAGTCCAACCATTCATCCATACTTAGAGGAATTCTATTCTTATTTTCTTGGCCAAATAAAATTTTAGATATTAAGAATATAACATTCCCCTCTTAAATATGAATAATAATCATATTTTTCAATTAAACCATTCAAACCATCTATGTCACAGACACTCTGACTTTGATCCAATAACTCCAAATGATTTGTCACCTGTAACTGAGCCTGCAACTCCAAAACCCATCCTTCTCTTAAGCTTATTTTGCAACATATCATCACCTTTCTTAATTTCATTTCTGATTTGATTATACAATTTTTTCATTCTAAACATTAAACATAATTGATATATAATGCATAACATAATAATAATAAAAATAATAACTATAGGATGCGATAAAATATTTCCTGCTGCGGAAGTCATGAAAGTTTTTCCCCAAATGGATATACTAGTTCTGAATTGTCTCCACTAGGTGGCGCCTGCAAAATCCAACCATTGATGACGAGACACTTTCTCTGAGTCTGTCATGATCTGAAAACAAACCTTCTTTTTATCTATAAGAGTAATCAATTCAGAAGTAGTTCCAACTTTTTCTATTCTTGCTGAACATAATGTATGATTATGATAACAAGAATGAAATATACTTTTATCTTGATTAGGTAAACAAATAACTTTAGATTGGAATTGTAAACATGATGACAGATCTAATTGTTCTAAGTCAAAATTATCCTTGTTAAACACAAAATCTGTATACTACAACTTATAATATAATAATTGAGTATCACTAATTGGTAATCCCAAAACAGTAATTGGAACCAAAATTTCTTCTTTCCCTGCTACTGGAATCATAGAAGAACTATAACACTCATTCTGATTACATCCTATCCATTTATTTACCCATAAATCAGTATGATTTATTGCAAATGCATATTCTCTGGGTAAATTCTGCAAAATGCCAGGAGGAGTTATTCCACCCTGAAATGCTTGCGCAATTATTTTAAAGTTAGTGGAATATTCTGTCTGGATCTCTAAACATGCTCTAGCTATATGAGAATGTTCTTCACTTGTCATAAGATTTAAAGTAATATTCTGAAGATGCACTATGGATGGACCCATTACATTAGCTGTTTCAAATAACCATTTCTTCTAATATTTGATTCTAATTTCTTTGGATTGTAATACCTTTACTTCCCACTAAACCAGCGGTCTCGAGATCAGACTTTAAAGTGTTAATATCCATACCGCTATCTTTACGTACACATGGAGTCTTCCTTGGAGACATTACAACAACACTTGCATTAGCACATTTCAACGGATAACCTTCTATTAATATGCAGCACTCATATACACCGGTATCATTTAAAGATACACCTAATTGATGATAAATAAATTTATCATTGATCCAATTCACAGTACCAAAAACTCCTTTATGAATGATATTAGTGGTACTGTGAAGAAAGCTACCCAAAAATTCACCATTCCTTTTCCAAGTTAACAATGAACTTTGAGGTAAAAATATCTGAGTACTACATACCAAATTCATACCATCTTCATCTATCAATGATTTTTAAAGACTGTGGAGACACTTCTATTTCTGGAACAATAATATCTACCACAGTACGACTAATTTTAACTATCCAATATTTTTCCAAAACTTTGTAGCAGGTAATAATACTGTTCTACTGAATACCACAGTAATTTCCCAGTGATTTCAACATCATTATTTCATCTATATCAATATGCTTTTATCACTTTTGTCCTCCGTATTAATATCAATATTTATCATTTTTGTCCTCTATATTAATATCAGTGTCTATATCTCTTTTGTTTCTGAATAATGGAATGTCTTTGCTGTGAAAATCTTCCATCCTGTTAACCTCTGCATGGCTGGAACAGTTTGTGATATAGTTTTACCACTGACAAACTTGTCACTAGAGAATGAATCCGTTGATCAACTTTTTCTTTTTAGAACTTTTCTTTTGTTGTAATTTTCCTTCTTTAATCAGGTTTGTTCAAAAACCATTCCTAGGAAAAAATAAAAGCAGTATCATTTATCTAAATATAAATTTTTATCTCATAATATACAATTATTGTCTCATAATATACAATTTCCACTGATCATTGTGTACCCACATTTTTATTGTCTACGTGCATTATCCACTGAATTGAGAGGTCTTTGAACTTGCACCATTAATCATTATGTTTTCTCTATTGCCCCTCTGTGCAGCGTAGACAAAAAACTCATTGGGAAACACAAGTGACATTTTCCTTCCTGTCATAAGTTCAAACGGAGAATACTTTGTTGCAAAAGATGCTGTGCTTCTAACACTCATCAAAACAAATGGTACAGCATCAACCCAAGTATTTCCTCTGTCCAACAATATTTTAGCAATTCTAGATTTAATGGTACGATTCATCCTTTCTACAATACCTGCAGACTGTGGATGATAAGGCACATGAAATCTCTGTTCTATTCCCAAAATTTTACACATTGCCTGCATGATTTTTCCTGTAAAATGAGATCCTCTGTCACTACTGAGATTTTTTGGTATTCCCCATACTGGAAAAACATGATTCACTAGCATCCTAGCAGTTGTCAAAGCATCATCTTTGCGAACTGGTAAGATTTCAACCCACTTTGAAAAAACGTCAACCAAAACTAAAGCAAATCTGAATTCATTTTTCCCTGATGGTAAAGGACCTATATAATCTATTTGTATTGAAGACCAAGGTCCGTCTGCTGGAGGAATTCTTTGTAAAGGAGGTTTCTGCCCCTTTGGTCTAGGATTCACTTGTGCACAAATCAGACAGGATTTGATTACACTGTCTGCTATCTCTTCCATTTTTTCCCAATAGAACTATTCTTTAAAAATTTCAACCATTTCTGCTTACCCATGTGACAATAAACATTCATGATGAAATTAAGTGAATTCCACCTGTAGGTGTTGACGTATAACGAGACACAGACAACTTTTTGTCATGTCATAAGGCCAAAGTTTTCATAAACCAAATGAGGTCTTATGACAACCGAAGAGGAAGGAAATAGACGCATCCATTCTCTCATCCTCTACAATTTAAGAAATCTGTGTGTCTGTTTTCCTGGCAACATTAAAATTCAGGTTGAATCACCAATTCACCATGCAAAACTGCTTCCTTTGCTAAATCTGTCACTATACAAACTACAAAATACTATGTGGGGTAGTAAAACCTGCAATATTCTCAGTTGCTTTTACTGCATAATGCACAACCACTAATTATCTCAATGTCTAGAATGCTGTTGATACAGGTAAAGAAACCATAATCTCCATACGTTCCTGTAAAGGCTTTTCTTTCCTGAACCAATCAAAATCCCTAAAAATGTTTCTTCACTTATCATAAGCTGAACCTTGCATAAATTCAACTTAAAACCTCTTCTT
Source organism: Rana muscosa (assembly GCA_029206835.1). Lineage (NCBI taxonomy): Eukaryota > Metazoa > Chordata > Amphibia > Anura > Ranidae > Rana > Rana muscosa. The sequence goes on from CM055118.1 coordinate 46,109,202, forward strand.
CCAGAATTCTCAACAATTCTACCAGAAGAATAAAATGTTCCTTAAATCAATATATATCTTGCTGTAAAACAAAGATAAACAAAATTGCTCAAAATGTTCCTATTTCAAACATTCTTTCTGCCAAGCAATTAGCATTTCCTATTTCCTGTGTTCTGTCTGTGACGTTTATCTCATCATATCTGTGTGTGGCCATACACGTGACAATTCTGAGCTCACCATCTTTCTTGCATGGCTGCAGCTATATTCAATATTTTGTTTAAACAAAATTTCATGTTCCTGGCCAAATTCCCCTATTGACAGCATAACTTGTACAGCAGACTTTTACTTAGAATCATCACTAACATTACTGTAGCTTTACTCTGCTTTAAACTCAAACAACTGAATTGCTCTTTGCAAATCATTTATTCGTTCAGTCAAAATCGAACAATTAATTGTCCTCTTTTTTCCCTGTTGTACAAACATTCCTTTTTGGAGTTTCTAAAATCATTGCATCAAAAACTTTCACAAGCAAATTCCTAATCATTATATTAGCATATAAACATTCATTGAACATGTATTCATCATCTTGTTTATTAATCCCAAAAAACTAAGAATGTGAGTGTGTGTATCTGGCTGTATCAGCCTTGTGTGTGTGTGTGTGTGTGAGATTTCAGCATGTAAGCTGATCACTCCTAGCTAAAAGAATCTGACCCCCACTTTTTTTCTAGTGAAGAGCTGTGGACTCACATTAAAACCTTATCCGTAGCCAAAAAAAGTTAACCAGTAAATTCTCACCATCCATACAGCTCACTAATAACTGTATTGATTTTTTCCCTCCATTGCTATATTTGAAAAAATATTCGGCTCACTGCACTTCATATAGTTATGCTTTTCCTGTCTTAATTGTATATGGCTTTTAAAAGGGAAATACATCTGTGTACTCTGGCTTTTATGCCTAGAATTTTTATTCCATCTTACGGAGTAAACCTCAAAACGCCTTGGTTTAGTTTTATAAGATCTTCTTTGCATATAATAAGGATTCACTGTCCAACAAAATTTTGCTTTATGACCCTTCCTGTTACACAAACAACATTTGAAAACTGGTTTGCTTGTATAAGCCTTTCTCTGAACATCACATTGCTTTACAACAAAATCACTTTCATCATCTGAGATCTCTATTGATTCACAACCATTTAAATCTGCAGGAACAATGGTATCTAATTTCTCTGTTTGTTTTTCCTCTAGGTTAGCTGAACTTTGAACAAATTCAGTAAATTTAATATCTGACTGCGTATTACCTTTTCCCTCTGTAATCCCCAAAAAATGCTTGTTTTTTGAAAGTGTAACATTCTGCACTTCTAATTCCTTCTCTAAATATTCAACATAATTACATAACGTGTCACAATCTGAACAATTAGGTTTGTGTGTCTGCTCTGCACAACTCAAATGTGTATCTGTTACCTCAGAAACCATAGAATTAAAACCTGTAACTAACTTCATTACATTACGTAACTTTTTCTTTGTTTTAGCTAATGAGAATCTTTCCTTATCAATTTCCATATTTGACTGTAAACACTGTTCATACATAGATTTCCATAAAACAGAATAAGAGACCTGTTTCGTTACACTTGTACATTCATTAGCTAAATATTTAAAACTTTGCATAATAACGATTCTACTTACCGGATAAATCTAAGCAAAAATTCTCCCGATCACACAAATACATCGATCGAATTCTTCTTCTAGGTTCTTGTCAAATGATTCAAAAGTAATTTCAGTACGCACCGTCCCCTCTGATAGCACTGAAACAGTGGTAAATAACTGGAATCGATGATAGCCTGGCTGGCTCGCCAATGTTAAATGTTAAATGTCAATAAAATTAACGGAGTACCGTTCTTGATGTATTCGTCTGAGACAAAATTCGTGAATCAGCTTGAAAGAAAACCGTGTGTTTTATTATACACACTAAAAAGGAATTAATACAGTTACAGTATATTAATTCAATAGCTTCTTAAAGGTTCCAAAATAATATTCAAGTATAAAATAAAGTTCAGTATATCAGATGCCTAATGCTTCTTAAAATGTCCTTAAAATGTCCTTAAAATGGCCGATTAACCCTGTGTATGCTGAATAGTCTGTGGGCTGTAGAAATAGATGTTTCAAGATGACTGGCTGTAGAAGAAGAGGGCTTCTAACCCGAGCACACAGCTTTTAAGACAGTCCTTTCTTTGTTGAAATTCGCGCTCAAAAATAACCACACCCACACGCCATTTGAAATATTACTTCCCTTTCACTATCCACGATGTAGGGAATCAAGAATATACATATGAGGAACATCTGGTTCGACTTACCAGTTTCAATAGGAAGTGCCTCGGTGTAAATTACAGGATGTGGGGGAAGGTGGAACTAGTCTAAATAGTTCTATACATCATAAAATCTTAGTTTACATAGAAATACCTCAGGATGGAGCATATATTTACATAATCCATCAAAACCCTGACAGTTTCTGGAATCTGAAGCTCAAGTCCAGACAAGTCACATTTAGGATTCATTAAATCAGAAGTCCAACCATGCATCCATACTTAGAGGAATTCTATTCTTATTTTCTTGGCCAAATAAAATTTTAGATATTAAGAATATAACATATACTCTCTTCAGAAAACTCAGTGTTAGGAATGTACCCTGTATTAAAGCAGTTGTTTTAAATATTTTTTTTTCCAAATGTTGATACATGCTGATGTGAATCTATTGGAGGATAAAGAGTGCAATTGTATATACCCGATACACCATTTTGTTTTAGCTGTGTGCCCTGTGTTGCATTCTGTAAGGACAATTTTATATTTTTATATTTATCTCAGTCAGCTGCTCTTATCTGCTTTCTAGGCCCCTAGTGGAAGTACTGAAATAAGAGGGATCAATGCCTTGTTTTATTCAGTTTTACCAATAAAACTTTTCTTCTCAGATATGAGTTTTCTCTGTAGAAATTGCATCAGGCTTTGCGGCTACACCTGTGTAAATAAATCCTCTTAAATCCTGTCTTATACAGTCTCTAGCATAAATGGTGTGCCGACGACAAATATTCTTTAGCCTGGATTTTTAGGTTTCCACACAGTAGGTTTGGGAGTCAACACAAAATATCAAAAGTTAGATTTATTCAAAGGGACATATAGCTTGGAAACACACTGCAAGAAATCCAGAAGCTTCATTATGAAGTTTGTTTATGTCAAAAGAAAACTAAATCCCAAACTAGCCTAAATAAGGCAGTTATGTAAAGAACAAGTTGATGATAGGAAATATCCTAAAGGCACAAAAAACACAATTTTCTCTCAAATTGGAAATTTAAACAGGACATAGAATTAAAAATATATTTTTCAAGGTAGTGAATGCAAAATGTTTTACAAGGTATTAATACATTGCTAAAAATAAAAACCTTTTACAGGGCTGAAAGCGTGAAAGCCTGAGAGCAAACAGCTAACACCAGTGTATACTCTTTTTAGAAAACTCAATGTCATGGCTGTACCTTCTATTAAAGCAGTCCTTTCAGGTTAATTTTAGTTTCCAAAATAAAAAACATGGTATACTTACCTGCTCTGTGCAAGGGAATTACACAGAATGGCCCCAAACATTTGAGGTCCCCTGCTGGCTCTCTCATCTCTTCCTCTTTTGTGTCTGCCACCAAAGCAAGCCACTTGCTATAGGGAAGACGTGCGGACTTGCCCCCAAGCCGAGCTGTGTAAGTCCATAGAAGTACACAGCATCCGCTCTCTACTCTACTTGATTGACAGCAGCAGGAGCCATTGGCTCCCGCTGTTGCCTCCCTGTCCTGTGAATGCAGGGTAAGAGGAGAGAGCTGCTAAAGATGGGCACATTGCTGCATCGAGTAAGTATTAAGGAGGGAGAGGGCGCAATACTGCTACTGCATTGAATGCATTAAGCTAAAAAATGTCTTAAGAACCACTTTAAGTGTTTATTTATAGTATAAAAAATTTATGTGAATATTAACAAAAATATAATAAGCACATTAGCTTCTAAGCGTAAACAAAAATGTAAATAAAATTGACCAAAAAACATTTTTGTTGCACCTTAAATGGTCAAATTTGTTGCCAAAATGCTCTTCTTCAGTATGCAAGGTTTAGATGCTGAGTATCTGTTACCACTTAGAAGCATAGCCATTGCATCAGTTTCTTACATTTGCATGTGGGTGGTAGAAATTACTAAGAGCTTACCAAGAGCAAGGCATAAGCAGTGTAAGAGGTAAGGCTAAGAACATTCTTTACAGGAAAAAATTAATAATTTGACCATAACAATCGTAACAAGTAGTAGCTGGACGGGCTCAGGGTCGGAAACGAGTGGTAGCAAAGATAAGGACAGCAGCAGGTATGCAAGGAGCAAGATATCAGCTAAAGAGAGCACAATAATCTGGCAACCAGGAAGTGCAAAGATATGGCTTAAATCTGGAAGGTAATGGAAGGAGCAAAGAGTTTAATGTTCACTAGACACAAGACTCAAAACAAGGCTATCCAAGGAATTAAGCAATGAGCTGTCCAGCATCCCTGGTGGTACAGCAAGAAGAGCCACAGCCAGACACAGAAGAGGTTGCAGGTTCAGACCCGGATCCTGGCAATCTCCTGGCTGCATTTGTTTTCTTTTTTTAGTGTATTTTCTTTATCTTCTACTCTGACAATGATCCTGACAATAACACACTTCTTAGGTTGACAAAGCTCATTCACTCACAGTATTGTATCTATGTAAGAGCAGCATTGTCACCCTGGGACAGGATGCGTCTTACTGGCCCAATTACCAGGTGAAAAAAGGAAGCAAAACACTTTCAATGTTAAATTTACCAAGGGGGAAAATAAGAGAAGTTGTTTGCTTCATGCAGGAGGAAATACAGCATGCAAAGAGTGTAAATAGCCAGAGTAAGGGAACTACAGGTGCATGCTGTGCCCCCTCTTGTGGACCAGTAAGAATGTTTAAAGCTGAACTCTAGACTTACCTTAAAGTGGTTGTTGAGTCAGAAGATTTTTTATCTTAATGCATTCTTGGCCCCCCTAATACTTACCTGAGCCCCCATCTCTGTCCAGTGATGTCTCCCTCCTAATTGGCTGAGACACAGCAGGAGCACCAAAGAGGGACCCGAGAAGAGGAGGATCTGGGCTGCTATGTGCAAATCCACTGCACAGGGCAGGCAAGTATAACATGTTTGTTATTCACACTGAGGCGCTGCAAGCAGCTTCTTTGCAGCACTTTAGGAGCAGTGAATACACCGCTCCTAAAGCGCCCCTTCCCATTGAAATCAATGGGAAGCGCCTCCAAAGCGCCTTGGCAGCGACGCTTTGTGGGTGCTTTTAACCCTTTATTCGGCCACTAGAGGGAGTTAAAAGTGCCCCGCTAGCGCCCAAAAAAACGCTGGTAAAGCGCCGCTAGTTTTAGTGGTGCTTTACCAGAGTTTTTCGGGCACTGGCAGTGTGAAAGGGCTCTTAAAGCACTCAGGCTTTCACATTGGGATTGCAGATGAGGCTTCTTTCAGGCGCTTTTTTTAGCGCTAAAGCGCCTGAAAAACACCCCAGTGTGAAAGGGGTCTATGTCTTGTACAGGCTTGTCTCCTGTACTGAAATTTCTAGTATTTTTTTATTTTGAATATGATGATCAGTAGTTTTGAAATCTAACACTCAACCTCCTAGCTTCCCACTGATATACAGTACTTATGACAGTTATACATGACCATCTCTGAATATGTTCTTAGTATCACCGCTGGTCCCTCTTTAGTAATGGCAACCATTGTCTTGATCAGAAATACAAGTTTTGCTAACAAGCTTTAAAAGTCATAGCAGGCTGAATTCAGATGTGAATGACTAGGTTTTCTGACAAATGGTGAATCCAAAGACATACCGTTGACACTGCTAACAGTCGTTATAATGCTTTTTATACCAAATGTTGTGCATTGTCTCTAGTTCTTGTTTAACCACTTCCCGCCAGGTCAATAGGGAATTGACGTCCGGGAAGTGGTTCTGTTATCCTGACTGGACGTCTATTGACGTCCAGCAGGATAACATGCCGGAGCGTGCCCGTGGTGGCGCGCATCGTGGTGATCGCGAGTGCGGCATGTCAGTCTGACACCCCGCATCTCCGATCGTGATAAGAAGCCTCTGTCAGAGGGTTCTTACCACGTGTTCAGCTGTGACAAATCACAGCTGGTCATCGCGTGAACCATGAAGTGCCGGTAAACGGCATTTCTCGGTTCACGCTGACAGGGAGAGCCGATCGGCAGCTCACCCTGTCAGAGGGGGGGTCTGTGCTGATAATCAGCACATTGATTATCAGCACAGCCCCCTCCATTGTACAAATAGACTGCCAACCAGTGCCATAATAATAAAATGTGCATTTGCCCACCACAGTGCCAATCCCTGCCCACCACAGTGCCAATCACTGCCCACCACAGTACCAATCACTGCCCACCACAGTGCCAATCACTGCCCAGCAGAAACACCTGTCAGTACCTCATAATCAGTTCTGCCCATCAGTGCCACCGGTCAGTACCACCTGTCAGTGCCGATCAGTACTGCCTATCCGTTGTCCATCACAGCCGCCTGTCAGTGCCCATCACAGCCGCCTGTCCGTGCCCATCACAGCCGCCTGTCAGTGCCCATCAGTGCCGCCTGTCAATGCCCATCAGTGCCACCCATCAGTGCCGCCTATCAGTGCCCATCAGTACCATCTATCAGTGCCGCCTATTGGTGCCCATCAGTGCTGCATATCAGTGCCGCCTATCAGTGCCCATCAATTCTACATATCAGTGCCTCCTCATCAGTGCCCATCAGTGCCACTTTATCAGTGCCAACTCATCAGTGCCCATCAGTGCCGCCTCATCAGTGCCCATCTATGCCGCCTCATCGGTGCCCGTCGGTGAAGGGGAAAACAATTTTATGACAGAAACTAAAAAAAAAACATTTTTTTTTCAAAATTTTTGTTCTTTTTTAGTTTGTTTAGCAAAAAATAAAAACCGCAGAGGTGATCAAATACCACCAAAAGAAAGCTCTATTTGTGGGAAGAAAATTATAAAAATTTAGTTTGGGTACAGTGTTGTATGACCACGCAATTGTCATTCAAAGTGTGACAGTGCTGAAAGCTGAAAATTGTCCTGGGCAGGAAGGGACGTAAGTGTCAGGTATTGAAGTGGTTAAAGTGACTGTCAATTTCCAAAAAAATCCAGCTTGGCTCCTAGAATAGAAGAATTTGAAAATTTTTATTGAATTGCAAGTCTTTGGCATGCAAAATTTACAGGAGTGTTGAATGCCTTTTTCCCCTGCTGTATTTAATGGTTCCTCCCAATAGCCCCTACATCACCACTGAGTGCTGTAGTGACAAAGAGGGTGGTGGGAGAAACCACAGCATACGGCAGGGGACATAGTTATTGAATACTTCTGTAAGTATTGAATACTAATGACCTCTTCCAGAAGAAAAGCTATACATTTTTTTGAAAAGTGACACAATTTTTTTATGGTTGAACTGGATGGACTTGTGTCCTTTTTCAACCTGACTAAATATGTAACAATTACTTTTAAAGGAAGCCTGCTATACGAGAAACACAAAAACTACAATTTCATCTTACTGCCTGATACTAGTTTGGCTGTCATGCTGACAGGAATGCTTCAATATTTTAAATCACTGGCTTGGGACCAGTCTGCAGATAAGTACTATCAAATTCCTGATCTTGTTCTGGGTCAATAGTTTAAAAAAAAAACACTGAAATTAATGGGTCAGCATGCTTATTTTTTTAGAAGTAAGTCAGAAATAGCAACCCCTATATATCATTTATGACAGGTTTGCTTTCATTCTTCTTGGAAGATTAACCCAAGTTAAAAGAAAAAAAAAAAGTTCTGCCAGCTTGTATGCTTTAAAGCATTTAGACCAATCTGTAGGAGCGGAATGGAGCTGGCAGATGGTGAATTAGTTCTAACACAGTACAATATAGATATAAAATTAGGAATTAAGTCCAATTTGATGAGCTAAATTGTTTAATTGTCATTACCTCCCAAATTTTGTAGCCAAATCTGTCTGTATGCTGATGACACAGATGACTCTTGTGCTCCATACAGGAAAAAAAAAAAAAAAACACTTAAAGAAGCCCACCAGACTAATGCAAAAAGTATTTTTTTTCCAAGTAAGGAACTTTTAAAATCTAAACTCTAGATGCACATAGGTTAGGTTTTTGAAATAAACACAGATGTTAGACATTTGGCAGTTCAAATGCAAAAAGCACTTGACAAGGATGTGCTCTAAAAATAGTAGATATATTCACATTTCACATTACTAATTACAGCATGGCAAGCATGAGAAAAACAGACTGAAAATATACCAGTTACATTACCCCCACCAGTCATACATTACCCATGGAAATCTATTCCATTTTTCTCCATAGGTTACGATTATCATTCCTCTCAAATGAGAGTGGTATTGAAATATGTGTGCAGAACTCCAAGTAAAAAATATATTTTTTTGGGTGGATTCGGGGAAGGTTGGAATCACCTTTTAGCTTTCTATTGTGGACTGTGTCCCTGCTGAGAAACCATTGTCATTGTGACTGTATGTGAGGAGAAATGAAGCCCAGGAGGCGCATGCGCGAGGCTGACTAGGCAGGTAATGTCCACCTAGCGCTCCGCATCTACCGGGACTTGACAACCGACATAAAACGAGTTGAAGACGCTAACTGTACCAGAACGGTAACCGATAGATAGCTAATACTCTCAGGCTCATAGATATATGATGTATAGTGGGAGAAGATCAAGGCTTAAAACACCAAAGGTCCCTAAAGCGCTGACAAAAGCTGTGACTAAAATGGCAGCAGCCTCTTCTTCCCGCTCCTCATTACCTCATTCACAGAAACTGAGTAAAGCTCAGTCAGCTTATAATATAGAACCTGAACCTGAATTTGACTTTAATTTGAGTCCGAATATCCTACAAAGTACAGCACCAAATTCAGACCTTATTGCCCAATTTGAAAGAGTTTTACAGAGGGCACTACAAAACACCTCAGATTCCATCACAGAGAAACTGACGCAGGAAATCCGTGAGGTGGGCAGACGAACATCAGTATTGGAGCAAAGGATGGATGAAATTGATGGAATAACTGCATATAACACAGACGAATTGGAATTATTGAGAGAAGACAATATCTCCCTTAACAACCGTTTAGAAGAATATGAGAACAGAGCCAGAAGGTCTAATCTAAGAATACGTGGTATACCAGAATCTATATTAGACCTCCAACCTACAATTACCACACTCCTTCATGAACTAATTCCTGCAGTTCCTATTGAACGCTTGGAGATGGACAGGGTCCATAGAACACTAGCCCCCCGAAAAGAAGAAGGTCCCCCAAGATACATTGTTATTAATCTGCACTACTTCAATACCAAGGAACTACTTCTAGAAGCAGCCCGCAATAAAGATGCTCTGATTTTCCAAGGGCACAAATACCAGGTTTTCCAGGACCTCTCACAGCAAACCCTAACCAAAAGAAAGATGATGAAGCCTCAACTTTTAATTCTTCAACACAATCGCATACCTTATCGTTGGGGCTTCCCATTTGCCCTACGTTTCACATATAAAGGTAACTCCTACACCTGCAAATCAACTGAAGATCTTATCTCCATAATTAAAGAACTTCGTCTATCCATACCTGAAAATACCTCAGAAGGATCCAAGAGAAGAGCTTCCTCAGGTTCTCCCACAGCACAACAAGACCTGTCAGCTCTTCAAGCCCTCTCCAACACTAACAAAAGAAGCCGCTTAGCTGCTCCACAACAAACTGTCGAAGATCAAATGGACTGAGTCTATTCCAATTGGTGATATAAAAAATAAAAATATTATTATTATCTAGATACTCGGTTAACCACTTAACGACCGCTCACTGTATATATACGTCGGCAGAATGGCACCGACAGGCACAATCACGTAGAGTGTACGTGATTGCCTTTGTACAGTTGGGGGGTCCAATCGGACCCCCCTTCTATACAGTGAGCGGTGGCTAAGTGTCCGGGAGCGTTCCGGGATGAGGGGGCAGCCATTCATTTCTGGCCACCCCCTCGCGATCGCTCCCGGCGAATAGAAATGCCCCCTCTGTCTGTGTCAGACAGAGGGAGCCGGAGGAAGTGATGTCATCTCTGGTGCGGCGCTCACATATACCGAGCGCCGTACAAGAGAAGATATCAGGTCAGTGCACACAACACTACACTGACACCAGGACACATAGGGACATAAATCGCCCCCCCAGGCCCCCCCAGACACCCCAGATCACCCCCCAAATCACCCCCCCAGCCCCCAGTCACAGTGTCACTGATTGCAGTGACCATTTATTTAGTGATCACTGCAATCAGTGACATTTGTGACTTAAAAGTGTCACCAAAGTTTAGTCTTAGGTCCAGTGTAGCCCCCTAACCCCCCCTAATAAAGGTTTAACCCCCTGATCACCCCCCAGATAACCCTTTCACCCCCTATCACCACTGTCGCTTAGCGATCATTTTTCTGAACGCTGTCTTAGCGTCAGTGATGCCGATCGGCAGCCAGTAATTTTTTTTAGGTTCGCCGCAGGTTTTTATAGCGTCAGGTAGCCCAATATATTATCTAATAAAGGTTTAACCCCCTTGATCGCCCCCCAGGTAACCCTTTCACCCCCTATCACCACTGTCGCTAAGCAATTGTTTTTCTAAACGCTGTCTTAGTGTCGGTGATGCAGATCGTAGCCAGTAATTTTTTTTAGGTTCACCGCATGTTTTTATAGCGTCAGGTACCCCAATATATTATCTAATAAAGGTTTAACCCCCTTGATCGCCCCCCAGGTAACCCTTTCACCCCCTATCACCACTGTCACTAAGCGATCGTTTTTCTAAACGCTGTCTTAGTGTCTGTGATGCAGATCGGTAGCTGGTAATTTTTTTTAGGTTCGCCGCAGGTTTTTATAGCGTCAGGTACCCCAATATATTATCTAATAAAGGTTTAACCCCCTTGATCGCCCCCCAGGTAACCCTTTCACCCCCTATCACCACTGTCGCTAAGCAATTGTTTTTCTAAACGCTGTCTTAGTGTCGGTGATGCAGATCGTAGCCAGTATTTTTTTTTAGGTTCGCCGCATGTTTTTATAGCGTCAGGTACCCCAATATATTATCTAATAAAGGTTTAACCCCCTTGATCGCCCCCCCAGGTAACCCTTTCACCCCCATCACCACTGTCGCTAAGCAATCGTTTTTCTAAACGCTGTCTTAGTGTCGGTGATGCAGATCGGTAGCTGGTAATTTTTTTTAGGTTCGCCGCAGGTTTTTATAGCGTCAGGTACCCCCATATATTATCTAATAAAGGTTTTAACCCCCTGATTGCCCCTAGTTAACCCTTTCACCAGTGATCACCATATAAGTGTTACGGGTGACGCTGGTTAGTTAGTTTGCTTTTTATAGTGTCAGGGCACCCGCCGTGTATATAACCCAATAAAGGTTTAACCCCCTGATCGCCCGGCGGGTGATATCAATTAGGTTTTAGCGTCACACCCCAGGCAGCGTCAGGTTAGTGCCAGTAACGCTAACACCCACGCGTGAAGCATACACCCCCCTTAGTGGTATAGTATCTGAACAGATCAATATCTGATCTGATCAGATCTATACTAGCGTCCCCAGCAGTTTAGGGTTCCCAAAAACGCAGTGTTAGCGGGATCAGCCCAGATACCTGCTGGCACCTGCGTTTTGCCCCTCCGTCCAGCCCAGGCCACCCAAGTGCAGTATCGATCGATCACTGTCACTTACAAAACAAAAACACACATAACTGCAGCGTTCGCAGAGACAGGCCTGATCCCTGCGACTCCAGTGCTGTAGGAGGTGATTTCACCACCACAGTTAAAAAAAAAAAGCAAATATGCCGAAGCATTGGGGCAGCAGGGGCGGAGGAGCGATTTTGCTCCTAATGCCGCGTACATACGGTCGAAATTCCGACGGAGGCTTGCCCGTGGAAAAGTCCGACCATGTGTGTGCGGCATAACTTTTTTGCGGGAGGATGCCCCCATGCTTCGGCATATATAAATGGTGCGTGTATGCCCATCATTGGAAGTGGGTGGATGAAGGGCGGTATTCTAATGGTAGGCATACCCACCGATCAATCTCTTTTTTCGTTCAGCCAACTGGCTGCATGAAATAAAAAGATTACAATACATGTCCAACAAGGACCAGCAACGTACTGGTATGTTGCTGGACTTTGAATGTTTATACCAGAATGATGCCTGCGGGTTTAGGTATCATCTTGGTATCATTCTTTTCAGCCTGCGGCCGACTTTCATGTAAAAGCAATCCTAGCGGCTAATTAGCCTCTGGACTGCTTTTACAAGCAGTGGGAGGGAATGCCCCCCCCCCGGATATAAAAAGCGCCATTGGGAAATTGGGAAAGCATTTTATCACACCGATCTTGGTGTGGTCAGATGCTTTGAGGGCAGAGGAAAAATCTAGGGTCTAGAAAACCCCAGTTTTTTCAAAAAAAGAGTACCTTTCACTACCTATTGCTATCATAGGGGATATTTACATTCCCTGAGATAACAATAAAAATGATAAAAAAAAAATACTTGGAAGGAACAATTTAAAAATAAAATAAAAAAGCAAAATTAATAATAAAAAAAAAAAAAAAAAGCACCCCTGTCCTGCCCTGCTCTTGCCCAATGGCGAACGCAAGCGTCGGTCTGGCATCATATGTAAACAGCAATTGCACCATGCATGTGAGGTATCACCGCGAAGGTCAGATCGAGGGCAATCATTTTAGCAGTAGACCTCCTCTGTAAATCTACTGGCTTTTAAAGGCTTTTAAAGGCTTTTAAAAATGTATGTAGTTTGTCGCCAATGCGCGTTTGTGCGAAATTTTAAAGCATGTCGTGTTTGGTATCTATGTACTCGGCCTAAGATCATCTTTTTTATTTCATCAAACATTTGGGCAATATAGTGTGTTTTAGTGCATTAAAATTAAAAAAAGTGTATTTTTTAACCCAAAAAATGCGTTTGAAAAATCGCTGCGCAAATACTGTGTAGAAAAAAAAAATGCAACACCCACCATTTTAATCTGTAGGGCCTTTGCTTTAAAAATATATATATATATATATATAATGTTTGGGGGTTCAACATAATTTTCTTGCAAAAAAAAAAATTTTTTCATGTAAACAAAAAGTGTCAAAAAGGGCTTTGTCTTCAAGTGGTTAGAAGAGTGGATGTAAGCTTCCTAATGTTGTGTATAAAATGCCAGAACAGTTCAAAACCCCCCCAAATGACCCCATTTTGGAAAGTAGACACCCCAAGCTATATACTGAGAGGCATGTCGAGTCCATGGAATATTTTATATGTTGACACAAGTTGCGGAAAAACGACAATTTTTTTTTTTTTTTTTTTTGCACAAAGTTGTCACTAAATGATATATTGCTCAAACATGCCATGGGCATATGTGGAATTACACCCCAAAATACATTCTGTTGCTTCTCCTGAGTACGGGTATACCACATGTGTGAGACTTTTTGGGAGCCTAGCCATGTACGGGACCCCAAAAACCAAGCACCGCCTTCAGGCTTTCTAAGGGTGTAAATTTTTGATTTCACTTCTCACTGCCTATCACAGTTTCGGAGGCCATGGAATGCCCAGATAGCACAAAACCCCCCCAAATGACCCCATTTTGGAAAGTAGACACCCCAAGCTATTTGCTGAGAGGTATTGTGAGTATTTTGCAAATCTCGCTTTTTGTCACAAAGTTTTGAACATTGAAAAAAAATATATATATATATATATATATTTTCTTTCTTCATTTTCAAAAACAAATGAGAGCTGTAAAATACTCACCATTCCTCTCAGCAAATAGCTTGGGGTGTCTATATTCCAAAATGGGGTCATTTGGGGGGGGGGGTTTGTGCGATTTTGGCATTTTATGGCCTTCGAAACTGTGATAGGTAGTGAGGAGTGAAATCAAAAATTTGTGCCTAGAAATCCTGAAGGCGGTGCTTGGTTTTCGGGGTCCCGTACGCGGCTAGGCTCCTAAAAAGTCCCACACATGTGGTATCCCCGTACTCAGGAGAAGCAGAAAAATGTATTTTGGGGTGTAATTCCACATATAACCATGGCATGTGTGAGCAATATATCATTTAGTGACAACTTTTTGTTATTTTATTTATTTATTTCTTTTTTTTGTCATTATTCAATCACTTGGGACAAAAAAATAAAAAATTCAATGGGCTCAACATGCCTCTCAGCAATTTCCTTGGGGTGTCTACTTTCCAAAATGGGGTCATTTGGGGGGGTTTTGTACTGCCCTGTCATTTTAGCACCTCAAGAAATGAGATAGGCAGTCATAAATTTAAAGCTGTGTAAATTTCAGAAAATGTACCCTAGTTTGTAAACTCTATAACTTTTGCGCAAACCAATAAATATACGCTTATTGACATTTTTTTTACTAAAAACATGTGGCTGAATACATTTTGGCCTAAATGTATGACTACAATTGAGTTTATTCGATTTTTCTTATAACAAAAAGTAGAAAATATCATTTTTTTTCAAAATTTTCGGTATTTTTCCGTTTATATCGCAAAAAATAAAAATCGCAGAGGCAATCAAATACCATTAAAAGAAAGCTCTATTTGTGGGAAGAAAAGGACGCAAATTTCGTTTGGGTACAACATTGCATGTCCGCACAATTTACAGTTAAAGCAGCGCAGTGCAAAATTCTGAATTCACCTCTGGTCCTCTAGCTACCAAATGGTCCGGGGCTTAAGTGGTTAATAACCTGTTATGGTGACCCCTGAGGCAGACTTATCCTCTGTCTCAGCTGGTTTAACTCTTTATTGGGTTCTCCAAAAATTATCCACTTTGCATGTGATAATATTCATAGACTAATAGCTATGGAAGAATTAACTACAACCACATTATACATATATATAGCTGAGTCACAAATCTATGTGATAAAAGAACTGCATGGATTTTGTGAATACACCTCTAATAGTTTACCTGCTAAAGTGTTACCTCCCGTGCGTGAGTCAGAGAAACCCTTCAGTAATTCTCCACTGTCATTATATACATCCCAGTTATTCTAAATGAATTACATAATCTTTATATTATTTCTCTGCCTCGCGCATGGGACACTATACTTCTTATCCTACACAGATCCTAATAGGAAACTTAAATGGTTATTGTTTTGTTTAAATTTGCCTTTAAAACTTGTTCAGTACAATAAGTTATATGTTATAAAGTTATACAGGTTGTTCGGTTCTCGTAGACAGCCCACTGCACCTCACAAACGTTCCTTACGTGCCTGGTATAATATACCAGACATCCTTTGGACGAAATAGTACCCATTGTGTGGTAACTGTTGCCACACATTGGATACTAGCTCCAATTCGGAGCTCAACTTAAATACTTAACACATTAATAAACTTCTCTCCATCACATTAATACCAGATTTATTATTTCATTTATTTCCCCCCCCCCCTCCCAAGAAATAAAATAAAATAAAATTACCCAATACATAACTGATACTTACCTTTTCATATCCATTTTCTTAGCTTTAAACAATTTAACGTACATTTCTCCTGAACTCTCCAACTACTACCTACACACTATATATATTCTGTTTAAGCTTACTCATTTATTACCATGACTTCTCTAAATGTGCTTACACTAAATGTACAGGGTCTCAATTCCTCTCCTAAAAGAACGAAAGCCTTTCAATTTTTCTCTTCTCTTTCAGCACATATTGTGTGCTTACAAGAGACACATTTTTCTACTCTTTCCTCTCCCAAATTTTGCCATCGTCGATATCCCCAAATTTTCAAAGCCTCAGCCTCAACTAAACAAAGGGGAGTAATGATAGCTTTCCATAACACTACACCATTTACTCTCCAGGCTGAGATTGCAGACCCTGAAGGTCGATACCTAATACTCACAGGTTTATTATTAGATGCCGAAGTAACCATTGTCACATATTATGCCCCGAACAAAAACCCTCTTGCCTTTCTTTCACACCTATTCACTATTGTAGATACACATAAAAAAGGGATGCTTATAATGTGCGGAGACTCAAACCAAGCAATATACCCAATTCTGGATAAATCCCCTACACCTTCCTCAAACCTCCGCCCCACTTACCAAAACCTGCTCAACCAACATACACTACTGGACACTTGGCGTGAACAACATCCTAAAAAACGACAATATACCCACTATTCCCACCCACACAAACAATTCTCTCGAATTGATCATTTATTTACTAATATCAATTCTGCACACCTTATCCTTCACTCCCAAATTATTCCATGTACATGGTCAGACCATAATGCTACTATCACTACCTTCTCTTCCCTTGTCCCAAAACCCAACTATCGCTCTTGGACTATAAATGACAATCTTTTAGCCATCCCGACCTATAGACAAACAATTGAAAAAACTATTCAAGAATATTACGCGAATAATAAGTCGCCAGATATTAATCCTTTGACGCTTTGGGAAGCCCACAAACCAACAATAAGAGGAGTATGCCTCAGTCAAGCAGCTCATCTTAAAAAACAGAATAAAATTATTCAGACAAAATTGGAAGAAACTTTTTACAAAGCTTCAGAGGATTTTCAAACAACTCCTTCCCCCAGTAACAAACTAACCTATGATAAAGCAAAGCTGGAACTAGACATTTTCTTAACGGACTCGTCAGAAAAAATCCTTCGAAAATCTAGACATACATTATATATGAAAGCAAATAAACCCACTACCTTTTTAGCTCTAGCTTTACGTAAAGTGTAATAGAATGTATAAATAATCAACTCCATTTTAAGTAGAAATGAACTTTGACATACTTAGCTTAACTGAATAGAGTCACACCCTGCTACTGATAGTACCTTTGAGAAGGTCCTAATTAATTAGAAGCGTTTTGGGAACGCTGTAAAGTACCCCTCAGAAGGTCCTAATTTAGAAGCGTTTTGGGAACGCTGTAGAAAAGTGTACACGACAGTCCTTTTGGCAAGGAGCTGAAATGGTAAATGAGGATTATATTTCGGTGATCCAACCTACTTTCGCTTTTCTATCTGTCGCATAGAAGTAATAAGATAATTTGTTGTGTAGATACACTGACTGTAGGGGGCGGTTTGCACCATAGAAATGCAGTCCGGATGCGTTCCAGGTGGGTTTTTTACATGCACATTTTTGATGCGTTCCAGTGCGTTTTTTGTGCATTTTTAATGCAGTCCAGTGTTTTTTCACCCCTCCAGTGCATTTTTTATGCATTTTTGCAGCGTTCCAGTGCAGGAAGGATGCTTGAACTGAAGTGCACTGGAACTGCAAGCACTGGTGTGAACTATGCCATTGAAGACCATATAACCTGCTTCAGAATTTTTATTTTATTTTTTTAAAACTCACTGGACTGCATGTGGTGTGAACTGGCCCTAAGGTTAAACAGTCAAAGTGGTCTACAGTATTAGAAATCTCCCTTGCTTATATCCAAATATTGTGAGAGTGGTAAGTACTTTTGTATGTATGATAAATATTGTCACTGTGGTGCAGATGGGACAAAGGGGTTTTAGCTATACTATAGGGAAAGTTGTTGTTAGTATAGGGAATTCTCTTCCATCTGCTCAGAGAAAAATGCTTACATTTGATGTGTTTGTTTGTTGTTGTCTTGGAATTCCAATTTAAAGTATAAGTTGTTTTTTTCTTCTGAATGCAAACGGATTATTGAGTAATTGATATGTCCTTTGATCCTGCCAAGTAGGAGAGCGTTGCTAAAGTGGGCAGGTGAGAGGGGCAGAGTAGGGTACTCATCTGTGTGTGGTGCTTTATTGGAGTGATTCCTCCTATCCAAATTATTGTTTAGCACAATACACAGAGGTATATGTCCACTTGCATAAATCTGCTATTTCACTTCAAGTGAAAGAGGGGATCAAACAACCGACCATACCTTCGTCAACGCTTTTGCGCAAAGCATACTGCTATATTTGCATTCCATATTCAGCGAGTCCGAGAGACTTGCTGAGGTGGAGAAAATGTTAAAGAAGGATTTGATTCAGAAAAGTTATCTATATAGATTAAAAAATACATGTTTATTGTTAAAATGTTGCAACTATTGTCAGTCTATTCATGAAATGTGTTGGGCACATATTCCCATGTCAAATGCATAGTGAATTGGAAACAGTAAAAGGGGAATGTGACGTCACTGAGAAATTACATGTATGCGCTGGTACCAAATGTTTTTTTTTTTTTTGAGGAATCTGATCAGATACAATTTTATTTTAGAGTAGCATTTCAACTTATACATGGGGTATTTTGATTATTTCAGTTAGGTTCTGTTTCCGCTATTGCAACCCCAGATTTGCGTGATTTGCAGTGAGACTTTGCAATGCGATTTTTGATGCAATGTCATTCAAAAGTGTGAGAAAAGGTTGCACCGAAGTAGGAACAAAATAGTACAAGAACCTTTTTGTGTCGCTGCGACTTGAGTCGCACAAATTAAAACAAGGACCATTGAAATACATGGGTTTTTGACTTGTCATGCGACTTTGCATGTGTCAAGTCGCACAGCAACTCACAGTAGTGGAAACAGAGCCTTAGAGCCTTGGAGTCTGACTTTGGGGACTGTTTTAATTGTGTAATTGCCTATCCTTACGTTATTGAAGTTAAAAGGTGTTGTTTTCTTTTCAGTATCGACAAATGTGATATAATTGCCCTGGGCTCCGCGGTGTTCAGTGAATGGTATTATGGTTTTGTTGATGTTGAGAAGGGGAAGAAAAAAAAAAAGGGAACTTTTGCATTGTATAAGGACATTGCCTGTTACAAGACAAGGGAATGGTTATTTGTGCAAATGGTTTTAATTGTGTTTAGGCTGTATGAACAATGATTGGGGATTTTAAAATGTTTGATTTTCTTTTTTTTGGTTAAATACAAATTTAGGGCTGGGTTTACACATATGCAGTGCGAGTTTGAGCTCTGTTTTCACAGCTAATTGACAAAGTAGTTGTTCAGCGCTTCATGTCAGTTTTGATCAGGATCAGGTCAGGATTGCATATCAGGTCAGGATTTTATACTGTTCACAACTGAATGACATGCCGATTCAGAAGCGTTCCCATAGAAGTCAATGGCCCTGAATTCGCATGTAAGCCGGACCGCACTGCCTAGAAAACTCACACTTTTTGGGTAGTGCGGAGTGCGAATGCACCGCGGGTGTGTGAGCCAGGCTCATCCAAGGAAGTTATGTATTCCTGGCACTACGCCAGAGGAATTGTGGTTGGTAAAGAAAAAGGAAGTAACTTAAGGTTTGTGTAATCCTATGCACTAGGGAAAAATACGAGAGAAAAAAAAAAAAAAAGTAATGGTAAAAGGTGCTTAAAAGATGTTCAAAGGGCAAATATGGAAAACATTTCTAAATGAAGAATGAATGGAGTGGCCAAATGGATGTGAATAAAAGGAGAAAGTGGTTGTATCGTGTTTAATGAATGCACAAGGTATTATTTGATTAGTAAAATATCTTAAGTGTTTGTTTAAAATGTACACAAAGAGTCGTCTTATATTGTGTTTTCTTGTTCAGGGAGTAAAAGTTATTAGGCCCATGTTCCTGATAATATATATTTCTCTAAAAGTTTGGGTTAAGTAACCAGGATACACGAAATACATTGCTGCATATATTGAGTCCATGAGGTACTAAAATATGATGGGAAAGTTTGTTTGAATAACAGTCAGAGTGACTATTCTGGATATATTTACCTTTTGAATTCCCAGAGTTTCAATCGTGAAGATATGTTAATGATGTAATGAAGTTTATCCATCAATTTTTTGTTTGTTGCTGATGATCAGATATATTTGAAAAGTTAGGAGGCTGACTTCTGAGTCAGAATATGTGTTTGGGTAAAATGTTCAGTTCTGAGTTCCTCGGGTCCACTTGGGTCCCGGGGATAGAAGAAACGAAAGTTGTTTAAGTTTTATTGAAGTCCTGCTGTAATACTGGATTAGAAAAAATGTTTAGTTTAAACATATTGAATCTATATAATGAAGACTGTTGCTGAGAAACATGTTATATTTCTGCATGTAATAAGGAATATTATGTTTAATACCTCCAATGGTTAAGGCCTTAATTGATCAGATAGATTCTGTGATTATTCATGTTGGATGAGGAATATCTGCCCCAGCCAGCCAGAAGAAATGCCCATCCCATTCCTACCCTATACCCCATTTATACCCTGCCTTATACCCTATCCGGGTGAAGAGATGACTACAGCTTTTACATGGAAATCTTCATTGTTCATCTTTGTTGTTCATCTTCATTGTTCATCTTCATTGTTCATCTTCATTGTTCATCTTTGTTGTTCAAATGCCATGGGAGATGCTGAGATGAGTAAAGGCGGACACCTGTTGGAAAATATTCCTGGAATGACACCTTGAGGGTTAGCCATGACGCACGCCCAAGGTCTACGAAAGTCCAGTGAGCATCACAATGAGTGATACAGATACGCCAGCCTGAAGCCCAAGTCTAGCCCAATGCATCAGTTCCCATCTGTCTGTGGATATCGAGTTCTATCCTTACAAAGAGGCAGGGTTTTGGGGTAGAAGGATCTCTGTAAAATATGGATAAACACAGAATCGAACCAAAAGTTTTGGGAAAAGTTTAGGAGAATGAGAATTATAATGTGGACATTTCTTTTTTCCTTCCCTTTCATGAATTTATTGGACATTCAGAAGCCATACAAGAGATTTTTTTTGTGCTTTTCTTTGGGACAATTTTTTATTTTGGCCTAAAGGCTGTCATGCCCCTCCCACTTGCTTTTAAGGACTGTCACGCCCCTCCCCCCTTTGTATTTCATGGACAATTGCTATGAAGCTGAGATTATCTGTTTATTGTTCTCTATTTTTACATGCTTAGGATAATGATACATTTATGAGAAAGTAGTCCAGGTGAATGTTGGGGGCTTCAGGGTTTGTGATTATCACATTCGTGATAAAAGAGGGGATTGTAATAGAATGTATAAATAATCAACTCCATTTTAAGTAGAAATGAACTTTGACATACTTAGCTTAACTGAATAGAGTCACACCCTGCTACTGATAGTCATTGTGATTAAGCCTGTTCATGCAGTAGCCTGATTGTCAGCAGTATAATATAAGATAAGAATATACTGAGTTTGTATAATTTTTAGAAACTTATTTGTTAAGACATAGCCCCTCCTATCTTTCTTTTACATATAAGCCACTCTAAAAATCAATAAAGCCCAGAGATCTAATGAACACACTATCCGTTTCCAAGTGTCATTTTGATTTCTCACGGATCCGGGGGTCACTGAAAATGATCTTGCATTTACCTGAAGTACACCTGGGTGGCGATATAACCTGCTTCATAAAGCAGATCACATTAGAAAACCAATACGACTGCAAATTACAAAAAATAATTTTTCTAGCAATCCACTAAAGATAGTAAATGAATTCCAAAGGAAACTGACAGATTTATACAAAGATACCCATAAAATAGACCAAACAAAACTATCCTCTTTACTTTCTACTATTCAACTGCCCTCACTCAACACTAACCAACTTGAATCCCTTGAAAGACCTATTACAACAGAGGAATTACAATTAGCTATAAAAACTTTGAAACTGCATAAGCGTCCTGGCCCAGATGGCTTTTCAGCCACATATTACAAACGATTCTCCACACTACTCTCCCCTCTATTAACAGAAGCCTTTAATTCTCTCCTCTCAGGACATTTTTTTCGTCCTGAAACCCTTCTAGCCTCTATATCAATGATACCTAAACCGAACTCTGACGACACTTCCTGGTCCAATTATAGACCTATCTCAGTACTAAATTTGGACATCAAATTACTAGCTAAGATCCTTTCAAATAGACTTAACCCCATAATAGGGAAACTCATAAATAAAGACCAAACCGGCTTCATACCATCCAGACACACGGGAGACAATATACGGAGGGCAACCCTTCTTGCACATATGGCACGTACCCGGCGCATCCCTGCCTGCTTCCTCTCAATAGATATCCAGAAAGCATTTGACACTTTATCTTGGGATTATCTAAAATCTATTCTCCAAAAATGGGGTTTCGGAACAAATTTTCTACAATGGCTATTATCACTGTATGATAATCCAAAAGCACATGTTTTATACTCAGGATTTCGATCTGAACCCATAAAAATAGAAAGAGGAACCAGGCAGGGCTGCCCTTTATCCCCACTCCTTTTCGCTTTAGCGATCGAACCCCTTGCACAAATGATTCGTACGAATGTCAATATTAAAGGTCTCGAATTGGGTGGACACCAACATAAGCTATGTATGTTTGCTGATGACATTTTGATTTTTCTCACGTCTCCCCTAACATCAGCACCTAACCTTATAGATACACTTACTAAATTTAGTATGATCTCCGGCCTGAAAATAAACACCCAAAAATCTAAAGCCCTGAATATCTCACACCCTCTGGAATTACTTACGGAATTACAAAACTCTCTTCCCTTTACCTGGTCTAACACACATATTACCTACCTAGGTATCTCATTTACAGCTGACCCATCTAATTTATATCAAGCTAATTACCCTCCTTTACTAAAACAACTTACCTCATTGATGAAGAATTGGTCCACATTACCACTGGCATGGTTGGGTAGAATAACTGTAGCTAAAATGTCCATATTACCAAAACTTTTATATCTTTTTAGAAACCTTCCAATCCGGGTCCCAGCCTACTTTTTCCGAATCATCCAACGCAAAGTGTTGCAATTTATATGGGGCAAAATTAAACCACGCTTATCACAAAATACCCTTTTTACTCCTCGAACACAGGGAGGTCTAAGTGTACCCAACTTTAGTAAATACTACTATGCTGCCCAACTTGCCCAACTCCCTAAATATCATGCCACTAAGGAGATTCCACTATGGGTTTCGATCGAATCGGCCGATTGTGACCCCCTTTCACTGGCAAATATCCTATGGCTCCCCCCTTCACTCCGGCGAAGAATTTCTAACCCTATTACCAAACATAGTCTGACTATCTGGGACAGGTTCAAATCACGATTTAGATTACAATCCTTACATAACCCTCTTCTTTCCTTCTTACATAACCCTGATTTCTATCCGGCCTGGACCTTCCCATCCTCTTTTTCAACTTGGACTAAAAAAGGACTAATACAAACACACCAATTTATTGATTCAAATGAAATCATCCCCTTCCCCACACTTAGTGATACCTATGACCTACCTCCAACAGAAACCTTCAGATACTTACAAATTAAGAATTTTATACAGCTAAACAACCCTCAGAATATGTTCACTGATGAACGCACGACATTTGAGCATACCTGCATTACTGACCCACATAAACGAGGCTTGATCTCTGACCTATACAGACAACTACTGCTTCCTATCTCTGAAAACCCTCCACCATACACATCTAAATGGGAATCCGATTTGAATCTCCAACCTGGAAATTTAAATTGGCCACAAATATGGAAAGCAACAAACTCAGCAACACCAAATATTGCTGCCCTAGAAACAAACTACAAGGTTCTCACACGATGGTACTTAGTTCCTGCTAGAATCTCTAAATTCCACCCACAATATCCTGCACAATGCTTTAGAGGTTGCATTGACAAAGGCACACAATTACATATTTGGTGGACCTGTCCCATTGTTCTCACCTTTTGGAAAAAAATATTTGATCTATTATCCACCATGTTTAGCACCACTTTGCAACCAGACCCCACAGTAGCTCTTTTAAATAGTAAACCCCCAAATATTACTAACCGACAATTTAAACTGATGTTTATATGTAACTACAGCTGCAAAACAATCAATTGCTTTCGCATGGAAAACTTCCACTTTAAGCATTGTACCGGTTAAACATAGAATTAACCAGGCATTAATTCATGCTAAAACAGAAGCGATCTATTTAGATAAAATTGCCAAATTTGAAGCACTTTGGAGCCCATGGATAAATCACCACCTACCACAGGGCTTTGACCTTGCACTGGTACTGACTTAATTACAATGCCTTAATCACTATCCAATCCTATTTAGACACATATCCCCCACTCCTGACTCCCTCTGGAGAAATTTCCCACATCCTATCCCCTATTCCCCTGTTACCTTGATCTTGTCGAATTAGAGACCCACAAAATGTATTTCCACTCAATAAAACAATGTATATTTATACCACGGATGATTTAGTTCACTGACCTATCATTAGCGACTTTAGTATGACACATAGTTGTCCATTTAGACAGTGACGACCCTCTTTATCTTCAGGACACGCCAAGCCACCTAGCTGGACCTTGGCCCGGATACGATTTAAGTTGACCGCGACTGTCTTTTATTAATATACCCAATTAAACTATTCATCTTCTTTTATGTATTCCTTACGATTAGATATTGATAAATCTGATTACAAATGGTATAAGATAAGCTTTCTTATTACATATTACTCTTTCCCCTCCTCCCTTTTTCTTTTTTTTTTCTCTCTTCCCTCTTTTATTATACTGTTTCATTTAATGATTGTTATTACTTATGCATTTATTTTCAATATTACATTTTCTTTACTCCATATTTATATACAAAATTGTAGAGAAGATAAAAATTCCATCTACACTTATCTACTTAATTTTAAAATCTTGTATAACATATATGAACTGTATTGTGTAATCTTTAATAAAATATTTGAAAACGAAATGAAGCCCAGATAGCAGTAAAAATCCAACAGTGGTTCATATCCTTCTCCACTATCCAACACTTTAAGATGTTGTGCTGTATTCTGTCTATCAATTTTTAAATAATTATCTAGCATCGGCTAAAATTATAAGTTGTTAAACTGGCAACAGTCTTTAAATGAATGAAGTGTCACTTTGTACCCTTTACATAAAGTTGAAAAAAAAAGCATGCTGTGTGATGCAATAAACTGTGCATCACATCGCCCCGCCATACCTCTCTGCCGTCCAAAACAGACTGATGCCCACATGCTAATTGGCTGTGATATATTGTGCAGGCAAGTGTGAACAGGCCCTTAGGATGTCATATACTGTCCAACATAGCTAAGACTACATAGCATGTAGGCCTACAGCTCCAATGGATGTGTAGCGGGGTGTCACTTTAATGAGTACAAAGATTACTATACCCAGTATGCAGCGGGACACTCACAGTGCATTGCCCGGCGCAAGGTCTGCTGGGGAAGAACTATTTAAGCAGGGAGGAGCAACACGCGGGTCTCTTTGGACACCGCCCTCCTAGCAAGTGGAGCCTACGTTGGGGCCTGTTGCTCTGGACTAGGCCGGAGAGCCTGGGCCTAGTGGATCCAAAGAGCTTGCTGATCTTCATGGGAGAACCCAGAGTCGACTCATCCATCAATCTCCCTCGGATGGTCAGGAGGATCGGAGACTACGGGTGTCATGAGATTGTGTGCTGAAGCCCCAACTACGGAAGACGGTTGTACGGACTGGTCCGGTCGGGTGAGAGAGCACTTGCTCAGGATTTATTGATTATCTTTTAGGCCCAGTATCCCTTGGTCAGTGCCCACCGTTACCGGAGTATTACATTGCACGCCAGAGTAACAGTGTGTTGTGCAGCCGGAGTTAAGTTTTCTTATTGCATGCCGAGTAACTAACCACTTAATACCTTTGGATTACAAATAACCTATAAAGTGCACCACCATTGCTAGCAAAGATCCTTCTCAACGGAATAGCTTTGTGTGAAATAGTCAGGCCTGACTGTTCAGCAGGGAGATATTGTTTGGGCGCCATATTGGCCACGAGGGGGAAGCTCGCAAGCGTAGTTTACTAAAAGACATTCAGTGTGTATAAGACTGTTAGAACATAGTCCTTGTTTATTTGCTTGACTTTTAATAATGCAGGGCTCTGCATAGGTAAATGTACCATTG
This sequence comes from Rana muscosa, assembly GCA_029206835.1. Lineage (NCBI taxonomy): Eukaryota > Metazoa > Chordata > Amphibia > Anura > Ranidae > Rana > Rana muscosa. The sequence goes on from CM055118.1 coordinate 46,135,089, forward strand.
TCTAACCTTATATCTTCTACTCTGTAAAAGTATTTGTGGTTAAGCAAACACGTTGTGTGGTGTACTGTCTATTCCAGCTGTAGCAGTCAGCCCAGGTAATTTGATGTTAACTGATTGTGTGTGTTTTAATTGCGGAGTGGTGATTCCTATAGCGTAACGGGTTTCACACTTCCATTTGCGCTAGCTGTGCCAAGGGAGGTTAGAGCCAGTTCCTGGGGGTTGACAGCAGTGTGTTACAGGCCCAAAACTATATTAGTAGCCCTCTTAGCTGGGGGTATTGCTACACGTGGGGGCTCGTCCGGAATTCTGCAGCTATACCCCCCCATAAGTTGGACTTTGTTTCCCCGTGTGGTTCCGTGGAGGTCGGCCATTTTGGTGAATTTTGAACTGCGCCACTGATGAGAGTAATGGAGGTACAGGCCTAAACTGTATTTCTGGCTGCGTAGTTCGTGGGTGTGTCTCAACAAGAAAAGCCCGTGAGCTGCGTGCAACAAGACGAAAAGGGGAGGAGCCCCGACATATCGTGAGTTGCATTTGGTGACTTTGGTGCCAAGTGGACAGTGCGTGCTGGAATAGTGAGTGAGCAACATGTCTGCTGTTCCATGGAATTCAGTTTCTGCTTCCACCATGGACGTTGCCTCACTGGCTGCCCCTCTGACAAATATGGGGATTCGGTTGAAGCCTCTGGGTCGCTTTGCACTGTACACGTGCCGAGATGCGGAGGCCTTGGGGATGGTCTGTCCCGCGTGACAGGGACTGGTGGTGCACCTTCGGCCTTTCGAGAGATGTACTAGATGTGGAGAGTTCCTCTTTGAGGTGGATCAGCCCACGGGAAAGCCCCGGGCCTACCGGGTGAATTGCTTAACAGGCACCACCACTCCAGAGGAGGAAACCTGACCCAGAGATGGAGAAGCCGGCGGATGCTGTCTGTGTTGCTACCGAGACTTCCCTTCCACCTCCCAAGTGGAAGGTGGGCTACGTGAAAGCCTCCCGCGGCCGCGGTTGAGGTACACCCCAGAGCCTACCTGAACCGGATCTCCAACCCGGAGGGACCTCCAGGAGATCCACGGCAGGCGACAGTAAGGAGGCTGGGGTCATGACAGTGAAAAGTTTGCCGGGGAAAGGGAAGAGGCTCTGTGTCCGTACTATAGGGGACGCTTGGGTGCCTGACCCGCGGGAACTTTTGAGAGACAGTGAGTCTATGTCTACCAAAAACTACCCGCCAGCGGAGGAGTATGACACCACCGATTTGGAGTCGTCTTCCGACGTGGGAGATGATTTTGAGGTGGATGAACTGTTTGCCAGGAAGGGATGGGACAAAACCCTGTTGTCCGCACCCAAAAGCATTAGACAGGGATCGCCCATGGATTCTGGGGAAACTGCACCCCGGGTGGAGGCCTGTACATGTGAGGAAGGAGATGTTCCCGTGCCTGTATTGTCCGCACCCGCATTGCCAGCGCCTGCTGCTTTGGCTGGACGTGTGCCACTGTGGGCCCCTTTGCCAAAACTTGAGGCAGTGAAAGTGCCTAGGTCCCCGGATGCCCTTGTTTTACCGGGTGCAGGAGACCGTGCAACCCTTCCTCCTCTTTCGAGACTGCAACGGCTCTTTAATAAGAGAGTGGTCGTCGAATACGGCTGGGAATACCCCTATGTTCCTAGGGACCTATTGTTTGAGGTCGAAGCATATCGTGAGAGTTGGCATGCAGACTTTGTTTGGAACCACCTAAAAGTGCCTAACGCCCGCAGATACTTTGTGTGCTCCGCTGCTATGACTGAACGATTTAAAGGATGCAAACAGGAGTGGAATTATGGCCAACACATACATGCGGATCGGGTGGTCATTTGTAACAAGGAGTGAGAAGATGCCATATACTCGGTAGAGACCTTTGACACAAAATGGAAACTCCTTGTTTTACCAGATCCTCGCTTCTACCTTTAAAGACAAGACTTTGTTTTTTCCTTTGTCATTCTGGAAGTTTATTCCGTTGGGAACTCAAGGACTTTTCCCTTCACTGCTTGGGGCGATCTGCTCTGCCAAGAGTCAGGAGAGCTGTTGCTGTTTCTCTCCGCTTACAGCACCACAAGAGAACTTTGGGGTAGATGTAGCTAGGTTCACCGTTGAGATCATCGTGTTTGAAATGGGGAATGTATATCAGTGGTACCTTACCATGTTAGGTAGTGTCAAGTGCTATGACGGTCGCACTACCACCATGTGGCGGTGATTTGCAGGACTTCTTTTTTTTTTTATTATGCATCTCCCTTGAGGAACGTTGCTACATATGCTAGGCCTAGTATATGCAACTTTAGTTGAAGGGAGTCATCTTTTCTCGGAAAGATGGTTCACTTTGTGTACATATAGATATCGGTAGGATGTTTATTTGTTCTGTGTGTTTTCTCTCCCTCTGCAGGTGGACTACTAGCAACTGCCGGAGAATGGGTGGAATAGTTAGTCTAGAGGGGTGGGATTGATAATGTATTGTGTTATGTGAATGTGACATTGAGTATGGGATGTCCATGTTTATATTCTTGTTAATCCTTCATTCATCTCTTTTATTCATGTCCCTTCCCCATTATGTTGGTTCCGGCACAAGGATTTCAAATTTGTATATAGTTTGGAAATAAATCTGCGCTGGCTCAGGCTTGTGGAGCGTGGATTTATCCCAGACACTGGGGACATTGTCTACTTTAGAGGGGGGTGTATGTAGCTCCCACCCCTTTTAGGGGTGCTATATACCCAAATTTAGGGGGCTGGTCTGAGTTAGTAGTTAGGCTCAGACCGTTCTCATTGATAGGTTGTGCTACTTTATTTCTCCAGGTGGTATACTGGTGTGCAGGTCCCTGTGGCCTGTAGGTGGCACTGCCATGACAGGTCAGGGTTGAACCATCAGTAATAGTGCTGTGCCTTAGGGTGTCCTCTCTCGGCAGCGGTACAGTAGGCGTTGTTGGCCTGCTGTGCATGCTGGGAGAGGATACATAAGGGGCAGACGCTGCCTGGGAGGGGTCGCTCTCTGGAGTTCGTGAGAGGAGTCCGAGTCCAGGTGCATTGCACTCAGCCCTCCAGGCCATGGGGTCGCGTGCGCATCAGTCCCAGGCACCTTTAGCCCTGGGGCTGCAACTTCAGCACTGGGCCCAGCACCTTTAGCTGGAGCCCACTTCTGGGAAGAGGAATTCCAGGGTGTCCCTTGCGAGGGAGCCCGCTTCTAAGAAGAGGAGGCCGGGGGAGGACCTTTCTGAAGGACCGTTGAGAGTTCACGGTGAAGGAAGGGGCCCGGTAACTTTCTGGAGGGATTCATCTTTCCATCAAGGGCCTAGTAATGTGCTGTTGCTGGCACCTGTCCTTGTATTGCAAAAGCTGAGAAGTTCGGGATATGATAGATTCTGTGGCAGAGAGTCTCTCGATCGTATCTAGGAAAAGAACCTAATTAAGCATCCGAGCATCACTGCGGCTGCTAGGATCCACTTTTACAGGAGACTATCCGGGGAGCTGAACCCACTCTGGGACAGAGTAGTGAGTGTATATTTACTTGTGCCTGGACCTACCTCCCAAAACCTTGCTGTCCTGTCTCTTATCCACCCTTTCCTATCTGCTGAACAACGTTGGAGTTTAGAGTGGTGTGGACATTGGAATTACTTGGGGGAAAACAGAGACTTGTCCCTATATCCTAGGAGATGAGAACCAACTGATGGAGAACCTAGCTGTGGGACCCAAATACATGACACCGCTTAACCTCCTCAAACAAGAGGGTACGAGCATATAGTACGGTGTGTCCTTTTCCTGCAAGTGAGCCAAAGGTAGGAAAAAGGGTCCGTGTGCTACAGATGAATGGAGTGGTGAGGGAGCATTGTACAGGTTAGTATCAGTGGAGCATACAGGAGGGCACCCACAGCCCCCCGGACCGGAGATAGAGAACACAGGACTGTTACTATATCGCTTTGGTGAGCGGACCATAGGTCCTATAAACTGCCTCCTTTTATTTTGCTTCATGCCGTATGCTATTTCACAGCCCTTATTTACCAATTTTACAAACAGTGTCACTGAGCTATTGGTGATCCAACAGTTAGATAACAGCAATATATGCTATTCCATATTGGGAAAACTAAATATCTATGGATTGAATACTAACTGTGGACCCTAATCACCTTTACACACTGACAGCTTTGTCCTGCTACAAAATCAACTACAGCTGTCTCTGTGGGACTAGATCCCTGACTTAATTAATCACCTCTAACAGGGGTTTTCCTTTGGAGATCAAAGGAGGTTTCCAATCAAACCTATTCTGATAGGATGGACTTTTGTTTTGTTATGTATGGTTTATGATATTGAGATCAGGAGTCTGGTCCATTGATATTACCTATTGATATTAACATTAGCCCTGTTACAAGTGTGTGTATGCATGGTCAGAGCATGATGCAGCTGCTCTTAACAGACAACGTTGTCTAATTTTAACATTATCCTGGTGTTGGTGGTGGGTACCTGGTCTTGGCCGCCTTTTTTGTACTAATTAATTATTCTAATAAAATTTATCCCATATTAGGCTGGGTTCACACTGGTACGACACGACAGTCATACAACTTTCATCCTACTTTGCTCTGCGACATCAGTCCTACATTGATCCTACATTGGTCCTACATCCATCCGACTTTCATGAACAGGATACTACTTTGATCCGACTTTGTGCTAGTCTGAATTTGTCCTTTGACCAATCAAAACAATCCCAGGGTGAGATAAATTCCTTTTACTGCTGCTGTAATCACCATGTCAGATGTCAAAAGTCGGATGGTTAGGACAAGGATCCTACTTTGATCCGAATTCAATGATATTCAATGGGCTGAAGTAGGATCGAGGTCGGACCAAAGTAGTCCAGGGAGCATTTTCAAAGTCGGACCGACTTGTGTCGGACCAGTTAAGACGGATGTCATAGGGAAACATTGATTTTCACATGTCATGCGACATGAGCTCCCAATGTCGGAGCGTTTGTCGGACCAGTGTGAACCCAGCCTGAAGCAGCATGGTCCACCTGTGTCTCTTCACAGTGGGAATCCTTCCCCTGTGAGGCTGGGTTCACACTTGTCCGACAAACGCTCCGACATTTGGAGCTTATGTCGCATGACGTATGAAAATCAATGTTTCCCTATGAGAGCCGTCTTAACTGGTCCGACACAAGTCGGTCCGACTTTGAAAATGCTCCCTGTACTACTTTGGTCCAACTTTGATCCTACTTCAGCCCATTGAATATCATTGAAGTCGGATCAAAGTAGGATCCTTGTCCTAACCATCCGACTTTTGACATCCGACATGGTGATTACAGCAGCAGTAAAAGGAATTTATCTCACCCTGGGATTGTTTTGATTGGTCAAAGGACAAGTCAGACTAGCACAAAGTCGGATCAAAGTAGTATCCTGTTCATGAAAGTCGGATGGATGTAGGCCCAATGTAGGATCATTGTAGGACTGATGTCGCAGAGCAAAGTAGGATGAGGCCGGGTTCACAATGGGGCAACAAACGCTCCAACATTGGGAGCTCATGTCGCATGACGTGTGAAAATCAATGTTTCCCTATGGGAGCCGTCTTAACTGGTCCGACACATGTCGGTCCGACTTTGAAAATGCTCCCTGTACTACTTTGGTCCGACTTTGATCCGACTTCAGCCCATTGACTATCATTGAAGTCGGATCAAAGTTGGACCGCAGTCTTGCATGATCCAACTTTGGCATGCGACTTGTGCTCTGCTGCTCTTGAGGGGGAACTCCACACCAAATTTTAAATAAAAAACCGGCATGGGTTCCCCTCCAAGAGCATACCAGGCCCTTCGGTCTGGTATGGATTTTAAGGGGAACCCCTACGCTGAAAAAACGGCGTGGGGGTCCCCCCAAAATCCAAACCAGACCCTTATCCGAGCACGCAACCTGGCAGGCCGCAGGGGAAGAGGGGGGGATGAGAGAGCGGCCCCCCCTCCCTCCTGAACCGGATATTAAAGGGGGGCTCCCGGATTCCGATAAGCCCCCTGCCCGCAGACCCCGACAACCAACGGCCAGGGTTGTCGGGAAGAGGCCCTGTCCTCATCAACATGGGGGGTTTGGTGCTTTGGGGCGGGGGGGCAACCTGCGGCCCCCCCACCCCAAAGCCCCCTGCCCCCATGTTGATGAGGACAGGGCCTCTTCCCGACAACCCTGGCCGTTGGTTGTCGGGGTCTGCGGGCAGGGGGCTTATCGGAATCCGGGAGCCCCCCTTTAATAAGGGGGCCCCCTGATCCCGGCCTCCCACCCTATGTGAATGAGTATGGGGTACATCGTACCCCTACCCATTCACCTGGTGGAAAAAAATGTCAATAAAAAAAACACACACAGCTTTTTAAAGTAATTTATTACACAGCTCCAGGGGTCTTCTTCCGACTTGGGGGGTCTCCGGTTTCGTCTCCGCGCTCTCCAGTTCTTCCTTCCTTCTGCCGGGCCTCCGCTATCTTCTTCCAGCTCTTTTGCTAGCGGGGGGCCCGGTCTTCTCCGTCGCCTTCTTCCCTCTTCTTCTTTGGCATCCTGTCTGGCTGCTGGTGTTCGTTGCCCTATTTTTGCCTACACTTCATATTTTGGAATTTTTTGAAATTTTCTTCCTACATACATCAGGTAACCCTTTGAGACCTTTGCTAGAGCCTAGGCTCCATTTCTATCTACCCTCTTCCTTCACTCTTACCTTTCACTCAACCTATTTTTCACATTCCACTCGACTCACCTCCCTATTCCCTACCCCCCCTGTTCTCAACCACTTTAAACCATTAACACCTTTGTCATTTCACTCTTTCTCATTTTAATGCTCATCACCATGAGTCCCTACACCCTCACATTAATATTCACACGCCCCTACACCATTTTTACTTTTTTCCTCCGGTTTTTTTCAGACACTTCCCATTTCCTTTTTTGGCTTCATCACCACTGCCGGCATGGGCTTCACCTTCGCGGTTGGGGGTTCAGTTTTGGTTTCCCGGTTCTCTTGGGGCTCCCTGTCCCCTCAGCTCCCCGGGGGGGATGATGGACGATTGCCGCCAGCATGGCGCCCCCAGCAGACCATGTGCTGCAATGTGTAAGTAGGAGGGTGAATTTTCCCTCCCCCATATTTCTTATCGCTCTTTTTCCTTATAAACTACCTCTTCCCCCCATTTTTTAATATCCATTTATTGGCTCTCTTACCTGCATCCAATGTATTTTCAGATAAATATGCATCTGCTACTGATGAGGCGATCAAATCGCTGAAACGCGTCGAGCCAACGAGTCTCCTTTAGTACCTAGATGCACAATGCTACTATAACATGTTGTGAATTCGCTTTTTTTAGTGACTTATGTTAACTTATGTCTTTATATGGAGCCTGCTGGCCAAGATATTTGTATGACTTGTGTGATTTTATTAAAACTTGCTTTTTCCAAAACTGTCCATTGTTCCACCTATGTGCCTCACTCAAAGTCCCGAACCTCCTTCATTCTCTTATATATATTGATTAGGGATGGAGACAGTCTCATTTAAAGTCCCAAAAAAAAACCTCTTTCAAACTCATATATATATATATATATATATATATATATATATATATATATATACATAAGTGTACTTAAGGCAATATATTTACTTTCAAAATTGTGTTCCCCAGCAACCAGTGGGTTCCAAAATATTTGTATATACCAGTTGTGCCAAGAGAGGGTTCGAGCCAATTTCAAGGGGTTGATAGGCAGAACGTAGACCCAAAACAAAACCAGCAGCTCCTACGGGGGTAGTGCTACACGTGGGGACTCGTCCTGGATTTCTACGGTTCTGCAATCAACTCCCCCCTAGACAAAACCCTTGTCAGTACAACCATGGACCCTACTGCTGCAGCTCAGTGGTGTCTGGAGGAAAACATCCTTCCGGGCAATGGTCTAGTGATCGAGATCAAGAGAGAAGTCTGGACAGAGGAGCAGCTACTCCCAGTTTTGAGAACACTGTCCACAGACAGGAAACCATGGGTGATTGACATGAGAACAGACACCATTAACCCGCACACCTATGCACTGTGTGAATGAAAGAAGGGAGTTTCAGACTACTTTAAAGGCACCAGTATAAAGACTGCCAACCAAGTAGAATTCTTCCTGATACACCCAGAAGGACCCAGGGAAGGTCCCACCTCCACTAGCCAAGCAGGGCCCAGTACAGGGGCGGATGGCCAGAAAGAGAGGTCCGGTTCATCACCATTGACTACCCTTGGGCCAGAGCTATGCGCTGTTCTGGGGGAAATTGCGGCTAAGTGTAAGAAGGATTCCCCAGACTACCTGATGACTGGATACAGGAAACTCAGGACTTTCTCTGGGAAGCAGCCAGTGCCTTCTGTGGAAGATGGGTTCGAAGAATGGCTAGATCATGCCACTCAGGCTCTAGAGGAGTGGGAAGTACCCGAAAAACACAAGAAGCAAAGGATTACAGAGAGTCTAAAGGGACCTGCCCTGGAGGCCATACGTAACCTCAAGCTCAGTAAGAGAGACTGCACTGCACAGGATTACCTGGATATCCTACAGGATGTGTTTGGACAGACTGAAAAAGTTACTGAACTTCTCTACCAACTGGAACACTGTTACCAGAAGGAGGGAGAGAAACTGTCTGAATTCATCAGGCGCCTTGACAAGATAATGCATCAGATCCTGTTAAAAAAGGGATTGATCCTCGGAAAGTGGATGAGACCCGTACACAACAAGTCCTACGGGGAGCCCAACCTCTGGATCCCATTGCACTTCTGTTGTGAACCCGCCAGGGCGGTAGTGTCCTGGAGTACCCTGACCTGATCCGGATGGTCAGGGAGGAAGAGGTCCTGTTGGACTATAAAAAGAAGGCCCCAGCAGAAGGAGTTGGGAAACTCTGGAAGCTGGACAGAACGGAAAAACTAATACAACCAGGAGAGGTGACTTGTTTGAGAGCTTCTGTTAAACTTACCTGGAAACAACCAGGCCCCTTTGTTGTCCTTGACCCGGACCCACAGGAAAAACCAACAGGGATCGAAGTCATTCCTGAAGTGGTTCCCTTGAAGGCCTTAAAGAGAAGTCACGGGAGGGTCTCAGTAAGCATCAGGAATACTGCTACCACACCAGTGAAGGTACCCGCTAGAATGCTGCTGGGCCAAGTGAACCAAGCCACCCCGGTTGCCCCATCTGACTTAAATAGAGAAGAAAGGGGTGAAGTTACTGTGGAGAAGCTATGTTCTGAAGACACCACCCTCCCACCAGTATGGAAGGAGAGGGCCAAGGCCCAACTCGCTCGATGGCAGAAGATTTTCTCTAAAAACGAGTTTGATGTGGGGTGTGCAAAGAGTGCCACTCACAAGATTCGCCTACAGGAACATAGGCCGTTTAGAGAAAGAGTCCGACAAGTTCCTTTGGCTGACCTGGAGGACCTGCATGAGCAACTGGCAGAACTTAAGAGGACAGGCATTATCAGAGAGTCCAGGAGCCCTTATGCCTCTCCGATAGTGGTTGTCCGGAAGAAAAACGGGTCACTGAGGCTATGTATAGACTACCGAACACTCAATAAAAGGACTATACCTGATCAGTATACCACTCCCCGAATAGAAGATGCTTTGCAGAGTTTGTCAGGGGCCAAGTGGTTCAGTGTGATGGATTTGAAGAGTGGATATTATCAAATTCCCATGCATGCTGAAGATCGGGAGAAGACAGCCTTCATCACCCCTGTGGGTTTCTTCGAATTCAACCGCATGCCTCAAGGCTTGTCAGGAGCCCCAGCCACATTCCAAAGACTTATGGAGAAGACGGTGGGAGACATGAATCTGATTGAGGTGCTGGTATACCTGGACGACATTATTGTGTTCGGAAAAACCCTGGAAGAACACGAAGAGCGACTGGAAAAGGTCCTAAAGAGGCTCCATGATGAAGGCCTGAAGCTTTCGTTGGAGAAGTGTCCATTACCTGGGCCACATCGTATCCGCTGAAGGGATATCCACGGACCCAGGAAAGTTGAAGGCCGTCACCTCTTGGCCTAGGCCCACTAATGTGACCGAGCTTCGGTCGTTCTTGGGATTCTGTTCTTATTACAGAAGGTTCGTGGAGGGTTTTGCCAAGATTGCCCGACCCCTCAACGAACTGCTGAGGACTGAAGAGGAAGATGATGTTCCAGAATCAGTCAGACCAGTGAAACCCATCATGGGGCCTAGGAAACCTAAAGAGTCTATCCAAGACCAGTGGACCACCAAGTGTGAGGAGGCATTCCTCCAACTCAGGAAGAGCCTAACTACTGCTCCTGTGTTGGCTTATGCAGATACTGCAAAACCTTACAAGCTGCATGTGGATGCCAGTAGAGATGGATTGGGCGGGGTCCTGTACCAAGAGCACGATGGTTACCTATGGCCTGTTGCCTATGTGAGTCGGAGTCTGGTGCCAGCTGAGAAGAATTATCCCACACACAAGCTGGAATTTATGGCTCTAAAATGGGCCGTAGTGGATAAGCTACGAGACTACCTATATGGGTCCAAGTTCGTGGAAAAGACTGACAACAATCCACTCACCTACTTATTAACCACTGCCAAACTGGATGCCACAGGACATAGGTGGTTAGCTGCCCTCTCAGGATTCACGTTCAGCCTTAAATACCGACCAGGTGTGGGAAACAGAGATGCGGATGCTCTATCTAGAAGACCCCATTGCCTCATTGACCCCACAGAGGAATGGACCCAAGTGACCCCAGAGGGAGTGCGAGCCTTGTACCAGGGGGCTGAATTCCAAGCTGGAGAGGGGTCCAGAGACGAAGAGATTGGAGTTACGGCTGTGGGAGTACCCAAACGCTACTATAACGTGACCCAAGTGGGAGAAGAAGGTCTACCCAAATTGTCCAGGAAGGACCAAATGGAGGATCCCCTTGGAAGATTAGTGTTGAAGGCTTTTGAGGGCCGCTGTCCCAATGTGCTTCTCACAGATTCTCCAAAAGAGGCTCGACTGCTACATAGAGAGTGGGACCGATTACAGCTGCGCCAAGGGGTGGTCTACCAAAGGGGCCCCTCTGATGGTCCAGAAGAAAAGGGGCAGCTGTTCCTGCCCAGCAAGCACAGAGAAACAGTTCTAACTGCCCTTCATGACCATCATGGTCATCTGGGCCCGGAAAGAACCTTCCAACTAGTAAGGGACAGATTCTACTGGCCCTGCATGCGGGCCGAAGTTGAAGGCTACTGTCACTCCTGTATCCGGTGTATTCAGAGAAAGACCCTACCTCACCGAGCTGCCCCAATGGGCCATCTTCAGAGTCAGGGACCTATGGAACTGGTGTGCATTGATTTCCTTTGCTTGGAGCCTGACCTGAGTGGACAAGGGAATGTTCTGGTGGTCACTGATCATTTTACCAGATATGCCCAAGCATACCCAACAAAGGATCAGCAGGCTTCAACCGTGGCAAAAGTCCTAGTAGAAAAATTATTTGTCCACTATGGATTACCCCAGCGTATCCACTCAGATCAAGGGAGAGACTTTGACAGCAATCTTATAAAGAAGCTGTTGGATTTGCTGGGCATCAAGAAGACCAGAACCACTCCCTATCACCCACAAGGGGATGCTCAGCCTGAGCGTTTTAACCAAACCCTCCTGGATATGTTGGGAATGCTAAGCTCGGAAAAGAAGCAGCACTGGAGTAAGCACATAGCTGCCATTGTACATGCCTACAACAGCACTGCAAGTGATGCCACTGGGTATTCTCGTTACCGTCTGATGTTTGGGCGAGAGGCTCAGCTACCGGTGGATCTGGCCTTTGGCACATCCCTTGATCATACATCAGTCACCTCCCATAAGGGATATGTGGATCGGCTCCGGAAAAGTCTAAAAACAGCCTATGAGACGGCCCAAGCTACATCAGATCAGAGGGGGCTGAGGAACAAGAGGAACTTCGACCTCAAGGTCAGGGTACAAGATTTGCAACCAGGGGATCGAGTGTTATTGAGAAATCTGGGTATCCCTGGAAAGCATAAATTAGCTGATCGCTGGAAGTCACAACCATACATCATCTGTAAGCTGTTACCAGGCCTCCCGGTGTATCAGATCAGACCAGAGGGAAGTGTAGGCCCATTAAAGACCTGGCACAGGAATCACCTGCTGCCCCTCTCTGAAGCAGTTTGCCTACCTCCTGCATCAGCCTCACAAGAGTTACCCTCAACCTCTTGAGGGTCTCGACCAGTCACCAGATCTCAGTCGACACTTCAGGACATAGAAGATGAAGACTCTGAAGATGAATGGGTAGGGTCAGAATGGTTGTGGTCATCTCAACAATCAGAGTCCAGGACCTCTCCTCCACCATCACCTGAGGTAACTGACAGTAGAACTCTCTGACCGGAGGCCCCTGAGTTTGTGCCTCACAGTATGCTCACTGAGGAGTTAGAGGAAGATGAGGAGTCTTTGTCAATGGGAGACTCTGGAGAGGTCTCAATTTTTTCTGAAGAAGAATTAGATACACCAGGGGACATAGAGTCTAGTGTACCTGAACCTGAAGATGAAGAGACAGAGCCTATCATTCCTGAAACATTAACACCCAAGGAGCAAAGAGAAAGACGAGTCATTCACCCTCCAAAGAGACTGACTTATGATCAATTGGGTGAATGCTCGGAAGAGACTATTCTCACTTCTAAAAGGATAAGTGACATGCCTAGTTCTTCCACTGCAAATTTAGTGGAAGACAACCCCAGCTCACTCCCTGGCATATCTGGGCAGGACACTTCTGTGTCAATGATTTGTGGACAGAGCGACCTCCCTTCCCATGAAAATTGGTGGGAAGTTCCTCTGTCCACTCTATGTCATGGTATGAGCTGTTTGAGTTTGAACACTGTTACTGAAAATGCAAATAGTTTATTGTCCTGCATAACCTAACTGAAAATGTCTCTGCATGTATTGACAAAGCATGTATCAGGCCACAAACTGTTGTCCTCTTTGGGGACCAAAGACTTTAAGCGGGGGGAGTGTGTAGCGCGGCTTCCAGTTCTTCTATGTAGATATAGACTACAGTTGACAAACTAGAAGGAACTTAGCTCCCTCCGGTGTTCAATCTTTAATATTGCATCTTCTTATGGCTCTAATGATATCAAAGCAAGGCATGCTGGAACTCGTAGTACAGGGAGAAAGAGACCCCATTTGCCATGGATAATAAATAGACTATAGTACCCACAGTGCAACTGTACTCCCAACGTGCATTGCCTCATCGCTTGGCTTTCTGGGACTGCTTACTTAAAGGAGGGGAGGAGCTACGGAAGCTCTCTCTGAACTCCACGCTCAACCAAGCAGGAGGTGTGTGAGGCCTGCTGCCAGAGTGACTAGGCCCAAAGCCTGGGCCTACAACCTCGCGGAGAATCATCAAGTCAGAGAGTGACCTTTTCCAGTGTGACCAGTCTGCGCTATCTTCGGATCAGAGTTGTTCTGTCAAACCGGCATCTACAGCTGCTGTGAGATGAACCAGAGATTGTGTATCGCGGAAAGGTCGGGGATCGAGGTACCGACCGCAGAGCGGACTAGGCCTGTCTGTTAGGCCTGTGACTTTAGAAGGCCCACCGCCACCCTCAGCAGTGAGCCACATATATCTCAGGACATAGCGCAGTGTGTGTTAACTGCGTAGTTAGGACTGGCGTTACACTGACTGTCAGTTTTACTCCCAAAAGCATTGCGGGAGTTTAGTTCATGTTCTTCATCTCCTGTGGATTTCAATTAATAAGTGCACCAACGTTTTGCTAGCGAAGATTCCCACCCACCAGGAACTAGTATAATAATCTGTGTCAGGCCTGACAGGAACTACTTTGCTGGGACACAGAGTGGTATTGCCCGCTAGGGGGAGCTCGCGAGCTTAGAATTGTTATCCATAGAACATAGGAATTAGCAATTGTTAGAATCCTTTTACTGAATAATATTACTGACTCTCGCAGGGCCCTGCAGAGTCATTTAGATCTATATTCATACATATATATATAACATTGTTTTAATCTGTCTATTATCTCTAATATAAAGTAAACAAATTAATTTGTATAAGTATACATTTGCTTGCAGTATTCTTTATTACTCTGAAGGATCCCAATTGGAGAAAGGTAACCCATATATATATATATATATATATATATATATATATATTGTGAGGGGGTTAGCTCGGCAGCGGGTGTGTGTGACCCCCGAGATGGGCTCCCCACACAAAAACAGGCCCAGCAAACGGAGGTTGTGGTTTTCAAAATCAAAAAGGTGCGGTTTATTTTCTATTTACAGTGACAAAACACAGCAAAGCAAAAGAAACATAAACAAAATAAATCCTGGTCAACTTGACCTCTGACTAAACATACAGGTTTCCTAACTAACAACTGGGATCAGCCTAGTGCTGTCCTAGTCCCTAAGTCCCTGGTTTTAAATGTCCAAGCAAATAGCCACACAGGCTTTGTCTCACCGCACAGGGGTTCACTCTCCCTAGACAGTCCACACAGGTCTGGTTCCAGGCATGAGCTAACATCTAATGAAGCTGGGAGTTCTTATAGAGGCCTAAATGAGCTGACAAGCTTCAGCTGGTCTCATCAACTCCCTGTCTGCACGACGCCCAGCACTCTCCCTAGAGGTATGAGTCATCCATGAGCCCACTAGCCTCAGCTGGGCTTATACAACTCTCCACCTAGTTGTATAAGTCGGCGTAAAGCCTGAATCTGGGCGAAATATATCTACCCCCCCTGGATGCAACCAGGTGACTTTACCTTCCTGCTGTCACATACCCCCCCTCTTGTTTTAACCTCGGGGTTGGAACACCAGCAATCAGGCATTCATGTACTCGAGACAAAGCATCCACATTCCCCATTTGAACGCCAGGGCGATGCTTTACTGTGAAGTTGAATTCCTGGAGGGCCAGGAACCACCTATTCACTCTTCTATTTGTTTCCTTGTTTTGAGCCATCCACTTTAACGGAGCGTGATCCGTAACCATGTCAAAGTGCCTACCTAGCAGGTAGTACCGAAGGGAATCTAGAGCCCACTTCACCGCTAAACACTCCTTTTCAACGGTGGCGTAATTTACCTCATGGGACTTCAACTTCCTGCTGAGGTAAATGACTGGGTGCTCTTCCCCGTTCCAGACCTGGGACAATACTGCTCCTAACCCCACATCTGACGCATCACTTTGTACGACAAAGTCTTTAGAGAAGTCGGGTGAGTACAACACTGGCTGGCTACATAAGGCTTGTTTCAAGAATTGGAATGCTGCCTCAGCCTCGGGGGTCCATTTAATCATGACCGACCCTTTCCCCTTCGTCAGGTTGGTTAGGGGCACAGCCTTAGAAGCAAAGTGGGGAATGAATCGCCGATAATACCCAGCGATTCCCAGAAAGGCTCGTACCTGCTTCTTGCTGTTGGGACGTGGCCAACTCTGGATGGCCTCGACTTTGTTGAGTTGGGGTTTTATTACTCCCCTCCCAATGGTGTACCCAAGATATTTGGCCTCCTCCTGCCCAATGGTACACTTCTTGGGGTTAGCCGTAAACCCCGCTTCCCGAACAGAGTCCAGCACTGCTTGCACTTTTGGCAGATGTGAGGCCCAATCTGTGCTATGGACAATTACGTCATCCAGGTAAGCCGCAGCATACTTCCGATGGGGCCTCAGCATCTGGTCCATTTTCCGCTGGAATGTGGCCGGCGCATTCTGTAACCCGAACGGCATTCTCTTATATTGGAACGCCCCGTCTGGGGTTACAAATGCGGTTTTCTCTTTGGCCGACTTGGCCAGGGGGATTTGCCAATACCCTTTTGTGAGGTCAAGAGTCGTCATGTATCGGGCTGTTCCCAGCCGGTCGATCAACTCATCTATACGTGGCATGGGGTAGGTGTCAAATTTTGTAACTTTGTTCAACTGACGAAAATCGTTACAAAATCGCCAGCTCCCATCCGGTTTAGGCACCAACACAATGGGACTAGACCAATCACTTTGGGACTCCTCTATCACCCCT
The DNA here is from genome assembly GCA_029206835.1 of Rana muscosa. NCBI lineage: Eukaryota > Metazoa > Chordata > Amphibia > Anura > Ranidae > Rana > Rana muscosa. The sequence continues at coordinate 46,151,045 of CM055118.1, forward strand.
AAGTTCAGCATTTTCTGTACTTCCTCGCGTATTGCCTCCCGTCGGGCCTCTGGGATCCGATAGGGTTTTAACTTCACCCTTTCACCGGGCGGGGTAATGATGTCATGCTCTACCCCAGATGTTTGTCCCGGCAGCTCAGAGAATACCTCCTTGTTGCGAAGCACAAACTCCTTAACCTCCTGTTGTTGGGGTTGTGACAAGGTGGCTGCTATTCCAACCTCAGGAATCACGCAACCAGTTTGAGCTGGTGACCAAGTGTCTGCGACTAGGGACTCTCTATCCCTCCAGGCTTTCAACAGATTAACGTGATATATCTGTTCGGAGCTTTCGCCTTCCTGGTTGTCTGACCTTGTAATTCACTTCGCTCACTTTTTCCATTATCTCGTAGGGGCCTTGCCATTTGGCAAGGAATTTACTTTCAACCGTAGGGACAAGTACCAGTATCCTATCCCCCGGGGAAAAGGTACGGGTCTTGGCTCCACGGTTGTACACTCTCTGCTGTGCTAACTGCGCTTGGGCCAAATGTTCCTTCACGATGGGCATTACCTGTGCAATTCGGTCTTGCATCAGGGCGACATGCTCAATCACACTCCTGTGGGGAGAACTCTCACTTTCCCAAGTTTCCTTGGCAATATCCAACAGCCCTCTTGGGTGTCTCCCATACAGTAACTCAAAGGGGGAGAATCCCGTAGAGGATTGGGGCACCTCCCTAATAGCAAACATCAGATAAGGAAGTAGACAGTCCCAATCCTTTCCATCTCTATCCACCACTTTCTTCAACATTTGTTTTAGGGTTTTGTTGAATCTTTCAACCAGCCCATCGGTTTGGGGGTGATACACAGATGTACGTAATTGCGTCACTTTGAACAATTTACACAGCTCCTTCATAACCCGGGACATAAAGGGTGTACCTTGGTCCGTAAGCAGTTCTTTACAAATACCCACCCGGCTAAACACAAGAGATAGCTCTTTGGCTATGGTTTTGGCCGAGGTATTTCGGAGAGGGATCGCTTCTGGATAACGGGTGGCATAGTCCATTATAACTAATATGTACTGGTGCCCCCTAGCGGACTTGATTATAGGACCTACCAAATCCATGGCGATCCTCTCAAACGGGACCTCAATGATGGGTAGAGGGACCAGCGGGCTACGGAAATGTGGCATCGGGGCCGACCTCTGACACACAGGGCAGGAGGAACAATAATTTTCTATGTCCTTCATCACCCCCGGCCAATAGAATCTCTGTAATACCCTCTCTCGGGTTTTCTCTGTCCCCAGATGACCTCCAAGAATGTGCCCATGGGCCAACTCCAACACCAACTTCCTGTAAGGTTTGGGCACCACAAGCTGCTCAACGGTTTCTTCTGCCCTTTTTGCCACCCGATACAGTAGGTCCTTCTCTACGCTGAAGTATGGGTAAGTGCAGGTATTATCTGGGTTCACTAACTCGCCATCTATTTTCACTACGTTTTCCCGTGCCTTTATTAGGGCGGGGTCTTTCAACTGTTCTGTGGCAAAGTTTTCCCTGTGAACCTCAAGATCAGAAAACTCCACAGACGGTAGGTTTTCGTCTGAGGAGGTGGGCTCCTCTCCAGTTTCTTGAGTCTCCCCTGCCAATACTGATAAGGGAAATTCCGGAGAGTCCTCACCACTCTCAGGGGAGTTCTGGCTATCACATTCCTGGTACATAGGGGCACCAGTGGGGGGCTCAGGATCATCCCACAGTTCCCAGAACTTCGGAAAATCCCTTCCCACAATGGCGTCATGCGGTAACTGAGATACTAAGCCCACTGGATGAGAGAGGGTACCTTTGGGGGTCTCGAAACACACTGTAGTCACTGGATACTCTCGGGTGTCCCCATGCACACAAATAACAGCTACCTTGCTATTCCCAGAGACCTCTGTTTTAACTAACTCAGCCTTTATCAGGGTCACAAGGCTACCTGAATCCAGCAATACCACAACATTTCTACCATTAACACACATTTTGCATAAATGTTTCTCAGTTCCTCGAATGGCAGTGCATGCGACTGTCGCACACAGCGACTGACGTCTGCCCGTCAGAAAGTCACACTGCATGGGTTCCTCCACAACCGGGCAATTGGCTGCAATATGTCCCGCTTGCCGGCAGCGGTAGCAAACGATCCTTCTTGCGGCCTCTTGAGCCGCTGATTTCCCAGGCTGTTCTCGCCAAACTTGGGGTAGAGCTCCCACCCTCTCACTCTCTCCACCCTCACCCCTTGGAATCCTCTTATCCGCCCCTGGGGATGGTCTGGTCTTAGGGTGGGAAGTCTGAGTGTCTCTGGAAGAGGCCGTCAGGTTCTCTGTAGCCAAGTATTTCTCCACACGATCCACAAGACCATCGGCCGTCTCTGGGTCTCCATGGCTTACCCACTTTTGGATGGCAGTAGGAAGAGCTCTCAAAAACCGATCCATTACAACACGTTCCACAATCTTTGGTGCGGACAAAGTCTCTGGCTGTAGCCACTTTCTGCTCAGGTGAATGAGATCATACATTTGAGACCTGGGGGGTTTTCCAAGCTGGAAAGTCCAGTTATGCACACGCTGAGCCCGGACAGCCTGGGTGACACCCAGCCTTGCCAATATTTCAGCTTTTAGCATCACATAGTCTTTTGCTTGGTCAGGCTCTAGGTCATAGTAAGCCTTCTGCGATTCACCAGTTAACAGAGGAGTCACCAGTCCAGCCCACTGCTCCTCAGGCCACTTTTCTCTTTCAGCAGTCCTTTCAAATGTGGTCAAAAATACCTCTGGATCATCCTCTCCAGTCATTTTTGTCAATAAACGACTCACCCCAAAGGACACGGTATTAGTGGGACGGCTTTCCTCACTGGTCTGCGGACGTTGCTGCATTACTGCTTCCATTTGTTGTAGTCTCTGCTCTTGCTTCTGTAACAGGTCTATGAAGCGGGCCTCAGATTGCTGCTGGGCTTGTTGCTGAGCCTCCAGACTCTGTTGCAAAGTTGCGTTTGTCTGCTGCTGGGCTGCAAGGCTCTGTTGATGAGCTTGCTGCTGGGCTGCGAAGTTCTGTTGTTGAGCTGCAAGGCTCTGTTGATGAGCTGCAAGGCTCTTTTGCAAACCTGCATTTGTCTGCTGTTGATTGGCATTTGCTAGAGCCAGCTGCTTCAGTATCTCCTCCATGCTGGCTTAAAAAAAAACTGCCACTGGTTCTCCACCAACTGTGAGGGGGTTAGCTCGGCAGCGGGTGTGTGTGACCCCGGAGATGGGCTCCCCACACAAAAACAGGCCCAGCAAACGGAGGTTGTGGTTTTCAAAATCAAAAAGGTGCGGTTTATTTTCTATTTACAGTGACAAAACACAGCAAAGCAAAAGAAACATAAACAAAATAAATCCTGGTCAACTTGACCTCTGACTAAACATACAGGTTTCCTAACTAACAACTGGGATCAGCCTAGTGCTGTCCTAGTCCCTAAGTCCCTGGTTTTAAATGTCCAAGCAAATAGCCACACAGGCTTTGTCTCACCGCACAGGGGTTCACTCTCCCTAGACAGTCCACACAGGTCTGGTTCCAGGCATGAGCTAACATCTAATGAAGCTGGGAGTTCTTATAGAGGCCTAAATGAGCTGACAAGCTTCAGCTGGTCTCATCAACTCCCTGTCTGCACGACGCCCAGCACTCTCCCTAGAGGTATGAGTCATCCATGAGCCCACTAGCCTCAGCTGGGCTTATACAACTCTCCACCTAGTTGTATAAGTCGGCGTAAAGCCTGAATCTGGGCGAAATATATCTACCCCCCTGGATGCAACCAGGTGACTTTACCTTCCTGCTGTCACAATATATATATATATATATGCATAAGTGTACTTAAGGCAGTATATTTACTTGCAAAACTGTGTTCCCCAGCAACCAGTGGGTTCCACAATATTTGTATATACCAGTTGTGCCAAGGGAGGGTTCGAGCCAATTCCAAGGGGTTGATAGGCAGAACGTAGACCCAAAACAAAACCAGCAGCTCCTACGGGGGTAGTGCTACACACATATATATTTCCCCTGTCTGTACACATTGCAATGCACTATAAACTTGACAGCAGAGTCATTTTTTTTATTTCTTGTGACGGAGTGCAGGCTGCAGCACTGAGCGTGCTGCCTGTGCTTTCACTATATACCTGAGCCAGAGGCGGTGAAGGCTTTACTCAAGGAGAGCGGCGCTGCTGCCTGTCTGTCCACTCCTCTCACAACAGATCCCCGAGCGACCAGGAGGAGGGGGGAGGGATCGGATATCACGGCAAGCCCGGACTTACATGCAGGGCTTCCATCTCACCATCCCCGGCCGGTTCCATCGATCATGCAGCACTTCCGGCCTGCTGCTTCTTGTCCCGGTTATCTCCCCTCATCATCTCACTGCCGCTGCTAGGGTGGCACTTGAGGCTGGGGATAGAGTGGTGAAGGTGATGTCTTCACAGGCGCAACCGCCCCGTAGCCTGGCGGCTGGTGCCATAAGGCATGTTTTAAAAAAATGCCGGTCCTGGAGGTATTTTAATAATCCGAATCCCCAGCGAGTGGCTGGGGATCCGGATTTTGCCACCCCCCCCCCCCCCCCCCATCCTGGTGCCCTAGGCAGCCGCCTGACTTGCCGATTGATAGCACCGGCCCTGTGTGTAAATAACAAGCTTTTGGAAGACCATGGAATATATGTGAAACAGAGACAGGAGCTCCACCTTGGATTAAAAAATACAGACCTAAATAACAAAAAAAAATGTACAAAGTAAAAATATATACAAAACCACTATACATTTCTTTACTTCATTGCATACATTTTGCAGTTGAATAATTCAGAAAGTGTTTCCCTGCATAAGAAGCTGAAATTATGAGTAATAATACAGTATACTACCTGTAGAAGACAACAAGGGCATTAGTAGGTCTAAGACCTCATGTACACGGAGCAGTTAAAAACCTCTTCTGAACGCTGGAAACTGACAGCTGATAAACGACAGTGAAAAACGTCCATTTAACAGCTTTTACATACTAAGTTTCTCAGCAATTATCAGCAGTTGAGGTTAGGAGACCCCCCCCCCCCCCAAATGTCCACAATGCAGGAAAAACAGGTAAATTATTAACTATTTCAGCCATTCTGTGAGAGAAGAGAGAGCAGTGTGCTTTAAATATGGATTCTCTCTCTGCCTCTCTCTCTCTCTCTCTGTGCCTTTCTCTCTCTCTCTCTCTCTCTCTCTCTGTCCCTCTCTCTCTCTGCCCCCTTTCTATCTGCATCTCTCTCTCTCTCTTTCTCTTACTCTTTGTGCCTTTCTCGCTCTCTCTGTGCCTCTCTCTCTCTCAATTCAATTCAAATAAGCTTTATTGGCAGGACCAAATACATGTTAGCATTGCCAAAGCAGTTGAGTTTGTATAAGAAAAGGTGAGGGGGGAATATAAAGGGGAATGGGCATAAGTCTGTGGAAGGATTTTTAAGTCCTCAGTTTCTCATGTCCCTCTCAGTCTGTGACATGCTGTCACATATTGGTCTCTCTCTCTCTCTCTTTCTCTCTCTCTCTCTGCCTCTCTCTCTGTGCCTCTCTCTCTCTGTGCCTCTCTCTCTCTCTCTGCCTCCCTCTCTCTGCCTCCCTCTCTCTGTGCCCCCTTTCTCTCTCTCTGCCTCTCTC